>CAWUFW010004588.1:1200000-1506354 GCA_963921515.1 Calotriton arnoldi | reverse complement strand
CACGCTTTTAAACAGCACCAGCTTCTTGTGTTAAATACCTGAATCTGCTAGGCCGGTGGCGATCCCGGTGGTGGACCGGCGGTGCACACCTTTGTTCTACCTAACATCCCAGCGTGGATGCCGAGTGGTCCTGGGGGCGGACTGCGGGGACACCTTCGTGGATCTTCACACCATTAACACCCATGTGGAATACGATGTCTCTAAATCAAGGTTCAGTGTTGTTGCAAGGGGACCTACACCTACCGGGACCCATGTTGGTGTTTAACCATTGACCAGTAACTGCCTGTAGGCAACTTGAACCTGCATACTGACTCTCTATTTCCCCCTTTTTTTAACCCCCTTCATCCATTAGGACACTGCACCTTACAGTGTCCACACCCAAGCCGTTACACGTTGTTAAATAATGCTGACCCGAACTGGGTGAGTTTTATTATGCGGTTTCTACGCACAATGTGCTTTTTGACTGCCTACTTTTATTTAAGAAATCTCAAATCGCCTTTACGCATGGTCACAGACACTTGAGTGTGAATCATGCATTTTATGCACGTTTGAATTGCAGTGCTACACCATCAAGGTTGAATGGTAGACTATTGAATCATGGTTGAATTGTAGACTATCGATGAAGCACTCATTAACCATTATGATCCTTCTTTTTACAGGTAATGTTGTAGATCTACAGGTACCACTTCTTAGGGTGCTGTAAGGGTGGTCACTAATTACTTCACTAAACAGACCACCACCAAAAAGTGTAGATAGATCACGCATAGGTCCTGAAGAATTGTCAATTACTTGATACTAGGCAAGAACAGCAAGGCCTGATTTTCTAGCGCAAATCCCTGCAACCTTAGAGTAGGCAGGTGTGCGCGCATCATTGTTTTTTAACTGTGATAGTGACCACATTCATTAAAGTTGTTTTGGGTGGACCACTAATTCCTGTTTTAGTCATGCACATTTCACACTTACACATCTACACTCACTAGGGCCCTCACACGCACTGCACCCAACGGCTAAGAAAAAAGATCTCCGCCAAGAAGGCCCCATCACGGGTGCCGATCGGTATTGCAGCGCCGACCCGATAAGGAGCAGACCCAGTGATGAAGCAAGACACCTAGCTGGCTGGGTGTATGAGGGTCTTTTTCTGAAAGGAGAAAAGATTTTCTCCGGCTCTAGAAAGCACTCCAGTGCTCTCCATACACACATTGACCTGTAATACACAGTAGGAACGGCATACCACCTTGTTATGGACTATTTTGGGCCTGTATGCTGGACCTAGATAAATTGGCCCCAGTCCCTCCCCCCTTTTGTAATACTGTATGCATCGGCTGCCCCCGTGGACTTACTTAGAGAGGTTACCAGGAAGTTACCTGTGGTTCTCCTGGCGCATATCAGAGACACAGGAAGCAGCATATTCTGAAATCAGAGCCTTCTGATAACTCCTACCACATTAACATGGAGGACTACCAGGGACTCAGTTTGGCGATGAAGTAGCAGCCGATATCCTTAGGACACCATCTCTGCTGGGGATGGCAGTTCAGCCACCGGCAGCCAGTCAGAAGACTGGACTTCCCTTCCACCCAGAAACGCGAGTGGCTCAAGAATAACATTACATGGAGCCACGATGACCGAGTATCTGCGGGCGAATATAGCCCCTAATGGTTTGATTGTCAACAACTTCCCACGCCTTTTTTTGGAGGATGCTGTTTTTAAAAATGAGTGGTCCCTAGTATCATGGAAGTGCACTAGGGACTGGCTTATCCTCATCATCAATACTGCTAAAAGGATCGCAGATGCACTTCTGATAAGAATACAGACTGCAGAGGGAGCAATCAAAGTAATTGTCCAAACGACTGCTTTCAAGACCAAACTAGCAGAGATCAATGCAGAAATCGCGGACAACAGAGAGTATCTGATGAAACAGAAGATCGCAAAACTTCAGAAGGACATACAGAAGTTTGACAATGAAAAGGTTTACCCTTACTTGAAAGCAGACTACACCGCACCGGGGGTAGGCTACTCATCGGATGAGAGCTCAAACCCTTCGAGGAGAGGCTCACCGTCAAATAGTGATTCCAGCAATGGGAGCTGGAACAATAAGAACTTGAGACACAATACACGTCCCATATACCCGCCGTACAATATGCCACCATACCAGGGACCCCAATTTTGGCAGTACCCTATGTACCACCAGGGTCCGCCACCTTTCTTCCAGCAGATTAATGAACCCCCTTTTTTAGACAGAGGTTGGGGCAGAGGAAGAGGGCGCAGAAGAGGGCACCTAAAAAGAGTACAGTGGCAGGAACAACCAACACGCTCAGTGGAGACGAGGAGCCAGACAAGAGGGAAGAGAAATTGATTATCAATCTTTCCCAAAGTGCTTTGACACCCATAGAAGAGAGTGTACTACAGAAGGGGTTGGGCTTTGTGCCTACCCCTAAGACTGACAAATTTCGCGACACCTGTGAGATCCAAGGCTTTTTCCGTAAGGTACATTTAAAAGCCTTTTTCAAAGACAAACCTATGCCACAAGAGGGTGATTCTGGACTACACAAACCCTCCACCTTTACACCTAACAGTGGCATGGTACCACCTGAGGTCCTCACGTTTGAACAAGCCGTGTTGAAGGATCTCAACAGGGACACTACCCCTGCTTCTTTCCACAACCTATCGTCCAGCGAAATATCAGCCGTCAGGGCCCTGGCGGATGATACTAGCATCACAATCAAACAGGCAGACAAGGGTGGGGCCACGGTCATTATGTCCAATGTGGACTATGATGTAGAATGCCAGCGACAGTTGAGCAACCGGAGATACTATACTCCCTTGAGAGAGGACCCCACTCCACGACTCAGTACCATCACTTCCTCAATGGTATTCTCAGCTGAGACTGAGGGTTGGATCACTAAAAAGGAGGCAGACTTCCTCATTACCAAAGATCCGAAGACCCCCTACTTTTACACCTTGCCTAAAATTCACAAGGGGGTCACCCCGGTTCCGGGAAGACCAATAGTCTCAGGGATCGGGTCTATTTTGGAACCCTTATCTAGGTTTTGCAACCATTTCCTTCAACCCCTAGTAAGGGCCACCCCTCGTTTGTCAAAGACACTACCGATGTCCTACGGTTACTTGAGGGGGTCCAACATCCAGAAGAAATTGATTTTTTGGTGACCCTGGATGTTGAAGCCCTCTACACTAACATCCCACAAAGAGCTACGCTAGAGGTGATAGAGGACGCACTCAGCCATGAGAATTGGGCTTCTCCTACTCCGGTAGCGTTCATACTAGAGTGTGCCACTCTGGCACTTACAGAAAACTTTTTTGAATATAACAAACAACTGTACTATCAAACACAGGGCACCTCAATGGGCAGCACGTTTGCGCCGAGTTTGGCATGTATGTACATGTCAGCTTTTGAGGAGAGGGAGATTCACCATCCTAATAATTCATACCTGGCGAATGTGCTTGTTTGGAAGAGGTTTATTGACGATATTTTGATCCTATGGAAAGGGGAGCGCACGACGTGCGATGAATTTTGTATATGGATCAATACCTTGATCCCCTTTTTGAAATTCACAAGCACCATCTCGGAAACTAACATACCCTTCCTAGATCTGTTGGTAAAACTTGAGAATGGCCGTATCACTACATCACTCTATCGCAAACCAACTGACAAGAACAGTTTGTTGCTATCCAGTAGCCACCAACCAAGAGCCCTCAAACAGAATCTACCGTTCGGACAGTTCCTCCGGATTAGAAGGAACTGCAGTTCATTGACAGACTATTTAAAGGAGTCCGACACATTAGCAAAAGATCTACGACAGAGAGATTATCCACAACACACTGTGTCACTCTCTCGCAAAAGGGCCAGAAATAACAACCGGGAAAGTCTGCTAGAGAGCAAACAAAAAGAACCTGACACCTCGATTACTTGTGTGACCACCTTCACCCCTGACTCTAACCGACTGAGAAATATCATCAGGAAACATTGGGGTATTTTGAACACAGGAACACTTGACTTCCCTATACCTAGATTTGCATTTAAACGCACAAGCAACCTGAAAGATATGCTCATACATACACAACCCAACAGACTAATGCACAAAGGGAATTGTGGGATTTACCACCCGTAGTAGGACATTACCCCTGTGGGTCATGTTCAGTTTGCCCCATTCACTAAAGCTACGAAAGAGATAACGTTCACCAATGGGATCAAATGGAATCTCAAAAAACATACCAATTGTAACACTACTAATTGTATCTATGCACTGACCTGCCCGTGCGGACTCCTGTATGTAGGGATGACGACGAGACCGGTGAAAACCCAGATTACAGAACACAGGAGCAACTTCAGGTGCCACAAAACTAATACTAAGATGACTACACATTTTGAGCACCTGAAACACTCACCTGATTCCCTCTGCTGGGTCGTGCTCGAAGCACACCCTGGCATGAACAAGAATACGCTGTTTCGTATAGAACAAAGATGGGTACTGAGGTTGTCCTCAGACAAAGAGGGATTGAATGAGGACATCCCATGGAGCTTGTTGACATGAGTACACTAGTACTGTGCTTTCCCCTATTCTGAGACTCACTATGAGTGGGAAATACTCAAATGTGCAGGAATTAGTCTACCTGATCCATCAGAGCCATGACACTCAGACAATTCCCCCACCTATAGTAACTGCCCTCCAGGGACACACAACCGGGAGGGGGGTACACCACTAGATGTAATCTCGTGTGACCGTGGAACTTGCTTCCCCTTTTTGCAACCTGAGATAATATGACGCTACTTATCTACTAAACTGGCTGTTCAGTCTGAACTATTGAGCAATATGCCCATATCTCCACACATCCTAACATAATACCGATGTGCAATTACCATAGTGCAACTTTTCCACACACGATTTTGTCATTTGTTTACTAATAGACATTGAGCAACAACAACCCTGACTAATTGGAGTTCGAACTTGTCCCGGATCCAATTTTTCAATTAATTCCTTGCCTACAGCGATTGCTCGAACTTCTCCATATGTTGAGCATAGACTAACACACGTGGCGGAAATTCCAACATGACGCCCGTGGGTTCCGGGTTGACGCTCTAGCGTCTCTTCCTCACATTGGTACCGGAAGTCCTGCCCCCACTACTGACCGACCGGAGGTATATCAATTGTACACGGATGGGAACCGATACCTCCCGGGACCGGCAGAGTGAGGGGTAGGTCGACCGCAGATGGAAGGATTCCAACACGTGAGTAACCGACGTGCGGGTAAGAGATCTGGGGTGCGGGAACCTTGCTCGACACCTCCGATGATAGCACACAAACTTGACGCAATGTTTTGAGTGCACGCCCGATTTTGCCAGCCGGCATGTTTCCGCTCAAACTCCGACCCGGCTTGGGTCTGTAGACGGCCCCCTGGGGCACCTTTACCACTACAGACAGCAGGAGAATGAGAGGATGTGACAATAATTTGCCTCCTGGCTGACGGGCTCGCTTTTAAACAGCACCAGCTTCTTGTGTTAAAAACCTGAATCTGCTAGCTGGTGGCGATCCCGGCGGTGCGCACCTTTGTTCTACTTAACATCCCAGCGTGGATGCCGAGTGGTCCTGGGGGCGGACTGCGGGGACACCTTCATGGATCTTCACACCATTAACACCCAGGGAACACGATGTCTCTAAATCAAGGTTCAGGTTGTTGCAAGGGGACCTACACCTACCGGGTCCCTTGTTGGTGTTTTTTAACCATTGAGCAGTAACTGCCTGTAGGCAACTAGAACCTGCATACTGACTCTCTATTTTCCCCCTTCCCCCCCCCTTTTTTAACCCCTTCATCCATTAGGACACTGCACCTTACAGTGTCCACACCTGCCGGTACACGTTGTTTAATAATGCTGACCCGAACTGGGTGAGTTTTATTGCGTGCTCTACGCACAATGTGTTTTTTGACTGCTACTTTTATTTAAGAAATCTCAAATCGCCTTACGCATGGTCACAGACACTTGAGTGTGAAGCATGCGTTTTATGCACGTTTGAATTACAGAGCTACACCATCAAGGTTAAATGGTAGACTATTGAATCATGGTTGAATTGTAGACTATCGATGAAGCACTCATTAACCATTATGATCCTTCTTTTTACAGGTAATGTTGTAGATCTACAGGTACCACTTTTTAGGGTGCTGTATGGGTGGTCACTAATTACTTCACTAAACAGACCACCACCAAAAAGTGTAGATAGATCACGCATAGGTCCTGAAGAATTGCCGTCTACTTGACACTATGCAAGAAACATGTTGGCCTGATTTTCTAGCGCAAATCCCTGCAACCTTAGAGCAGGTGTGCGCGCATCATTGTTTTTAATCAGGATAGTGACCACATTCATTAAAGTTGTTTTGGGTGGACCACTAATTCCTGTTTTAGTCATGCACATTTCACACTTACACATCTACACTCACTAGGGCCCTCACACGCACTGCACCCAACGGCTAAGAAAAAAGATCTTCCAAGAAGGCCCCATCACGGGTGCCGATCGGGTATTGCAGCGCCGACCCAGTGATGAAGCAAGACACCTAGCTGGCTGGGTGTGTGAGGGTCTTTTTCTGAAAGGAGAAAAGATTTTCTCTGGCTCTAGAAAGCACTTCAGTGCTCTCCATACACACATTGATCTGTAATACACAGTAGGAACGGCATACCACCTTGTTATGGACTATTTTGGTCCTGTATGCTGGACCTAGATAAATTGGCCCCCAGTCCCTCCCTCCTTTTGTAATAGGCTCAAGGAGTAGCCTAAGATTTCGGGATAGATTTGAGGTGTAGAAGACACCGAGTGATGTAATTATCTGAAAAGTGATTGTGGGAGTCATGAAGCACTATCGACGACCCGTTGGAGATAGGGAACGTGTGTGAGTGAGCTTGATAGAGTTGTGTGCGAAGCTAGTGCACAAGGGCGGACCACAACGATTCGAGTGGCCAACGCAGGTTGTGGGTCATGGTGTCTGAATGGTTTTGAGAGATTGGATCCTATTGATTTATTTATATGACTGTCTGGTCGTTTAGTGGACAGACAGTTAGAGGTACAACTGTCTGGTTGTTTAGTGGACAGACAGTTGCCAGAGGAGAGGCAGACAATTCTCAAGACTGTCCGGTCGTTTCGTGGACAGACAGTCGGATATGTAACTGTCCGGTCGTTTGGTGGGCAGACAGTTGCTAGATTCTAGGAGTGAAGTGCGTGAATGCGTAAAGAGAGATTGTAAAGGGAGGCGAACTGCTGTGTGAGGAGGACAAGTGACGTCGGAGTGTGCCGCTCTGTGATAGGTCGGTTGGTGTAAGGATGCGCTGGGATTGGCGGATTGTCATCAGGAAGTTGAAACGAAAACATCTTGTGGGCAAAGGAACTTAATTCAATCATGCAATGTTTTAGGCTATTGCGAGACCTTTGTAGGGGAGATAGAGAAGTAGTGACCCGAGTGGGTGAGGAAGCACCATCCGAGGAGACCCCAGCTCATTACATGGCCACAAATGTAGGACTCCATACCATAGTTTTGTCATGTCCTTTAGAATAGTCCCACCATGTACATACCAATTACATACATTTTGTCCCATCCACACGACATAACGGTCCTAAACAGGTGACCTTTTTCCTAGTAGCTTACTTCTGTCTCTCCGACATCAGGCTCTTGGTACCCTATCTTAATCCCTATACCTGATGTACATAAACATGTCCCAGGCACGGCAGATTTATTCTGTATAAGGGTCACCACTTTTTTCATCTATGGCCAACAGCCAGCTGTGCATGATCATGTTTGTTTAGAAAAGGATTAGCAGAGGATTAGCGAATGTTTTCAAAACATATCGATTCTAGAAGAAACCCTGGAGTGACCACTTTAGTATAGAAGACCCTCACTCCCCCTTACAAGACAGAGGAGAATTCCTCCCAGGCTTGACCGAGACTCTGCAGGCTGATCCTTCGACAGGCAGAGACCTAACATCCCTTGCGGGGTGCCATCCTCTACGCAGAGACGGGGTCCTTCATTCAGAACCATCAGGTGAGGAGTTACCACTTCCCCTGGGGTTTCTTGGCTCCATTAGGATATATCCTAATACTTACATACACAGGCTTCACCTACATATCTAGGCTAGGTACATTTAGTTAGGCTACGCACCATAGGAGTACGCCAATGCTATTGTTTTATATAATCTGTTTTTATTCATCTTATTAGCACTATGGTAGAAATGTATATGCTATTTACGATATTGGTGCTAGCGATCACATTTGTCTGCTCCTGTATTTTGATTGTCGCAGCGAATATGTTTCATACTAGACTGATGCCTGATCAATAAATAATTATTGAAACCGTTCCAATCGTCATTCTATGTGTATTCTGAGAAAAGTAAGCACGAGTGACTGAGCGAAAGATACCGTATTGTTTTCCACGATACCTGAGGAATCTGGGTTGTCATGTTCAGTAGTTGCCAGAAACTACCTACACCACTGTAGAATACAGGGGGGTGGTAGTGGCACTGTAGAGTTAGCTAATCTAACGGCTGACTCATCCTGTGGGGGTGTCCAGAGTCTGTCTGCACACCAAGCCCTCAGTTTAGGTCATCCAAAACGCGCAGGTCCTAGGGGTCCTAGGAACTACACAACATGGCGCCGCCACATTAGTTAGGTTCTTATATTAACAGTAAAATCTGAGCAGTTCAGTCGTGCTTTCTCAGACAGCCCTACTCACATTTTTCAGAGACGTCTGAAGTGGGAAGGTTTATCCGCCTCAGCTGAGCAGGTACACCCTGTGTATTGGCTGAAGGTCTAGACAAGCTTGTAAGGATTAGTAGTTCCCATATTGGGATCACTGACAGAATATAGAATGCCAAAATATCGACCTGCAAAAATATAGTGGATAAAATATAGAATGCCAAAATATCGAATTCCTATCTACAAACAGGTAAGTACAAAAATATCGAATCCAAAATATCGTTGTAAATAATATAGGGGCCCATTACGATACCCGGCGTAAATAAATCCGCCAGGCATGGAAGCGGCAAAAATCCGCCCGCACACACCGCCTGAACACCGACCACGCCATTACGATTACACAAACCGAAAACCGCCATCGGCGGAAAAATCACACAAAATACCGCCCGCCAACGTCCGAGTCGGAGTCAAACCGCCCGCCACGGACGCAAACACGCACGACAACACAAAACCGCCCGCCCTCTCGGCCGACACACCGCACGTGAAATTACGATCGCACCGACATGAGCGCGGAAAAACCACAAATATACCGCCCGCCAGCGCAAACAACGCCGATGAGAATCGACACGGCAGAAGCCATGGCGCCATTGTACCTGCACAGAAACCATCCGCACACAAAACCAATAGCACACAACATGGCCAACAAGTCCATACAGCAAGGCACGCACAAATACACAAGCACAGTACACATCCCGAAAACACCCCCCGGACAAACAAAAAATACAAAGGCCAGAACCCCAGACACAACACACCTGAAAACAACAGACCATGAGGACACACCCACATAGGTGAGTACAAAAGCAGCACTCCCACAGACCACAACCCCTTGCTACATTGCAAACTAGAGAGGAGAGGAGAGGACACAGTGACACAGCAAGGACAGCAGCACACCACAGAAACGCACACATCACAACCACCACCACCACCACCACCAAACACCACCAAACACCGGCACCACAAACCCCGTGCACATTACACAACACACACCGCAGCAGCACCACAAACACCATGGCACCACAAAGAATGCCCAAGTTCACGCCCATGGAGCTGACGGTCATGGTCGACGAGATCATCAAGGTGTACCCACAAATCTATGGGAACATGGTCCAGCACACACCACTAGCCACCAGAAACAGAATGTGGAACCGGATCGTAGACCAGGTCAATGCAGTCGGGACCCTGCCCAGGAACAGAGGTGAAATAAACAAACGTTGGAATGACGTAAAGAGCCTGGTCAAGAAGAAGGAGGGCAAAAACAGAGAGCTGGCTGCCGTCACTGGCGGAGGGAATCCCGCGCTCTTTAAGACCTTCAAAGCGTGGGAGGAGAAGGTGCGAGTCGTAATACATCCGGAGATCCTCGCCGGATTAGCAGGGGGAGTGGAGGCTGGTAAGTACAAACTAATGTATACCAGCACACCGCTATGTACTCACATGCGCAACCACCATGCCACAGCTCCCAGGGACAAACACCCCCATGTCCAGCACACAATACACAACACATCACACACACATGCAACAGACACCACCACACACAGCCCAAACCGAACAACTGTAACATACGTGGGGACATGTGTACACTCAGCCAGCCACGTAACCACCAACAGGTCCCCAAATATGCCAGAAGCGCCACAACGAGCACCCACCACACCCATGTGTCCGCCACAGCTGCACTAACCGACAAGTAACAGGTAAGTGGCAGGAACACAAAGTGCAGTGGGTGGGAGGGTGGACAGCCCAAGTACAACACACACCAGGCCCCAGTCCCACAGCACAGCAAGGAGGAGCATCCCCCACACCCCACAGCCACGTGTCAGCCACCGCAGTGCACAACGACAGCCGAAAGGCAGACATCACGGTCCACAGCAATCGGTGTCAGTGGGTGTCCAGCCACCCCCACGACCCACAACACCCCCCACCCCCACAGACCTGCAACATGGAGCACCCCCGCTTAGAGCCATGTGGCATCCAGTACAGTGCACGCACGAACAACTTGCAGGTGGGAAACTGGACAGGGCTGGATTACTGGAGGCATGAGGACCATAACACGACCAACACATGGGACATGTCACGTAGCAGACGAACACGCAGCACCGCCCACCGTCACGAACAAGTGAACAATGTGCACACGGACATGAACAACAGACTCACACCCCACATGACCCATCACAGACATAGCAACACCCAAGGAGCCACGTCTGCATGCACAAGCCACACTGAATATAGTCCCACACGGCAGCCACTGTGCAACTCATCACACACAACCGAAACACCATTGAAGTCCTGTCCATGTAGCCCCTACTGCCTGTCAACCACACACCCCACAACTACGCCTATGTAAGACAAACAACACTAGACGCAACAGAGCGGAACAACATAAATGCACACGAACACCACTGAACCCATCAAACTCACAGACACACCATGCACATACAACATACCATCCATCCCATCCGTCAGCCCCAGTCTCATGAAAGGCATGTCATCCGCACAGCTGCCACACATACAGCAGTCACGCTAAGATACATGCCCATGACCAACCATGTGCCAGAAGTCAATGAAGCGCACGACACACTGTGAGCAACAACACACAACATGGGCCACACCCCCCCGAGCACTGCAGTGATGCACATGGCACAGGGCAGCACGCACACCAAGGAGATGGGACAACTGCAATACGTTGGCTGGCACACAACCATCACTCACTCATAACGATGCGTCCAATGCCATGTCCAGTAATCACAACAGACAGCAAATATGCAGGCCATGTCAAGCATGCACACACCTCAAACCATGCACTGTCATGCTGCCACAACACATGTCACGTTCGGCACCCATGGCTCACAGCATGTACCCCAAAAGCATATCCCCTCCCAAATGCGAATCTGGGGCATGGCCCCCATGTTGCCATATGCGTTCCTAAGCGTTCCATTTGAACCCCAAAAGCATATTCCCTCCCAAATGCGAATCTGGGGCATGGCCCCCATGTTGCCATATGCGTTCCTAAGCGTTCCATTTGAACCCCAAAAGCATATTCCCTCCCAAATGCGAATCTGGGGCATGGCCCCCATGTTGCCATATGCGTTCCTAAGCGTTCCATTTGAACCCCAAAAGCATATTCCCTCCCAAATGCGAATCTGGGGCATGGCCCCCATGTTGCCATATGCGTTCCTAAGCGTTCCATTTGAACCCCAAAAGCATATTCCCTCCCAAATGCGAATCTGGGGCATGGCCCCCATGTTGCCATATGCGTTCCTAAGCGTTCCATTTGAACCCCAAAAGCATATTCCCTCCCAAATGCGAATCTGGGGCATGGCCCCCATGTTGCCATATGCGTTCCTAAGCGTTCCATTTGAACCCCAAAAGCATATTCCCTCCCAAATGCGAATCTGGGGCATGGCCCCCATGTTGCCATATGCGTTCCTAAGCGTCCCATCTGAACACCAAAAGCAAAGTACAAACCAGACCCAGGATGGGCCAGGAGCCCGCATACACCAGAGTCACAATAAGTAGGGGCACAGCAACACACCCATCGGCATGGCCAATCCGTCCCATGCCACATGTGCACAGCACACAGTCCCATTGCCAAGCACACACAACTACAGATGCTACAGCCACACACACGCCTCCGGGAAACCCATGTACGAGATTGCACGAACTGTTAATGTCAGACGACAAATACATACTTCGCCAGGTGCAACACAATAACAAATCTCATTCTCTCCACAGGTGACGAACTGCTGGATGCTGGGGATGGAGCCAGCAGCCAGCACAGCCAGCCTACAAGCCCCCAACGAGGACACACGGATCTGGAGGATCTGTCCTCCTCTTCGGACACGGACCACCAAGCAGGCCCATCTGGTGTGGCAGGGCCCAGCCGCTCCCCAGGACCCCTCCTACCCACCAACCCATCATCCAGGGCTGCTGAACATTCCCAGCCCCCTGCTGCCACTGTCGTTGCGGCCACACCCACGGTCATTGTGGCCACTACCACTGCCGCAACCGCCACCATCGCCGCACCGACCACCACCGCCGCCACCACCACCACGTCTTCGCTGGCACCAGCCCCAGCGCAGGTGGTGGCCTGGCCGACTGGATCCACCCTGGGAGCCACAGCGAGGACCGTGGTGAGCAATGTGGCTAGTGGGCAGGCCGGTGGCAGCAGGACTGGTAGGAGGAGCAGGGTCAGGGAAACGCCAGCCTCCCCTGGGAGCCATGCCCTGCCTCAAATGGCCAGAGTCCTTGGGGCCTATGAAGAGGCCCAAGGACAATGGGTCCGGTCTGCTTCAGACACGCGTGAGGTGCTGGGGGTGCTGAGGTCCATGGACGCCCGTATGGGCCAAATCGTGGACCTCATGGGCCAGCTGGTGGTGGCGGTGAGGTCACAGCCAGGGACAGCAGCTCCCCTCCGCCACCACCTGCCGGGGCGCAGGGTGGAGCAGCAGTGTCCAGTTCCCCTGCGTCCACAGCCAGTGAGCACACCTCAACCACCAGCATGTCGCAAGCAGGCACCCCCCTCGCAAACGTGGAAGGGGCCGTCCGAAGTGGAAACAGATCTCACTGGGAGGACTTCGCACGCTCCAAACGCAAGTGAGGCAGCCAGCCAGCCTTCCGCCAGCCTTCCCTGACCAGCCACTGCATTGACTTGGACTACGATCCCACTCCACACAGCCATCTGGATGGCATGTGTGTGTTGGACTATGGACATAGAACCAGTGGGTACACCCTGATCATCACGCAGCCATGACCGACAGCTCATTGTCACTGCACGCACCACTTTTGTCATCACCTTACACACAATCACATGTCACAGTTTGTAATAAATGCACCTTTTTCACTAACTGCTGTTTGTGCCCTGTGTTTTATTTGTACGGAATACAACGGCCACCTTGGGCGGAAAGGCACCTGATGCGTGGCATGGCAATTGAATCCGGAGGGCCTGTAGGGACCTAGGGGTGGGAGACAGAACAGGAGCACATTCAATGAGTGTGTCACACACCCATCACACAGTACATGTCAACAACTACAAGCAATGTACACACATCGCACAGAGCAATAGGGCACAATGCCACAGCCACCAACAGTGGCATACTACCCTGGCCATGGAGCGTTGACACACAGCACGCAGTGAACAAACGGCCACCCTGACACAGCACACACACACCTGCACAGATACAGCCACATCAGCCGTCGTACATGGACACTCACCGTCAAGTGAAGTAGCGGGCGATGAGCTGCTGCCGCACATTACCAGCTTCCTCCTCTCCGCTGTCCTCCTCACTCGAGCTGTCCTGGTCTGCGGGCTGGGGCCCTGGTTGATCTCCGTCATCCACGATGAGGGGGATCTGCTTCCGAATGGCCAGATTGTGCAGCATGCAGCACGCCACCACTATCCGGCACACCTTCTGTGGGGAGTACGCCAGCGCACCCCCGGTGCGGTCCAGGCACCTGAACCTGGACTTGAGGAGGCCAAAGGTACGCTCGACCACACGTCTGGTCCTCCCATGTGCCTCATTGTAGCGATCGTCTGCTGGGGTGCGAGGATTCCTCAATGGACTGAGCAGCCATGCCCCATTCGGGTACGCAGAGTCACCTGGGTGTGAGGGACACAGAGAACCGTTGCAATTCCAACTGGACAGGGGACAGCATCGCACAACCAGCACGCTACACCACTCCACATACTCACCGACAATACAGGCACGATCCTGTTGCATATTGGACATCAGTCGTGGCAAGATGCTGTTGCGCATTATGTGTGCGTCATGGGCCGAGCCTGGGAACTTTGCACACACGTGGGTGATCACCATGTCCGCAAGGCACACCACTTGCACATTCAGGGAGTGCGTGTGCTTCCTGTTGCGGTACAGGTGCTCAGTGGCCTGTGGTGGAACAAGGCCGACATGTGTGCAGTCAATGGCTCCAACGACGTGTGGGATTCTGCCAAGGGCATAGAATGCACCCTTCACTGCCGCCAATTCACGAGCCCTGGGGAAGCGGATGTACCTGTTTCGGTACAGCATCATGGCTGCCAGTACATCCCTCAGCACCTTGCTGAACATGGGCTGGGACATCCCTCCTCCAATGCCCACTGTGTGCTGGAATGACCCAGTGGCGAAGAAATGCATGGCGGCCATCACCTTAGCCGTGGGGGTGACAGCAGTCGGATACACCCTGCGGGGACGGAGATGGGGTTCTAACATGGCACACAGTCGATGCAGGGTTGGCCTGTCCAGCCGAAACTTCCTAATAACCTCTGTATCGTCCATGTCCGCCAGCAATTGGTATGGGCGGTCAATGTTCGGTCTCCGCCTAGGGACAATGGCAGAGGACACATGTCAAAGCAACACGACACATAGCAATTTCGCATACACATCACTGACATGACTGAGCAAGCACATGAGCCACAGCCCAGCTGTCAAGCTGGGACGGCACGGCCACAATACACTTACACAGGTCTCCCAACAATGGCAATGGCTAGTGATACAAACCACTGCCATGTGCATGCACATGGGGATCTAGGCCCCAATGACTTGCGGGGCGTGCTGATGGGGACTGACTGCATATCCGTCAAGCGGCAACGCCACGGCAACATGAATGTCTGCTGAGCATGGAACTGCTTCCGCGGCTGGATGAGTATGGCACACGACGACGACGATGTGGGCACAGGCTGAGCGGCCAAAACAAGTGGGACCTGTGGCACGAGGGGATATGAGACAGTAGTAGGTGTCAGCACTGCACCCTATGTACAGCACTGTACGGATCACACCTCCCGAAACATTGACAGGTGTCCACATTGACAGCCCCATGCCAAGACGGCTGTGTGCTTGCAGTCACACGTCACAGGTGAGAGGTTACATTGCACGTGCCAGGTGGCAGACGTACATAGTGGGAGCTGGCATGTGTGTGCATGTGTCTCCTGTTCAGGATCCACCAGATGGGCGCTGACTCTGTACTGACCATTGGACACAGCATGTTCCGTGGAAGGCTTGTGTGTGTGGGATGGTGGCACTGGATGTGCCTCCGTTGGGTGGGGGGCCATGCACAGGGCGGGTACGTCGATGATTGCGCATTGTTGGTCACGGTGGGTGCACCAACTGAAGATGTGTTGCCCTGTGTTCAATTCCTATGTCCGCATGATGATGGACTGTAGATGTGGGCAGACTACACATTGGTCGATGTGCTGTCTATATGCATGTGCCTTCACACCAGGCACAGCTGCCCCTGCACATGTGACCCCTGCTGGACTCGCTGCTGGGTCTGTGGAGCTGATGCACCTTCTGCGCGTGGGGCGGACAGCTCTCCTCACTTCCCTCATTGCGCATGTCATGACTTTGCCGCAGGTGACATGGATCATGGAGGGCCCACATGTACGCGTGGGTAGGCTACACATGATTGTACACTGGTCGCCACCCCCAGTCAGTGTTTCGAATGGGAAGGTTGTCGTGCTGGTGGTATGTTCGATGTGGCGGATGGGCGGGCCTAGGTGCGGGCTTACATTCCGGACATGGGGGGTAGTTGGATTGGCGACTAGTTGCAGTACACACGGGACACGTCTCTTCCTTTCCACATCTGGGTCATCCCTTGTACTTACTGACAGTGATACAGTCATCTTCGCCCCAGCCCTCATGTCCTCCCCTCGCTCCCCCAATATGCATGCTCACCTGCGAGGCTAGCGCCTGCACAGGCAGCCCCAAGCTCGCACCAGAGAGGGCAAGGAGTGTATGTGTGGGTCCAGTTGCACGAGTGGGCTGTCTCAGGGTATGATGTGTGGCGGGACGCCGTCCACCTGCGTGGTGCCCCAAATGGAGGCCCGGCCTGCATGGACTATGCATCACAGTCTTCGCCTTCCGGATCCGCCACCTGCGACACCCAGTGGCTGTGGCTGCCCTTGCGGCCAGGCCGCGTCCGTCTGTGGCTGATGGCCCACACATTCACTCTTTGGCCTCTCTGGGGAGGGCTCGGGGGTGGTGGCGCACGCGCTTGCACTTAGTCGCAATGGCATGTGGCGTGGTTGGTATGATGGGCAATGGATGGGATGGTGCGAGCCACCTCCCGTGACGTCAGTGCTGCTCGTGCTGTGGTGCGTCCCCCTACACTTCCATTTGACTTGTGCCATGCTAGACGTTGAGGTTCTATTGCCTGCGTGATATGACCAGGTGGAGCGCGAGGAGACCTCTCACACACCATGCTCCACTGCCATCCCGTGCCCTGTATCGCCTGTGCGGATTGACTATGTTGGGGTTACACCTGGTCGACTGGGGCTGTGTGTGCCTTGTCAAGGGGCATGGCGGGCGCACAACAGGATCCAGCTTGTCCACAGAGGGTGGGCTGAGGTGCGCCTGGTACCGCTTTGTACGTGTGCCCGG
This sequence comes from Calotriton arnoldi, assembly GCA_963921515.1. Lineage (NCBI taxonomy): Eukaryota > Metazoa > Chordata > Amphibia > Caudata > Salamandridae > Calotriton > Calotriton arnoldi. The sequence continues at coordinate 1,489,241 of CAWUFW010004588.1, read as the reverse complement.
CTGCTGTGCACACACGTGTTCACTCCCCCCGACAGGTGTCCTCTCACGATGCCCAGGGAAGCGGTGGTGTACTGTTCATGACCCCTCCCAACACGGCGTGCTCCAACTTGGCATGTGCGCATCTACCCGTCGCACCCACCCACCTGAGCACTGCGTCCATACGACTTCACACGACACATGTGTGTCTTCCACAGTTGTGCTACTCATTTGCGTTGACATCCAATACCAGTGGACTACATGGTCATGTCACGACTGCCGTGTACTTCACATACTCTCATCCTCTCTCATTCGTACTTGTGAAATGAGTCAGCGGAGACAGTTTTGGTTTCAAACATTATATTGAGTCTTCTGTCCTCTGTGATGCAGTATAGTGGACACTACTGGCAGCGGAATACATGTTGAGGATATACTGAGCATGATTGCAAATGGGATAGGGTGTGGGGTTACATGTGATTGGCTGTTGCATGTGGGATGTGGGCTTCAGAGTGACATCTGCTTGGCCAAGGCTGTGCTAATGTACATTTACGTATAGCTGCGGAGCTGCGGACTTTGACACAGACGGTATACATGTAGCCTACCAGACCGCTTGGCATCATGGGCACAGTCCATCTCAGTTCCATGTGACAGGTTTGCTGCGGTTGTTCCTCATGCACGCGTGCATGTGAGATGACATCAGGGCATGTGCTTGCGTGCATGCAGCGGCGTGCCACTTGTTGTTGCACTGTGGTGGTTACTGGACATGTCACAGTCACTGGGGTCGTGTTGTTGTTGTATGCACTTGTCGTCCATGCAAAGGTCCTGGTATGGGATTCCCGGGGCGGGGGTGGGAGGGGTGCAGCACCCACAGACTCCAGGCGACCTATTCATGTCCACTGAGCGGTGTGTGTGTCCATGGGCGCTGGATCCATGTCGTGTCCTGGTTGTTCGTGCAGTTCCGTCCATGTGGGTGCGATACACAGAGCCCATGCCACTGCCTCCCACGATGCATGCGGTGTTCCTGGATGTGATGGGGAACAGTGTGCATGTCCCGGTCATATCCGATGTCATGGCGATGTCGTTGATGGTGTGGTTACAGTTGCCGGTCGTTTGGTATGGCTGTTGTGGTGGTGACTGGCCAGTCCGTGCGGAAGCTAAGCATGGGTGCGGGGTTGGACATCATAGGTCACTCGGGAACCTGCGTTGTGGTCCGACGAATTGACAGGTTGTCAGGTATGCGATGCCGTCCAGCAGGGCTTCCATGTCATTGGTGGTGTACATGTTTGCCAGCCAATGTAGCGGATGGTGGCTGTCAAGGTGTTGTTCGTAAGTTGTCCCTTGGAGGACCATGATGGGGCATGCTGGGTGACATTCGATGTAGCTGTTCTCGATGATCCGTCGTGTGGAGGCACAGTGGTCCCATTTCAGTGCGGGTGCGATGTTGGCCACATACGCCATGCCCCCATAGGCAGAGCAGGCCCTGTCGTGTGCGTCCAGAGGGAGGAGTAGTGGTAGCAGGTCCGCCTTCAGACATGCCGGGTTGGAGAGGCATATCTCGACGGGATGCTGGTAGGGACACCTCCGACAGTAGAAGACGGGCATGACGCAGCTGAACAATGTGATGCGGTAAGTCAGTCGGTAACTTACGTTCAGCAGGGACAGGAGATCGCATCCCAATGTATGGAACAGGTTGGTTTTGTACAGCTTGAGCTGTTCGGCGTAGTTGGGTAGGTGTGTTGCGGTTGCCATTTCGCAGCGGTGCGTTGTGGTGGCGTGCTCCGGCTGTGTGTGCAGTCTGCAATGTGCACGCTCCGAGGTTGCTGTGAGCTCTGTGTAGTCGTAGGGAGACAGGACTTGTGTTCTGTTTGCTTGTTTGGAGGACACGGGCCCTCTTCCCACATGCTTCTCAGACAGTTCAAGGTCAGTGATGTGTGACTCCTTCCAATTAACTTGCATGTGGCCGACATGGGGGAGTGTTTTCTTCTTTCTTCCCCGTCCGTTGTGTGCTTCTGTGATATGCGCTATCTGCCCTGTGGTCGGTCTCCTCGGCATGCCTGTGTTGGTCTATTCTTGGACAATGGCTGTATTCACCGGCTTCTGTCGTAGGGCTGTGGTTTCGGAGTTGGAATGGAAGGTCATTCAGTGCTGTCTGCTCTCCCTTGTGTGGGCGGCAGGCTGCCTTTCCGCTCTGCGTTGGGCCTTGTGTGTGAATGTTATTCTTGGGCCACCTGTTGTCGGTCCCCGGGCTCTTTGGTGTTCCGTTTTATATGTCTTGTTCATATGTGCAGGGTGGTATGGGTGTTTCAGTGTGGTACTGGCGTTCCTCTTCCCGAAGGGGCCCTGCTTCTCCTAGTTGGTGTTACCGCCGCTGTGTGCTACGCCATGTTTGTTACACTGGGGTGTGTCCTGCTGTTGCGTGACTTCACTGACATGTGTGCGTCGGTTGTGTGGCGTTGGGTGTTGTCCGTGAATTGGGCGTTGGGGACATGTCTGTGGCAGGCCTGTCACGTGTCATGTGCGTTCGGGGTGGGGCTGATGTGTGTGCTGCTTGGTTGTGTCCCTGTGTCTGTGTGCGACGCATGCATGGCGCTGCGGTTGGCCTCTGCGTTGTGCGCATGTGTGGCGGCGTCATCGGCGCTTTGGGGCCGTGACGGGGTGGTTGGTTCCTAGTCCCAGGTGGTGTGTACACATGTGTTCCGCGATGTTACGATTTGGCCTGTGTGTCATATGTGGATGCAATGGTGGATGTGTAGTGTACACGCGCTGGTGGGGGGTTGTCCGCTTTTTCCGCCCTTGCACTGTGTGCGCTGTTTGCGTGCACTTGTTGTGTGTGTGCCTACCTGCGTCTCCGCGGTACGTTGCGTCCTTGGTGGTGCATCAGCAGAAGCATGGGGAGGGCCTGCAGTGCTGGATTCATGCTCGGGGAGCCGCTTCTTCGTTGTCCGTGCTCGGCATCCGTGTTACCGCTTCGGTTTGTCGTACGGTATCTCTTGGCCGTGGGAGCCGTTTGTTTGCGGCATCGTAATTTATGCGCCGGGCGGGACGTGTTTCGTCGGACGGTGTGTGTCAGTTAGGCTGCGCCGCTACGTGTACGGGCGCACTTTGATGGCGGACGGTGTTGCTGGCTTGCCGGCGGTGTTTGGCCTACTTTTCGCATCGTAATTGGACGGGCGTGTGGACTGCTGCGTGCCGGCGGTAACTGGTGCTTTTTGCATCCGCCAGCACGGCGGTGGTGCTTCCGCCCGCCATCGTAATGTGCCCCATAGTTTGTTAAAATATCGAATTTTTTAAATGTATTAAAAGTAATGTAAAATTAATAAAATAATAAATATAATTAACTGAAACATACTTAAAAATACTTAAATAACCTTAAAATTAATAAATAATTAATGTAAGTTATAAAAAAATAAACATACATTTTTATTTTTTAATACATATATATATTAACTTAATATTAATAAAAAATATTCAATATTTTTAGCCTAGGATAGCGGGAGGGTAACAATTACTATTTCCACTCCAGTGAGTGCAACAGTAGGGAAAGCGTTGGATAGCGTAGGGGTAAAAATTACTATTCCCACTCCAGAGAGTGCAACAGTAAGGAAAGCGTTGGATAGCGGAGGGGTAAAAATTACTATTCCCACTCCAGTGAGTGCAACAGTAGGGAAAGCGTTGGATAGCGTAGGGGTAAAAATTACTTTTCCCACTCCAGAGAGTGCAACAGTAGGGAAAGCGTTGGATAGTGGGAGGGATAAAAATTACTATTCCCACTCCAGTGAGTGCAACAGTAGGGAAAGCGTTGGATAGCGGGAGGGTAAAAATTACTATTCCCACTCCAGTGAGTGCAACAGTAGGGAAAGCGTTGGATAGCGGGAGGGTAAAAATTACTATTCCCACTCCAGTAAGTGCAACAGTAGGGAAAGCATTGGATAGCGTAGGGGTAAAAATTACTATTCCCACTCCAGAGAGTGCAACAGTAGGGAAAGTGTTGTATAGCGTAGGGGTAAAAATTACTATTCCGACTCCAGTGAGTGCAACAGTAGGGAAAGCGTTGGATAGCGTAGGGGTAAAAATTACTATTCCCACTCCAGAGAGTGCAACAGTACGGAAAGCGTTGGATAGCGTAGGGGTAAAAATTACTATTCCCACTCCAGTGACTGCAACAGTAGGGAAAGCGTTGGATAGCGTAGGGGTAAAAATTACTATTCCCACTCCAGTGAGTGCAACAGTAGGGAAAGTAATGATTTAATATTTAAATAAAAATATAATTATCAATACCAATAAAAAATTAATTAAAATTAATTACCAATTACAAAATATTTAATAATTACTTAATTATAAATACCAATAAGTATTATTTATTAAAAATTAATTACTTATTAATAATTAATCAACAACCAATTAATTTTCAATACCAAAAATGTAATAAGTAATAACAAAATTACCAATTAATAATTAATTAACAATAAATGAATCAATACACAAAAAGAATTTCAATAATTACTTAATTACAATTAAATTACTTCCCACCCTATTCCCCTATAAACCCACAACCCGCTCCGAATAATAAATTAATACAATTAACATAATTATCAATTAATCAATTAATAAAATTAATTACCAATTAATAAAAATTAATTACCAATTAATAATTAATTAACAATAAATTAATTATCAATACCAATAAATAAAAATAAATATTTTCTTAATTACAATTATATTACTTCCCACCCTATTCCCCTATAAACCCACATCCCGCTCCGAATAATTAATTAATACAATTAACATAATTATCAATTAATCAATTAATAAAAATTAATTACCAATTAATAAAAATTAATTAACAATTAATAATTAATTAACAATAAATTAATTATCAATACCAATAAATAAAAATAAATATTTTCTTAATTACAATTAAATTACTTCCCACCCTATTCCCCTATAAACCCACAACCCGCTCCGAATAATAAATTAATACAATTAACATAATTATCAATTAATCAATTAATAAAAATTAATTACCAATTAATAAAAATTAATTACCAATTAATAATTAATTAACAATACATTAATTATCAATACCAATAAATAAAAATAAATATTTTCTTAATTACAATTAAATTACTTCCCACCCTATTCCCCTATAAACCCACAACCCGCTACAGAACTAAAACGCAAAATTAAATTAAAAATAATTAATAATTCCTAAAAATTAATATTTAATTTACTATAATTAAATTACTTCCCACCCTATTCCCCTATAAACCCACAACCCGCTACAGAATTAAATTACGCAAAAATAATTTTACATAAATTTCGTAACTTTAAAAAATATTAAACATACATTACAAAAATAATATACATTTTTAACTCATATACTAACATACTAAACACTTACAGAAATTCAATATTATTAAAAATTCGATATTTTTTAATGCCTATATTATGTACTTCTATATTTTGAAAATCGATATTACTTACCTTTATTTCGATATTATTAACCACTATATTATGTCCATTCGATATTATGTCCATTCTATATTTTGAATTCGATATTCTGTCCATTCTATATATTTTTTTCGATATTATGTCTATTTACCCCCATATTGTGCTAAACCCTACCTCTAAAACCTTTACTTTCTTCTCCTTTCAAAATGACTGAAACTGCGAGTAGCAGTGGAAGCACGGAAGGAGACGAATTTTCTAATGCTCTTAACATTACAGAAAACTGCAGACAGGCAGTAACTCTGAAATTGTTAGAACATGGCATACCTGCAACAGGTGGCCATGTTACTTACGTGATTGAGGCACACGAGGTGTTCGGATCAGAAGTATTCTATTCCTGGGTGAAATTCCCGCCTGCAGATACACAGACACATTTATTCCGCAAATACATTGAAGTGGATCCACCAGAAGAATACATCCCATACGAGGACATTGAAGTCCCGTTAACTTACCAGCAACATAAAAACTGGTTTAAAGGCGCCCTCAAACACACAACTTATCTCGTAAGACTCGGTCCGCTCAGCATAGGAGGAGCGACATGGCCGGTCTTAGCGGCATACACTCCACATCCTGAGATAGACACGCTCCCATTAGAGGAAGTGCATGCACTTTACAAAGAAGTGGTCAGGCTATATAGACACATTGTCCAGTTCGTCATGCGAATACTCACATTACAACCTGCGAGATCTGCCCCACCTGGTACAGTCCAGACCCAACACACCCCAATAATTAGTCCACAGACACTAAAAGCAATCATGGGTGCGTTCCCATCAAAAAGGGATCAAGTACCATTCTGGATTACTAAAAAAATCGCACAGTTGGAAGCAGTATTTCCCCGTACGGGTGCGCAGGAAAAACACAGAATGTTAACAATTTGCTTGCCAATGGGAATGGTTCCCTCACTTGAGGATTGTACCACATGGGGACAATCTTTGCTGCAGTATACATTAGAATACATGGTACCCCGGCCATATCAGTTATTCCTGAAGTATTGAAACAGATACAAAATGAGTATGGGGCAGGACCTGCCCTGGACTTGGGGATGAAACTGATAGGTAATTTTGACCAAGTCTTAGCAAACATGCTGAGCAATATAAAGGGGGAAGCAGCAGTGGTGGCTATACGCCAACGCTTAAGGGAAACAGCTCCTGCAAATCAGGAGCGTGCATTACCAAAAATTATAGAGGAAACCTATGCTTCACTAGGTAGATATAGTTTGGGAGCCAAACCAGGGAAACCACAAGTGGTGAGTAATTCTGATAAGGATAACTCAAAGCAAGCACCCACTTCTTCTAAAAAAAAATGGGATAATAATAATCAATCAAAAAAAAAATAATAATAAAGGAAACAATTCACGATCAAGGGGTGGGTCTCCCCAACGGGAGTCCTCTGAAAAGAGGTACAACCTTAGGAATCGTGATAACATTAGGAAACCTGACAGGTATCAGGATACTGATACACGTTCCTTTCGTTCCTTTCAGGGTTCATTAAAAAGCTCGTAGACGTAAGGACGGTCAGGACAAAAAACTGAAGGTGGACCAAAGGCAACCTTTGAAAACTGTCAATAATAATGACAAAAATGTTGAATTGTGGACAGGCCATAACTAACTGGTGCTAATGTTACTTACAACCAGTTTAAATTGTAAAATTATTGTAACAACCTCCATTGAACTATATTCACTCTGTGACCTTTTCACTTCCATCTATTGCACACACAAGCACTTCTCCTTCACACCCCTTCCTTTTGGAGCAACCTCTTGATTACTATACACTTGGTAATGTTTTTACCTTCTTAATTGTTTCTGTGAATAAAACAGATAATTTTCCTTAAAAACAGTGGGTGCCTTCTCTTTTTCAAGGTGCATATTCTGAAAGTCTTACATATATTAATTACCATGTGCTGATCTCAGACATGCAACAAATAATACTTAAATTATAAACGTCTGACTTGATGCGTGACAAAGTCTAGGACCATTTGTTTTCTATACTATATGATACCCAGGTCCGTGGACAGTGATTAGGGGGCCCATTACGATACCCGGCGTAAATAAATCCGCCAGGCATGGAAGCGGCAAAATTCCGCCCGCATACACCGTCTGAACACCGACCACGCCATTACGATAACACAAACCGAAAACCGCCATCGGCGGAAAAATCACACAAAATACCGCCCGCCATCGTCCGAGTCGGAGTCAAACCGCCCGCCACGGACGGAAACACGCACGACAACACAAAACCGCCCGCCCTCACGGCCGACACACCGCACGTGAAATTACGATCGCACCGCCATGAGCGCGGGAAAACCACATATATACCGCCCGCCAGCGCAAACAACGCCGATGCCAATCGACACGGCAGAAACCATGGCGCCCACGTCCCTGCACAGAAACCATCCGCTCACAAAACCAATAGCACACAACATGGCCAATAAGTCCACACAGCAAGGCACGCACAAATACACAAGCACAGTACACATCCCGAAAACACCCCCCCTGGACAAACAAAAACTACAAAGGCCAGAACACCAGACACAACACACCTGAAAACAACAGACCATGAGGACACACCCACATAGGTAAGTACAAAAGCAGAACTCCCACAGACCACAACCCCTTGCAACATCGCAAACCAGAGAGGAGAGGAGAGGACACAGTGACACAGCAAGGACAGCAGCACACCACAGAAACGCACACATCACAACCACCACCACCACCAAACACCGGCACCACAAACCCCCTGCACATTACACAACACACACCGCACCAGCACCACAAACACCATGGCACCACAAAGAATGCCCAAGTTCACGCCCATTGAGTTGACGGTCATGGTCGACGAGATCATCAAGGTGCACCCACAAATCTATGGGAACATGGTCCAACACACACCACTAGCCACCAGAAACAGAATGTGGAACCGGATCGTAGACCAGGTCAATGCAGTCGGGACCCTGCCCAGGAACAGAGTCGAAATTAACAAACGGTGGAATGACGTCAAGAGCCTGGTCAAGAAGAAGGAGGGCAAAAACAGAGAGCTGGCTGCCGTCACTGGCGGAGGGAATCCCGCGCTCTTCAAGACCTTCAAAGCGTGGGAGGAGAAGGTGCGAGTCATCATCCATCCCGAGATCCTCGCCGGATTAGCAGGGGGAGTGGAGGCTGGTAAGTACAAACTAATGTATACCAGCACACCGCTATGTACTCACATGCACTACCACCATGCCACAGCTCCCAGGGACAAACACCCCCATGTCCAGCACACAATACACAACACATCACACACACATGCAACAGACACCACCACACACAGCCCAAACAGAACAACTGTAAGATGCGTGGGGACATGTGTACACTCAGCCAGCCACGTAACCACCAACAGGTCCCCAAATATGCCAGAAGCGCCACAACGAGCACCCACCACACCCATGTGTCCGCCATAGCTGCACTAACCGACAAGTAACAGTTAAGTGGCAGGAACACAAAGTGCAGTGGGTGGGAGGGTGGACAGCCCAAGTACAAAACACACCAGGCCCCTAGTCCCACAGTACAGCAAGGAGGAGCATCCCCCACACCCCACAGCCACGTGTCAGCCACCGCAGTGCACAACGACAGCCGAAAGGTAGACATCACGGTCCACAGCAATCGGTGTCAGTGGGTGTCCAGCCACCACTACGACCCACAACACCCCCCACCCCCACAGACCTGCAACATGGAGCACCCCCGCTTAGAACCATGTGGCATCCAGTACAGTGCACGCCCGAACAACCTGCAGGTGGGAAACTGGACAGGGCTGGATTACTGGAGGCATGAGGGCCGTAACACGACCAACACATGGGACATGTCACGTAGCAGACGAACACGCAGCACCGCCCACCGTCACGAACAAGTGAACAATGTGCACACGGACATGAACCACAGACTCACACCCCACATGACCCATCACAAACACAGCAACACCCAAGGAGCCACGTCTGCATGCACAAGCCACACTGAACATAGTACCACACGGCAGCCACTGTGCAACCCATCACACACAACCGAAACACCATTGAAGTCCAGTCCATGTAGCCCCTACTGCCTGTCAACCACACACCCCACAACTACGCCTATGTAAGACAAACAACACTAGACGCAACAGAGCGGAACAACATAAATGCACACGAACACCACTGAACCCATCAAACACACAGACACACCATGCACATACAACATACCATCCATCCCATCCGTCAGCCCCAGTCTCATGAAAGGCATGTCATCCGCACAGCTGCCACACATACAGCAGTCACGCTAAGACACATGCCCATGACCAACCATGTGCCAGAAGTCAATGAAGCGCACGACACACTGTGAGCAACAACACACAACATGGGCCCCCCCGAGCACTGCAGTGATGCACATGGCACAGGGCAGCACGCACACCAAGGAGATGGGACAACTGCAATACGTTGGCTGGCACACAACCAACACTCACTCATAACGATGCGTCCAATGCCATGTCCAGTAATCACAACAGACAGCAAATATGCAGGCCATGTCAAGCATGCACACACCTCAAACCATGCACTGTCATGCTGCCACAACACATGTCACGTTCGGCACCCATGGCTTACAGCATGTACCCCAAAAGCATATTCCCTCCCAAATGCGAATCTGGGGCATGGCCCCCATGTTGCCATATGCGTTCCTAAGCGTTCCATTTGAACCCCAAAAGCATATTCCCTCCCAAATGCGAATCTGGGGCATGGCCCCCATGTTGCCATATGCGTTCCTAAGCGTTCCATTTGAACCCCAAAAGCATATTCCCTCCCAAATGTGAATCTGGGGCATGGCCCCCATGTTGCCATATGCGTTCCTAAGCGTTCCATTTGAATCCCAAAAGCATATTCCCTCCCAAATGCGAATCTGGGGCATGGCCCCCATGTTGCCATATGCGTTCCTAAGCGTTCCATTTGAACCCCAAAAGCATATTCCCTCCCAAATGCGAATCTGGGGCATGGCCCCCATGTTGCCATATGCGTTCCTAAGCGTTCCATTTGAACCCCAAAAGCATATTCCCTCCCAAATGTGAATCTGGGGCATGGCCCCCATGTTGCCATATGCGTTCCTAAGCGTTCCATTTGAACCCCAAAAGCATATTCCCTCCCAAATGCGAATCTGGGGCATGGCCCCCATGTTGCCATATGGGTGCCTAAGCGTTCCATATGAACCCCAAAAGCAAAGTACAAACCAGACCCAGGATGGGCCAGGAGCCCGCATACACCAGAGTCACAATGAGTAGGGGCACAGCAACACACCCATCGGCATGGCCAATCCGTCCCATGCCACATGTGCACAGCACACAGTCCCATTGCCTAGCACACACAACTACAGATGCCACAGCCACACACTCGCCTCCGGGAAACCCATGTACGAGATTGCACGAACTGCCAATGTCAGACGACAAATACATACTTCGCCAGGTGCAACACAATAACAAATCTCATTCTCTCCACAGGTGACGAACTGCCGGATGCTGGGGATGGAGACAGCAGCCAGCACAGCCAGCCCACAAGCCCCCAACGAGGACACACGGATCTGGAGGATCTGTCCTCCTCTTCGGACACGGACCACCAAGCAGGCCCATCTGGTGTGGCAGGGCCCAGCCGCTCCCAGGACCCCTCCTACCCACCAACCCATCATCCAGGGATGCTGAACAGTCCCAGCCCCCTGCTGCCACTGTCGTTGCGGCCACACCCACGGTCATTGCGGCCACTACCACTGCCGCAACCGCCACCATCGCCGCACCGACCACCACCGCCACCACCACCACCACGTCTTCGCTGGCACCAGCCCCAGCGCAGGTGGTGGCCCGGCCGACTGGATCCACCCTGGGAGCCACAGCGAGGACCGTGGTGTGCAATGTGGCTAGTGGGCAGGCCGGTGGCAGCAGGACTGGTAGGAGGAGCAGGGTCAGGGAAACGCCAGCCTCCCCTGGGAGCCATGCCCTGCCTCAAATGGCCAGAGTCCTTGGGGCCTATGAGGAGGCCCAAGAACAATGGGTCAGGTCTGCTACAGACACGCGGGAGGTGCTGGGGGTGCTGAGGTCCATGGACGCCCATATGGGCCAATTCGTGTCCCGTATGGACCAACTCGTGGACCTCATGGGCCAGCTGGTGGCGGTGGGGTCACAGGCAAGGCCAGCAACACCACCTCCGCCACCACCTGCTAGGGCGCAGGGTCGGGCAGCAGTGTCCACTTCCCCTGCGTCCACAGCCAGTGAGCACACCTCACCCACCACCAGCAGGTCGCCACCACACACCCCCCTCCCAAACGTGGAAGGGGCCGTCCGAAGAGGAAACAGATCTCCCGGGAGGACTTCGCACGCTCCAGTCGCAAGTGAGGCAGCCAGCCAGCCTTCCGCCAGCCTTCCTTGACCAGCCACTGCATTGACTTGCTCTACGATCCCACTCCACACAGCCAGCTGGATGGCATGTGTGTGTTGGACTATGGACATAGAACCAGTGGGTACACCCTGAGCATCACGCAGCCATGACCGACAGCTCATTGTCACTGCACGCACCACTTTTGTCATCACCTTACACACAATCACATGTCACAGTTTGGAATAAATGCACCTTTTTCACTAACTGCTGTTTGTGCCCTGTGTTTTATTTGTACGGAATACAACGGCCACCTTGGGCGGAAAGGCACCTGATGCGTGGCATGGCAATGGAATCCGGAGGGCCTGTAGGGACCTAGGGGTGGGAGACAGAACAGGAGCACATTCAATGAGTGTGTCACACACCCATCACACAGTACATGTCAACAACTACAAGCAATGTACACACATCGCACAGAGCAATAGGGCACAATGCCACAGTCACCAACAGTGGCATACTACCCTGGCCATGGAGCGTTGACACACTGCACGCAGTGAACATACGGCCACCCTGACACAGCACACACACACCTGCACAGATACAGACACATCATCCGTCGTACATGGACACTCACCGTCAAGTGAAGTAGCGGGCGATGAGCTGCTGGCGCACATTCCCAGCTTCCTCCTCTCCGCTGTCCACCTCACTCGAGCTGTCCTGGTCTGCGGGCTGGGGCCCTGGTTGATCTCCGTCATCCACAATGAGGGGGATCTGCTTCCGAATGGCCAGATTGTGCAGCATGCAGCACGCCACCACTATCTGGCACACCTTCTGTGGGGAGTACGCCAGTGCACCCTCGGTGCGGTCCAGGCACCTGAACCTGGACTTGAGGAGGCCAAAGGTACGCTCGACCACACGTCTGGTCCTCCCATGTGCCTCATTGTATCGATCGTCTGCTGGGGTGCGAGGATTCCTCAATGGACTGAGCAGCCATGCCCCATTCGGATACGCAGAGTCACCTGGGTGTGAGGGACACAGAGAACCGTTGCTATTCCAACTGGACAGGGGACAGCATCGCACAACCAGCACGCTACACCACTCCACATACTCACCGACAATACAGCCACGATCCTGTTGCAGATTGGACATCAGTCGTGGCAAGATGCTGTTGCGCATTATGTGTGCGTCATGTGCCGAGCCTGGAAACTTGGCACACACGTGGGTGATCACCATGTCCGCAAGGCACACCACTTGCACATTCAGGGAGTGCGTGTGCTTCCTGTTGCGGTACAGGTGCACAGTGGCCTGTGGTGGAACAAGGCCAACATGTGTGCAGTCAATGGCTCCCACGACGTGTGGGATTCTGCCAAGGGCATAGAATGCACCCTTCACTGCCGCCAATTCACGAGCCCTGGGGAATCTGATGTACCTGTTTCGGTACAGCATCATGGCTGCCAGTACATCCCTCAGCACCTTGCTGAACATGGGCTGGGACATCCCTCCTCCACTGCCCACTGCGTGCTGGAATGACCCAGTGGCGAAGAAATGCATGGCGGCCATCACCTTAGCCGTGGGGGTGACAGCAGTCGGATACACCCTGCGGGGACGGAGATGGGGCTCTAACATGGCACACAGTCGATGCAGGGTTGGCCTGTCCAGCCGAAACTTCCTGATAACCTCTGTATCGTCCATGTCCGCCAGCAATTGGTATGGGCGGTCAATGTTCGGTCTCTGCCTGGGGAAAATGGCAGAGGACACATGTCAAAGCAACACGGCACATAGCAATTTCGCATACACATCACTGACATGACTGAGCAAGCACATGAGCCACAGCCCAGCTGTCAAGCTGGGACGGCACGGCCACAATACACTTACACAGGTCTCCCAACAATGGCAATGGCAAGTGAGACATACCACTGCCATGTGCATGCACATGGGGATCTAGGCCCCAATGACTTGCGGGGCGTGCTGATGGGGACTGACTGCATATTCGTCAAGCGGCAACGCCACGGCAACATGAGTGTCTGCTGAGCATGGAACTGCTTCCGAGGCTGGATGAGTATGGCACACGACGACAACGATGTGGGCACGGGCTGAGCGGCCAATACAAGTGGGACCTGTGGCACGAGGGGATATGAGACAGTAGTAGGTGTCAGCACTGCACCCTATGTACAGCACTGTACGGATCACAGCTCCCGAAACATTGACAGGTGTCCACATTGACAGCCCCATGCCAAGACGGCTGTGTGCTTGCAGTCACACGTCACAGGTGAGAGGTTACATTGCACGTGCCAGGTGGCAGACGTACATAGTGGGAGATGGCATGTGTGTGCATGTGTCTCCTGTTCAGGATCCACCAGATGGGCGCTGACTCTGTACTGAGCATTGGACACAGCATGTTCCGTGGAAGGCTTGTGTGTGTGGGATGGTGGCACTGGATGTGCCTCCGTTGGGTGGGGGGCCATGCACAGGGCGGGTACGTCGATGATTGCGCATTGTTGGTCACGGTGGGTGCACCAACTAAGATGTGTTGCCCTGTGTTCAATTCCTATGTCCGCATGATGATGGACTGTGGATGTGGGCAGACTACACATTGGTCGATGTGCTGTCTATATGCATGTGCCTTCACACCAGGCACCGCTGCCCCTGCACATGTGACCCCTGCTGGACTCGCTGCTGGGTCTGTGGAGCTGATGCACCTTCTGTGCGTGGGGCGGACAGCTCTCCTCACTTCCCTCATTGCGCATGTCATGTCTTTGCCGCAGGTGACATGGATCATGGAGGGCCCACATGTACGCGTGGGTAGGCTACACATGATTGTTCACTGGTCGCCACCCCAGTCAGTGTTTCGAATGGGAAGGTTGTCGTGCTGGTGGTATGTTCGATGTGGCGGATGGGCGAGCCTAGGTGCGGGCTTACATTCCGGACATGGGGGGTAGTTGGATTGGCGACTAGTTGCAGTACACACGGGACACGTCTCTTCCTTTCCACATCTGGGTCATCCCTTGTACTAACTGACAGTGATACGGTCATCTTCGCCCCAGCCCTCATGTCCTCCCCTCGCCCCCCCAATATGCATGCTCACCTGCGTGGCTAGCGCTTTTACAGGCAGCCCCAAGCTCGCACCAGAGAGGGCAAGGAGTGTATGTGTGGGTCCAGTTGCACGAGTGGGCTGTCTCAGGGTATGATGTGTGGCGGGACGCCGTCCACCTGCGTGGTGCCCCAAATGGAGACCCGGCCTGCATGGACTATGCATCACAGTCTTCGCCTTCCGGATCCGCCACCTGCGACACCCAGTGGCTGTGGCTGCCCTTGCGGCCAGGCCGCGTCCGTCTGTGACTGGTGGCCCACACATTCACTCTTTGGCCTCTCTGGGGAGGGCTCGGGGGTGGTGGCGCACGCGCTTGCACTTAGTCGCAATGGCATGTGGCGTGGTTGGTATGATGGGCAATGGATGGGATGGTGCGAGCCACCTCCCGTGACGTCAGTGCTGCTCGTGCTGTGGTGCGTCCCCCTACACTTCCATTTGACTTTTTGCCATGCTAGACGTTGAGGTTCTATTGCCTGCGTGATATGACCAGGAGGAGCGCGAGGAGACCTCTCACACACCATGCTCCACTGCCATCCCGTGCCCTGTATCGCCTGTGCGGATTGACTATGTTGGGGTTACACCTGGTCGACTGGGGCTGTGTGTGCCTTGTCAAGGGGCATGGCGGGCGCACAACAGGATCCAGCTTGTCCACAGAGGGTGGGCTGAGGTGCGCCTGGTACCGCTTTGTACGTGTGCCCGGCTGCTGTGCACACACGTGTTCACTCCCCCCGACAGGTGTCCTCTCACAATGCCCAGGGAAGCGGTGGTGTACTGTTCATGACCCCTCCCAACACGGCGTGCTCCAACTTGGCATGTGCGCATCTACCCGTCACACCCACCCACCTGAGCACTGCGTCCATACGACTTCACACGACACATGTGTGTCTTCCACAGTTGTGCTACTCATTTGCGTTGACATCCAATACCAGTGGACTACATGGTCATGTCACGACTGCCGTGTACTTCACATACTCTCATCCTCTCTCATTCGTACTTGTGAAATGAGTCAGCGGAGACAGTTTTGGTTTCAAACATTATATTGAGTCTTCTGTCCTCTGTGATGCAGTATAGTGGACACTACTGGCAGCGGAATACATGTTGAGGATATACTGAGCATGATTGCAAATGGGATAGGGTGTGGGGTTACATGTGATTGGCTGTTGCATGTGGGATGTGGGCTTCAGAGTGACATCTGCTTGGCCAAGGCTGTGCTAATGTACATTTACGTATAGCTGCGGAGCTGCGGACTTTGACACAGAAGGTATACATGTAGCCTACCAGACCGCTTGGCATCATGGGCACAGTCCATCTCAGTTCCATGTGACAGGTTTGCTGCGGTTGTTCCTCATGCACGCGTGCATGTGAGATGACATCAGGGCATGTGCTTGCGTGCATGCAGCGGCGTGCCACTTGTTGTTGCACTGTGGTGGTTACTGGACATGTCACAGTCACTGGGGTCGTGTTGTTGTTGTATGCACTTGTCGTCCATGCAAAGGTCCTGGTATGGGATTCCCGGGCGGGGGTGGGAGGGGTGCAGCACCCACAGACTCCAGGCGACCTATTCATGTCCACTGAGCGGTGTGTGTGTCCATGTGCGCTGGATCCATGTCGTGTCCTGGTTGTTCGTGCAGTTCCGTCCATGTGGGTGCGATACACAGAGCCCATGCCACTGCCTCCCACGATGCATGCGGTGTTCCTGGATGTGATGGGGAACAGTGTGCATGTCCCGGTCATATCCGATGTCATGGCGATGTCGTTGATGGTGTGGTTACAGTTGCCGGTCGTTTGGTATGGCTGTTGTGGTGGTGACTGGCCAGTCCGTGCGGAAGCTAAGCATGGGTGCGGGGTTGGACATCATAGGTCACTCGGGGAACCTGCGTTGTGGTCCGACGTATTTACAGGTTGTCAGGTATGCGATGCCGTCCAGCAGGGCTTCCATGTCATTGGTGGTGTACATGTTTGCCAGCCAATGAAGCGGATGGTGGCTGTCAAGGTGTTGTTCGTAAGTTGTCCCTTGGAGGACCATGATGGGGCATGCTGGGTGACATTCGATGTAGCTGTTATCGATGATCCGTCGTGTGGAGGCACAGTGGTCCCATTTCAGTGCGGGTGCGATGTTGGCCACATACGCCATGCCCCCATAGGCAGAGCAGGCCCTGTCGTGTGCGTCCAGAGGGAGGAGTAGTGGTAGCAGGTCCGCCTTCAGACATGCCGGGTTGGAGAGGCATATCTCGACGGGATGCTGGTAGGGACACCTCCGACAGTAGAAGACGGGCATGACGCAGCTGAACAATGTGATGCGGTAAGTCAGTCGGTAACTTACGT
Organism: Calotriton arnoldi; assembly: GCA_963921515.1. Lineage (NCBI taxonomy): Eukaryota > Metazoa > Chordata > Amphibia > Caudata > Salamandridae > Calotriton > Calotriton arnoldi. The sequence goes on along the minus strand of CAWUFW010004588.1, from coordinate 1,471,983 downwards.
TCAGCAGGGACAGGAGATCGCATCCCAATGTATGGCACAGGTTGGTTTTGTACAGCTTGAGCTGTTCGGCGTAGTTGGGTAGGTGTGTTGCGGTTGCCATTTCGCAGCGGTTCGTTGAGGTGGCGTGCTCCGGCTGTGTGTGCAGTCTGCAATGTGCACGCTCCGGGGTTGCTGTGAGCTCTGTGTAGTCGTAGGGAGACAGGACTTGTGTTCTGTTTGCTTGTTTGGAGGACACGGGCCCTCTTCCCACATGCTTCTCAGACAGTTCAAGGTCAGTGCTGTGTGACTCCTTCCAATTAACTTGCATGTGGCCGACATGGGGGAGTGTTTTCTTCTTTCTTCCCCGTCCGTTGTGTGCTTCTGTGATATGCGCTATCTGCCCTGTGGTCGGTCTCTCGGCATGCCTGTGTTGGTCTATTCTTGGACAATGGCTGTATTCACCGGCTTCTGTCGTAGGGCTGTGGTTTCGGTGTTGGAATGGAAGGTCATTCAGTGCTGTCTGCTCTCCCTTGTGTGGGCGGCAGGCTGCCTTTCCGCTCTGCGTTGGGCCTTGTGTGTGAATGTTATTCTTGGGCCACCTGTTGTCGGTCCCCGTGCTCTTTGGTGTTCCGTTTTATATGTCTTGTTCATATGTGCAGGGTGGTATGGGTTTTTCAGTGTGGTACTGGCGTTCCTCTTCCCGAAGGGACCCTGCTTCTCCTAGTTGGTGTTGCCGCCGCTGTGTGCTACGCCATGTTTGTTACACTGGGGTGTGTCCTGCTGTTGCGTGACTTCACTGACATGTGTGCGTCGGTTGTGTGGCGTTGGGTGTTGTCCGTGAATTGGGCGTTGGGGACATGTCTGTGGCAGGCCTGTCACGTGTCATGTGCGTTCGGGGTGGGGCTGATGTGTGTGCTGCTTGGTTGTGTCCCTGTGTCTGTGTGCGACGCATGCATGGCGCTGCGGTTGGCCTCTGCGTTGTGCGCATGTGTGGCGGCGTCATCGCTGCTTTGGGGCCGTGACGGGGTGGTTTGTTCCTAGTCCCAGGTGGTGTGTACACATGTGTTCCGCGATGTTACGATTTGGCCTGTGTGTCATATGTGGATGCAATGGTGGATGTGTAGTGTACACGCGCTGGTGGGGGTTGTCCGCTTTTTCCGCCCTTGCACTGTGTGCGCTGTTTGCGTGCACTTGTTGTGTGTGTGCCTACCTGCGTCTCCGCGGCACGTTGCGTCCTTGGTGGTGCATCAGCAGAAGCATGGGAAGGGCCTGCAGTGCTGGATTCATGCTCGGGGTGCCGCTTCTTCGTTGTCCGTGCTCTGCGTCCGTGTTACCGCCTCTCTTTCACGTGCGGTGTCTCTTAGCCGTGGGAGCCGTTTGTTTGCGGCATCGTAATTTATACGCCGGGCGGGACGTGTTTCGTCGGACCGTGTGTGTCAGCTGAGCTGCGCCGCTACGTGTACGGGCGCACTTTGATGGCGGACGGTGTTGCTGGCTTGCCGGCGGTGTTTGGCCTGCTTTTCGCATCGTAATTGGGCGGGCGTGTGGACTGCTGCGTGCCGGCGGTAACTGGTGGTTTTTGCATCCGCCAGCACGGCGGTTGTGCTTCCGCCCGCCATCGTAATGAGCCCCTAGGTTACCCCATTAGTCTATAATGAATAGGGAGAGAAAGAGCACTAGCACAGGGGAAACGCTTCGTCGTTGTAACCCCGATACCGACTTTAGAAGCAGTAACAAAAGCCAGCAGTCCAAATGCAAAGGCACTGCATCCACGATGGATACAATGGGCTAAATCTCTCACTGTAACAGATGTAGAATACAGATGCGGTCCTACACTGAGAACTCAAGTAATCCTGCAGTACGAACAAGAATACCCTCTCCCGAATGAAATCTTGCCTCTAGATCAGTATGAATACATCATTTACACTGACGGTTCTGCTCAACCTGCCATTGGAAGTAAACAGCAATATAGCGCTGCGTGTGCTATAGTAAAAGGTCGTATGCGGGATGGTAAGTTCCTTCCCAGCAATACAACCACGCAATCCCTGGGAGATTGTACAGCGCAGCTGGCAGAACTGAAACCCGTGATACTAGCACTACAGTATACAGATCGGGAATTCCCCACACTGATTGTGTGCGATTCATTTTACTGTGTGCAATCTTACAACGAATATCTTCACTACTGGTGGCAGGATGGGTTTAAAGACGCCAAGGGTGGCATGATAAAACATAAATTGTTATGGGAACAAGTGGCAAAATTGAAAGCATGCCTGCCACAGGCTCAAGTTATTCACACCTTGAGTCATCAGCGTGTTGGCATACACGTTGAAGGGAATTCACTGGCCGATGAAGCTGCCAAGGCGACAGTGCGAACTGCTGCCGTTGCTGCAATCACTCGTTCACACACAAGAGTAGACGGAGATATACTAGTAGCTATCAATGTCACAAAGAACGGCTCTGCCGTACTGCCAAAAGGCTTTCCACTCAAGTACTCCTACAAGTTAGATGCGCACAACACACCGTATGCTCAAATTCCAGGAGTGGGGGATAGAGTAATACCAAACAAAGATCACAGATTCGGTTTAATACTAGCTGCACACGAGGGTCTGGGCTCAGCAAACGCAGGAGTCACTGCAACAATTTCATTATTGAAGCAGCGTTACTGGTGGTCGGGGCTGACAAAACAAAGGACTATGTCCTCAAGTGCTATATTTGCCAGCAGATGAAGGGTTCCACCATTCACAGGCCACCACAAACACCATTACTGATTTGAGACAGATCTCTCGCATGTGTCTATTTGGACCACTGTGGCCCCTTAAATTCAGACGGGGCTTACAAGTACATCTTGGTGGCAGTGGATTCATGCTCTAGATTCCTGTGGGTTCGGCCCCAGCACTCGGCTGATGCTCGAACTGTTATAAAGGATTTGTAAGTCTTCATCGGGACATACGCAATTGGCACGTTACATTCCGACCGTGGCCCTGCTTTTACCTCTCAGGCTTACAAGGAAGCCATGGAATATTATGGGCGTGGTCTTGCGGTACTCCTCCCCCTACCATCCCAAGGAAAATTCGGTGGTGGAGATGAAAAACCAGGACCTAAAGCAATCCTTAACAGCAAGGGTATTAGGCGCGGGTGGTAGTTGGGTCAATCACCTATATGGGGTCCAGAGGGCACTCAATAATATGCCAAGAAAATCCTTGGGAGGCCGTACCCCTTGTGAAATCTTGTTTGGGATAAGAATGTGGGTACCTGATCTCGATTGTGCCAGCACAGTGGCGGATGAAAAACCATTTGAACTGAATGACCGTTTGGCTGTTTTACAGGAACTCAATGAATTCTGGGCGTTACAAAGCAACGTGCAAGTCAAACGCACCGCCACTGGGGAAGTGAAATCAGTTCCGGCAAGACCTGCCTGGGTCCCGCAGATTGGGGACCTGGTCAGGGAAAAGATCGTGGACAGAAGAGAGTTTGGGCCATCTTACAGAACACCTGTACCTGTCCTGGTGGTAGTGGGAACAAGAACAGTACTTCTTCCACCTCTTGCCGGCAAAAAAGAGAAAAGATTTGTCTCCATTGATCTGATCAAACTGCATCATGTGGCTGATTCTCAACAGTAGGCTGCGTGGGGTCCTGAGTAGCTGCAGATCTCCTCTTGCTACTATACAGGAAGTTCAGATGGAAAGACTAATAACCTTTCAAGACTCCACTACGCAATGTGAAGGAGTAACGAATAATGGAGTACAAATCTGTAGGAAGCTGGCTCTGTATATACTATACCAAAGTGAGGTGTAGTGTGCACAGAGTCCAGTGGAACCCCAAAGGTAGGCAGAGGTAAAGTTAGATAGCACCTCACTCTCTATTTGTGGTAGTGTGGTCGAGCAGTAAGGCAGTATCAGAGGACAGTGTTAAGCATTTTTTGTACACACTCAGTCAGCAAATGAATTCACACACTCAAAGACTGAACTTCAGACCAATTGTTTCTGTATGAAAATATTCTTTTAGTTATTTTATTTTCTAGAACCAAGCAAGCCTGGCACAGGTAAGCAATAAATACTTTACAGTAGTAATGCAGTTTGTAAACAGTTTGAATTGTAATTGTATATGCACTTTGTTTTGACTTACAGTATGGTTGCAGAGAAATGCAATACTTTGTAAATACAGTACATGAACTTGAATGGGCTTTTAAGTAAAATACCAGGTAAGTTACTTTTTAGATTACTTTTTCTTACTCAGAGTAGTATACCTGAATACTACTCTGGGACATTTCCTGTAAACAGGTAAGTAAAATCGTTTTGGTTAAATAGTACAATTTTAAAGAATTTCTTTAGGTTTTCAAACTCCACCCAGAAACTTTTCCAAGAAAAACAGTCAATGTTATCCTTTGGAGGAAAATAGTGTTATCGGTTTTGAGGTAAGTATTTGGTTGTGGGAGTTGAGGTTCTGGGGTTAGACTCAGGGGTCCCCCAGGGTCAAGGATGCACTCTAGTTACACCCTCAGCGGCACTAGGGTGGCCGGGTGTGGAGTGCTGAGGCCCAATGTTATCCAATGGGGGATAGGAGGCCTCTGGTTGGGGGCTGCTGACGAGCAGGCCACAAGGTTGTGGGAGCCAAGCTCCTGGTGTTAGGCTCCGGGCCAAGGGGGATCCGGTTTAGCACACAAAGTGCACCCCCAGCGGCGCAGGGGCGGCTGGGTGCAGGGTGCTGTTTTGGCGTTGGGTGCCCTGTCGTTTTCAATGGGGATTTTAGGTTTTGGTTTTCAACTGCAGGCTCGGTCCAGGAAGACTTCCGGGAGGAACCAACAGCTGGGCAGGTAAGTTGGAGGGCTCGGGGACGTAGGTGTACCTCGGGTTCTTTTCTCCAGGGTGTAGGGCGGCTGGATGCAGGGGTGTCTTTTGAGGTCGGATTTCACCTTACCGGCCCACTTGCGGTTGGGGGGGTCTCCCTCGCGGTTGGATGGTCTCCATGCACAGGCTGCAGGCGACGTCGGGGAGTCCTGGAGGGGTCAACCCACGGTGGACTCGGACTCTGGAGCGCTGGGGGACCTCGCTGGGACCGGTGGGCCACTCGAACTCAGGCCGTAGGCGATGGGTGCAGTGGTGGTTCCAGGCGTCGGGTTTCTTTTTCCTCAGCAGGCTCGGAGTCTTTCTATGGTGCTTCTTCTGAACAGAGCTGCTGTTCACAGGCGATCCAGTCTTTGTTGAAGGCAGTCAGTCCTCCCAGGGGTTCTGGAGGTCGTTGGCTGCAGGACAAGACTATTTTTGGCGCAGGATCTCTGGAAACTGCAGACGGGCCGGTAGGGCTGAGGCCAAGTCAGTTGTTCTCTGCAGTCTCCTCTGCTGGGCGTCTTCTTTTGTCCTTTTTCTTCTTAGGTTGCGGGAATCTGCTTTCTTGGTTCAGGGCTGCCCCCTAAATACTATATTTAGGGGGCGTTTTAGGGGTCTCGAGGTCAGTAGCCAATGGGCTACTGACCTTAGGGTGACTGCACCCTTGGTGTGCTCACCCCACGTGGGGGAGGGAGCACAATCCTTAATCCTGATTGGGGAGTGCCTGCCATCTGCAAGATGGCAGGCACTGAAGAGTGGGCTTCCCCTCGCCTCCCTCACCTGAGGGGTGGAGTTGGCAGAGGTGGGCACACCTTCTGGGCTGGCTAGTTTTTCCCGCCTGTCTTCCCGCCGAAAAGGAGGGGAGACAGGAAGGGGGCCTGCTCCTGATAGGAGAGGCTGGGGGTCGCATTACAAAGGCTGCCAGGCCTTTGAAGCTCCCCTGCCACAGATGGCTCTTCCTGGCCTGGGGGAGGTGTGAACACCTCCGCCCAGGAAAGGCTTTGTTTCTGGGCTCAGGGAGCGAAGGGTCCCACCCTAGGGGTCCAGAAACATGTCCCGTGGTGGCAGGCTGGTGTGTACCAGTCAGGGAACCCACCAGAGGCTGGTCGTTTTTCAGGGGGCATCTCTAAGATGCTCTCTGTGTGCATTTTTCATTAAATCCCACACTGGCATCAGTGTGGGTTTAATGTGCTGAGAAGTTTGATACCAAACTTCTCAGTTTTCAGTATAGCCATTATGGTGCTGTGGAGTTCGTAATGACAAGCTCCCAGCACCATATACTCTTAATGGCAGCACTGCACTTACAATGTCTAAGAATGGACTTAGACACTGTAGGGGTACAGGGCTCATGCACTTGTACCCTCATCACTGGCATAGGGCACCCAGCTAGAGGGGTGACTGATCTATGCCAGGGCAGTGGGTTGTAGGCATGGCACACAGGGATGTGCACCATGTCGACTCTTCACTTTGTTCTGCACCAAAACGCGCAGCCTGCAAAGGCAGTGTGTGTGTGTAAAGGTACAGGTCCTCTAAGGGTGGCACAATAAGTGCTGCAGGCCTTAGAGGTCTTCCCTGGTCACAGTGCCCTGGGTAGCTGTGGTACCATTCACCAGGGGCTGACCTGTGGCCAGAGATGCCATTGGGTTAGTTTTGGGGAAAGAACACAGACCCTGGGAACCTGATTGGCAGGGACCCAGGGCACATCAAGTGAAAGTGCATCAGTAGTCTGTCAAAAAGTGGGGGGGTTACTGCAACAGAAACCCACTTTCCTACAAAATCACACCAGTTGAAATTGAAAAACATCAAGAAGAAACAACAATGCAAGTTGCAATTCGGCCCAACAATGATGTCTACATTAATGTGCCTTAAAACAACACATCTGCCAGTTCTACAAAACCTGTGGAGCTACCAAAGATCGATCGAACTGCATCTGGCTACTTCATCAACTTCGATGATTTCTCTTCAGATCCAAGTGAACTTGATCAAAGCCACCCATTTCAAAGAGAGAGAAACTTCTACAATTCTATCTTTTGCTCAAAAAGACTTAGTGTCACCTTGGTTGCATATTTGGTTTGCAGTAGGGGTAGTATACCTGTTAATTTGGATCGGCACAGTAACTGTCTTTTTTCTGCTTCTGAACGGACATTATCTCCCAGAACGCTCTGCAGTACAATCAGTGAACTTGGTCCTGAAACCACATACGTCATCACACCGTGAACAAAGAGACCTGTCCCTGGTGAACATTACAGCAATTCCAATACCTGATGGTATAGTTTGGGATAAAGTTTCATATGACGTATTTGGTCCTACTGAACATTTAAAAATTCCATATTTGTTTAAAATTTCTTTAAATGATTTCATTACCCCTAGTACACTCTCTGATGATTGGGACATTGAAACTGTAAATACCATGCTTTCAGATTTAGGAACAGTCTGCTGCATTTTCTTACAGGGAATTGTATGAGGCTACAACTGAGTACAATACCATGTTTTGTTACCAGCATTATGGTAATCATTTTTTGCATAGAGAATGTGTACCACACACTGCTAATGTGTACCATCAATGGGAACATTGCCTGACACCACCAAAGGGTAGTTCTGCCACATTCACAAAAAAATTCGCAAACTTTTCAGGGTTCAATACATCAGACCCAGAATCGTTTTACTAGAAACTTGCACAGACTAATGCAACTGCGAAGAAAATTATGCTAACAAACACAAAGCTGATATATTCAGCACCTTTTATCTCCCAACTGTCTATACAGGGTTTCGACTACTGGAGAGACACCATAGACACAAAATCTATCTGGGGGACAAGAGAGTGGCAGGTTCAGGGAACTGAGGCTTTATTCAGAGCTTGCCTCATACCATTACAGATGATTTTCCGGAACAGAACGGTGCAACAGACTGCCTGTTATGGGTTTGCAAAAATTAAAGACCTGAAAACACTGAGCATCCCTTCACCCACACCTATTAAGGGTATATCAAATAACACACTAACAAGTGAAGGGACACATGGTACAAATACATACAATTCATCATCTCCCGATTGGAAGGGTTGGTTGGTTTGGCCTGTAGACACGAATATGTGTAACTCAAGATTCAAGGGTACCACCGAAGGTTTAGTATCCATAGGTCCGACCCACGTTATGTACATACAGACGACCCAGGGGTAGTGACTTCCTATAGTGTCGGGAAGTTGTGCCTAGAATGGCTAAAGACCTCAACACTATCACAGGTGAAACAACACTTGTCCCTTCTGTCAGACAACATGGATCTTAGGGATTTCTTGTTAGGTCCCAAGAAACCACGTAGGAAACGCTTCCTATATACCATCTGACTGACTCCTGCGGATGACATGTTCAGTGATGTTGAGTCTTCAGCGCGGGATTCTTAAACAATCTGGCCTCTCCTGTGCTGGTAACCGTTTGGACAATTTTTAAACATGTACCAAATTGAAGGTCGAACTGACTGTTTTTTCTTCTCTGCTCTATCTGAACATAGTGGCTTTCACGGTGCTCAGAAAAACAATGATGATATATTCAAACATATAGAGGACCTTTTATGAACGCTTTTCTAGGGAAGAATGCTTTCGATATATTGCTTTTATGAACATTTTTAAGTGCTTTTTTAGTATGCTTTAATATACATGATTTTGTGCCTTTTTTAGCATATTCTGTCATTACCTAGCTGACCTTGTTGACCTTTTGATGAGGAGTGGGTGTCATGTCCTTTAGGATAGTCCCATCATGTACATACCAATCACATACATTTTGTCCCATCCACACGACATAACGGTCCTACACAGGTGACCTTTTTCCTAGCAGCTTACTTCTGTCTCTCCGACATCAGGCTCTTGGTACCCTTTCTTAATCCCTGTACCTGACGTACATAAACATGTCCCCAGGCACGGCATATTAATTGTGTATAAGGGTCACCACTTTTTTCATCCATGGCTAACAGCCAGCTGTGCATGATCATGTTTGTTTAGAAAAGGATTAGCAGAGGATTAGCGAATGTTTTAAAAACATATCGATTCTAGAAGAAACCCTGAAGTGACCACTTTAGTATAAAAGACCCTCACTCCCCTTTACAAGACAGAGGAGAATTCCTTCCAGGTTGGACCGAGACTCTGCAGGCTGATCCTTCGACAGGCAGAGACCTGACATCCCTTGCGGGGTGCCATCCTCGACGCAGAGACGGGGTCCTTCATTCAGAACCATCAGGAAAGTGGTTGGCACTTCCCCTGGGGTTTCTTGGCTCCATTAGGATATAGCCTAATACTTACATACACAGGCTTCACCTACATATCTAGGCTAGGTACATTTAGGTAGGCTACGCACCGTAGGAGTACGCAAATGCTATTGTTTTATATATTGTTTTTATTCATCTTATTAGCACTATGGTAGAAATGTATATGCTATTTACGATTTTGGTGCTAGCGATCACATTTGTCTGCTCCTGTCTTTTGATTGTCACAGCGAATGTGTTTCATACTAGACTGACGCTTGATCAATAAATAATTATTGAAACCGTTCCAATCATCATTCTATGTGTAATCTGAGAAAAGTAAGCACGAGTGACTGAGCGAAAGATACCGTATTGTTTTCCACGATACCTGAGGAATCAGGGTTGTCATGTTCAGTGGTTGCCAGAAACTACCTACACCACTGTAGAATACAGGGGGGTAGTAGTGGCACTGTAGAGCTAGCTGGTCTAACGGCTGACTCATCCTGTGGGGGTGTCCAGAGTCTGTCTGCACACCAAGCCCTCAGTTTAGGTCATCCAAAACGCGCAGGTCCTGGGGGGTCCTAGGAACTACACAACAGTTTGGCTTCAAAATTGGCATAAAATTACTGAAAAAGTGGGAGATTTGGCTTTTCCATGTCTTGGTTCATTTAGATTAGAGGTGCTGTACCAGTTGAGGGGAGTGATGGCTTCATTGCGACCCCCGCCTAGACCAACACAGTTTGAGGCATTAGATGCATGGGTGAGAGCAGCACAGGCAAAAATTAGGGAGCGGAGTCAGGGAAAGATGAAAAGTGCGAAGAAGGCATATCAGGATGCGCAATGGGACGCACAGTGAAGAAGTGGAGGGTAGATACCATCGAGGGAGAGAGGCTATTCCCACTAATAGTGAAAACTGGAGACGCTCTGAAGAGAAAGGAAGAGGATGATAGTGACACTGATGACAGCTTGTTAGATCGGTTGCTAGCAGAGCGTTCGCCTCCATACAATCCAGATTCAGATGAGGGAAGGAGAGCACTCATGGAGAAAACGGGAAAACCACAGACGAGCTCTAGTGCCAGAGTAGTGGGAAAGATTTCAACAGGAATGGAAGGAACCAGCATCATGAGGTACAGAGATGAATGGAGTTAATGCTGCTACGCGGTTACCGGAAGCCCTTACGGTGCCGGTCACCATTGGCCCTATAGTGTCAGCGTATGACCCAGGTCAGGGAGAAAACAGTAGTCAACCACAGTCGGAAGTAAGAGAAAGGATTAATTCTGGAGGAAATGGTACGGTGAGTGTGAATGGTCCATTCTTGGTGCCTGTAGAAGCCAGTACCCCATTGCTAGCCACTGCAGACTCTTCTAGAGGGCGTATTGGGTCTAGTGCAGCAAGGTCAGTGACATTGGCAGACTCACGTTCGGACTTGAGGATGTGGAAACCTCCAGTCAGAGGTTCCAAGGGGAGGATAACAGGAGGAGGGATTGATCAGGGAACTCCTGGGAGTCAGTATGCTCCACAGCATACAACAGAAGGAAATCCCTGCAGGAATCAGAGCAGTGAAAGCGAAGAGATGAGCAGTGCATCAAGTCTGGGAACAATTAAGGCAGCAGTAAAGGCAAAGGTGCTAGACATAGTAAGGTTAAAGGTAGAAGTGGATGAGATAATACTTGGAAATTTGCCCTTGGAAAGGATAGAACTTTATGAACAAGATGAGTTGTTGTTTGTGGCGAAGGATGTTACCCGTAAGGCAAGGAGAGCACATGAGAAATTGGCAGAAGTGGCCCAAAAGTATGATGTGGATTTGTCTAAAACCAAAATGTTACAGGGAGGTCATAGGTAAACTACAGTGACCAAGAATTGGAGGAGAAAAGAGTCATAGGATTGAAGACCCATATTCGAGAATTGATTGTAGGGATACGCGCATGGAGCATGCTTGACAAGTGGGAGGAAAGGTGGTCAAACGAAAAGAGTGTCAAGAAAGGGATAGGAGATACGCCGCCTCCAGGAAGGGGAACAGCAGGAGTAGAAGCTTAGCCATTGCGAGAGGTACCAAGCGGAGGATATGTGCATGTGCCTTGGAGCAGGGGTGATTTGGCAGCGTTTATAAACGATTTTCCTCGGCTGAGGGAGAAACCTGTTGAATGGTACAAACAAGTTGATCGCTTTGTCAAGATTTCGAAGGTGGTATGGATCAATTTGAATACTTTGTTTGATATATTGGTTCCGAATGATTTGTGGTCAGCTTGTAAAATTGCAGTTAAATGGCCATCTACTGAACCCGACCAAGACCCATAACACATGGTCCTTCACCTTTAGTTATGAAAAAGTTTGAACAGGTAATCACATGGTTACAGTCCAAAATTTCACCCCAAGATATTGATTGAGTTAAAAGAGATCGGACTACCCAAGAGCCCAAGGAATCAGTACATGCTTACTATGAAAGGCTCTTACAAGACTTCAAGCAGTATAGTGGGTTGGATACGTTAGACTCAAAGGACATGGGACAGTTCATTTCCAAATTCTTCCTAGGATTGAGGCCAGAAATTAGCTTTATGATTCAGCAGCATCTGATCTGTTGGCAAAACAAATTCGTGGATGAGATTCTACGGTATGCCAGATATTGTAGTGATGAGGTAGACTCGAAACATAGGAAACTGAAGGATAAGTTGATGTTAGTCCAGATGAGGAATGCAGATATGGTAGACCAAGTGCAGCCACATGGAGGAACATTGGGTCGGAAGCAGGGAAACAATCATGGAGGAGCCCAGAATGCGTCAGGTCAGGGAAAAGGTAAGCCCATAGACCCGAAGACGGGGATAGACGATGGTACCCTAAAGAGAACCACTGCATGTCATTTTTGTCAGAAAATCGGGCATTGGAAGCGTCAGTGTCGATTAAATCCAGCAAATCAGATCCAAGATGAGAAAGTATTGCAGGTACCTGAGGTCGTAAATATGGTGACGAGGCCCAGGTCCGTACAAGGAGGGGGTCTGAGTCCACAAGTACAAGTTCCCCAACCTCTGAGAATTCCACAGGGAAATCACGTGTACCAGCAGATGCCCTTTATCGAAGCTTTCGATGAATTCGATCCAGACCCATTGCAATGACGGTGTCTGAGGGGGGAGGAAGACTGTACCCTTGGAGCAGTCTTAGAGGTACACCAGAGAGGACCGTATGTGGAGGCAGAAGTGGACGGTCATTTCATTACATTCTTGATTGATACTGGTGCTACCCGTTCTACTGTGAGGTCCACAGAAGTCCCAAACCTACCCCTCTCGGGACAATCGATCCAAGTTGTAGGATTTGCTAATAAGAGAATGACGAATCCATTGACAGATGAGATACCTGTGAAAACAGGAACCTTTCAGGATCGTCACCAATTTGTGGTGTGCGATTCGAGCCCAGTCTGTTTGTTGGGTCGTGACCTTTTGTGCAAATTGAATTGTACCATCTATTGCACACCCAAGGGAGTGGAGTTGCAGACTAATGATGATGACAGTGCATTCAAACTGGCAAATCAGAATCTCTGCATAGAAAAGTTTCCCGTGTTGACAACTGAAGATCTGCCATACGACTTGAGGCACTCAGTCTCTCCGGTGGTGTGGGATTTCACAGGAGAATAGATAGGACTGATCCGAGGGGTTGAGCAAATTAAGATACAGATCAAGCCGAATGCTGAATTCCCGAGAATGCCCCAGTACAATCTGACGCCGGAAATGGTGGCAGGACTCAAGCCTGTAATCGAGTCCATGATCGAACAAGGCATTCTGAAGGAAATAATGGGGAGCCCATGCAAATCCCCTGTAATGGGACTGCAGAAGCCGAGTGGGAAGTTCAGAATCGTGCAAGACCTGCGAAAGGTTAATACAATTGTAGTTCCATGTTGTCCTGTGGCACCAAATCCATCCAGTCATCCATCCAGTGATCTTATTTCAAATTCCTTGTGAGGCTGAATGGTTTACAGTGATTGGTCTATGTCAGGCATTCTTCTCGATACCCTTACACGAGGAAAGCCAATTTTTGTTTGCTTTCCGTCTGGAAAATCGTGTGTTAATGTGGCGTTGTATCCCACAAGGGTATACTGAGAGTCCATAGATCTTTAATCAGATTTTGAAAAAGAATCTTGAGAGTCTGGTACTGCCGCAGAGTTCAGTTCTTGTGCAGTACATTGATGATCTCTTGATTGCTTCTGAAATGGAGGAAACTTGTAGGATTGATACTGTTGCACTGTTGATTCACCTGGTAGGGAATGGACGCAAGGTGTCCCCAAGCAAACTACAGTACTGTTTGTCTGAAGTGCAATATTTGGGTCATAGCATTGAGAAAGGCAAGAGGAAGGTGTCACCAGACCGTATTGAGGCGATCATGAAAATGAATGCGCCTACCACACAAAAGGAAGTCAGGATGTTTTTGGGAATGGTTGGGTACTGTCGTCAGTGGATTCCAAACTTCTCATTGAATGCAAAACCTCTGCAGAGGTTGACACACAAAGATGTGAGTGATCCGGTACCATGGGATAACGACTGTTTAATTGCCTTTCTGGAGCTGAGAGAAAGCCTGTGTCACGCTCCGGCTCTAGGAATGCCTGATTATTACAACAAATCGTTCTCATTATTTTGTTGTGAGGGTTGTGCACTGTCAGTACTTACATAGACTCATGGAGGTGTCCGTAGACCAGTTGCCTACTTTTCAGCTACCTTAAACCCTGTAGCTGAGGCGATGTCTCAAATCCATTGCTGCAACAGGTGTCAGCATTGAAAGGTGCGAGAGTATTGTGATGGGTCATCCTCTTACTGTATATGTTCCACACTCAGTTGAGCTCTTGATGACGAGAACCAAAACACAGCATTTGACAAATAACAGATGCACACGCTATGAGCAAGTCATACTTGTCTCAGAGAATGTGACTCTGAAAAGATGCTCTGTATTGACTCCTGCTACTTTGATGCCTATTCCAAATGTTGAAGATGCATACTTTTGTGTTTGACGGGTGGAGACATGGCACCGGAGATGTTGAACTTTTCAACTGACATGATGTTAATTGATGCACCACTGTCTATGATGAAAGTTATGGGGCAACCGTTGACCTTTATTGTAATCTTGGGCAATGTTCAAATGAGTTTTGTGGTTTCATTTGGTGGTTTGCTTTAGTCATTGGTTCTTCCTTGCAAGCAGCCTGACCTACATGGGCCCATCGTTTGTTGGTCGATGCCATCTGCGAACATCCATCTTCCTCACTGGTTCTCGATGATGACGTTGACGATCCTCTGTAGGATGAACTTGACGACAATTAACTTTGTCTCATTTCTACTTGTCGTTACTGATGCCACCTTTTTGTTTTGTTGGTGTGTCGAGAAGGCTTCTGTGGACAATCAACGGTTCCTGTGGACAATCAACAAATGATACTTAATATATAATAGCGCAATCACAATAATCGAAGGCAAAATAATTTTGTATGAAAATACGTTGTTTTATATAATGTCATCACATTATTTTAAATCCAGTGCATGGTGTCCCAAGTGATTGTGAAACCTATATTTCAAGGTTGTGACTCTTTGTGACATAAAAACAAGGTTTCATCAAAAATGTACAAAAGCGACCATTAAATCAATCCACAATATGTGCTCGCAGCCTACTAATACAGTAATAGTGCTGACAAATTGTTCGCTTCACTTAGTCGACGACGTTTTGACCCACTTAACAATGTGGGGTCTCATCAGGACCTAGAAATGAAGGGGCACCTAAAAAAATGATAACCATAGTATCAGTAATGGGGTGGTGGAGAAAATAAGAGAAAAGCATAAAAAAGGTAGATATTCAGTCGCTAATCATACCTGGGGATGACTGTCAGATAATGTGGTGTGCACCGTGTGGGAGTGAAAAGGAAGAAGAGTACTCACATAGGGCCCAGCCGGGCACTGTGGGGACGAGAAATGAGGAATATTTAAAATACATACGGGCACACGGAGTTAACGCTGGAAGTCACCAGCTGTGAATATAAGTTCAACTTAGCCTATAGTGGGGAGGGTACTGACAGTCAGGAAGGCTCAAGGTTGAAAGCCTTAATAATTTCAAAAAGGGCGATAAGCTGTTGTCAGGAATTTCTGAAAGAAGGGTTCAAACACCCAGTAAATACGTATGTTGCACAGGTGGTCAATTTTATATATTAGTCAAATTGAAAAAACTCTTACACGTGGTAAAGGGCTGAACTCTAAATTAGCCTCAAAAGAAAATGACGACAATCCGTCTTTTGGTTACCTACAAATAAGCAGTGAAACAATTGAATAAACATTCACCCAATTTCCAAACTATAAAACTAGAATTTGGCGCGAAGGTGCTCTTACCCGGTGGGGAGAGTATAATGGAATGAAACGGGCTGCCAAGGTCAGCGGCGGTAATTAATCACGCTCGCCTCGCGGAGAGAACTGCACCTGTCTGTCTCTCCTCCGATCGAAAGGAATTGGTCTTGTTTTATGCTCACGGGGCGCGCCCTGCTGGTCATAATTAGAATAGACGAGCAGACATGACTAAAGGAAAGGACGAGGCACGAACAATTCCGTGTCCTCAAGAAAGCATGTGAAAAATATTTGGAACAGGGGCTGAATGGAGGGGAAGTACCCATAAAAATAAATGGATAAAAAAACAGAATTGAAGGCAGATAAACTAAAAATATGCATGAATTTACCACGTGGTCCAGAAAACAAATTTTTACTATGTCTATGAAATTGTGCAACAAAGTGATATTTATAATGCGAAAGGCTGTGAGTGTGTGAAATATATCCATATATCACAGAAGCAAAAAAAGTCACATATGAAGGTCAACGACATATTTTGTGGTATGAGTCACAAACAATTCATTGGAGGTTCAGTATAGCAGGGTGAGAACCCTTCATGCCTGCTCAATAGTCTGTATTATATCTCATCTGAACGTTCTTTAAAAGTTCAATTTGACAGGGTGGAGACAAACCCACGCCATTCCTCATCCGTGTTTAGTCCTTGATCAATGGAGTTAATACGATCTATCCATTGGCACTCCAACCTCGGTAGTATATGCGTCAAATCACCTCCTCTTTCAGGGATGACACCTTTTTCAACCACTTGCCACTTGAGTTCATTTGCTGTGTGTTTCTTTTCATTGTAGTGTGCCACCAATGGAGCATTTAAAATGGAACACAGTATTCTGCTTCGATGTTGGCTTATTCGAGCTTTTATAGGTTGGGAGGTTTGTCCAATGTACGGTAGTTGACAAGGGCACCATATACAATATACCACATTCCTTGTATTACAATTTGAAAAAAAGTTGAGAGAATGTTTCACATGCCCATGTTCAAAAGTATATGTGTCAAATGTTAAAGCACATGCCACACAATTCCCACACTTGCGATGACCTTTGATTTCTGGCAACCCCCAAGCTGATTCTAATGTTCTAGACTTTTGCCTGGTATTATTTTGAGTGGAGAAATGAACCACGTGATCCTATATATTCTTACTACGTTTGAATGCGAACATAGGAAATTCAAAAGAGGGATCTATATTTTGGATAAGGTGCCAGTTTTTTTAAATTAACTTCTGGATTTTGTTCGTCTGTATCCCAAAAGTAGTGACACAAATCAGTTTTAAAGGGGCGGTTTATTTCTGGTGGTGAGTAGTTCCTCTCTGGGGCAAACCCATGCTCGCTTGAGTGAATTTTGCACTATTTTATTTGGATATCCCCTAGCCAGCAATTTTGTTTTCAGTATTTGTGCCTCCCTCATGTAGTCTTCTTTACGGGAACAATTTCTACGAAGACGTAGAAATTGGCCAAATGGTAGTCCATCTCTTAAAGCACGTGGGTGATTGCTGTTATATGCGAGAAAGGTGTTTCTTTCTGTGGGTTTTCTATGGAGACCAGTATAGAGTGCTCCATTCTCATGTTTAATCGCCAGGTCTAAAAAAGCTATTTCTGACTTTTGTATGGTAGAGGTGAACGTTAGATGTTTTTGAACGTTATTCAGATATTTTACAAATTCATGGAAGTCATATTCAGAACCAGACCAGATTAGAAAAATATCATCGATCTAATGCTTCCAACATTTTATGTTGGGATGATATATGTTCTGTGCAGACAAGGTATACGTTTGTTCCACGAAATCCATATAGATATTCCCTAGATTTGGGGCAAAAACTGCTCCCATTGATGTTCCAGAGCACTGTTGATAGTAGCTCCCATCCGAGAGAAAGTAATTGTATTGCAACGCAATACGTAGTAATGAGATAATGAAACTCGTGGGGACTTGCAAGGGTCATGTACCTGTCTCCAACAGTTTTTCTATAAGCTCAATACTCTCTTCCTGGGGTATGTTAGTATACAATGAAGAAATGTCAAGGGTGGCTAGCCAATCTGTTTCAATGTTGAAGGGCCTGTTATCAATCAAGTTGATCATAAACATGCAATCTCTTACAAAAGTCTCTTGTACAGGGACAAAGTCCTTGATGAAAAAGTCAATATATCTACCGATGGATTCTAAAGCTGAACCACAGCCCGATAGGATGGGGCGCCCAGGGGGATTAGTAATGCTCTTATGAATTTTTGGCAGGGTATAAAGTACAGGCATACGAAGACTTTCCGTATTTAAGTATTCAAATTCTTTTTTGGTAATGTAACCAAGTTCCCTGGTCTCTGTTGTTAGTTTAAGGATCTCCATTTTGATGGTGGACTAAGGATTCGTGGCCAATACCTTATAGTGCCTCTGATCCGCGATTTGTTTGTTAATCTCTTCATCATAATCTTTGCGACCCTGAATTACGATACCTCCGCCTTTATTGGCTGGTTTGAGAATTATGATCTTGTCACTTTTTAGGTTCTGTAGGGCCTGTCTTTCTGCTAGACTGATGTTATAGGGAACAAAACACCTGGTAGATTTCATGGTGTCAATCCCGGTCAAAATGAGTTTTTCAAAAGTGAGTAACTCAGGTGGCATCATGGAATTAGAGGGATAGAAGATCGATGGCGGTCGTAGACCTGTAAACGATTCTTGTGTGGCCAATTCAATGTCTTTGAAAAATATTTTTAGTCTTATTTTTCGGAAGAATTGGAAAAGCTCTGTTTTTACGTTAAAGAAATTGGTCTTTTCTGTAATTACAAAGGATAAGCCTCTATTCAGCAGAGAAATTTCTGCCGAAGATAACAAGTGTTGCGAGAGATTGAAAATGGGTATCCTTTCCAAGCTTCCTACAGGTGTGTCTAATAAGGCTGTGGCCCCCATTGGTAGTGTTTCCTCCTCGTTTGATGTTCTCCAGGGTACTGGTACCATGTCTTGCCCTTGCCTCGTGGGCCTCTCTCTAAAAAAGGCTGGCCTGGATAATTATCCGGACGGCTCGGACCCGGCTGTGCGTCTGAGTCTTCCGATCCTCCTGAGGATTCAGAGAAAGTAATCGGTTGATTTCTTTTAAACCTCCCCCAGGTATTTTGTCTATTCTGAGTGTTTATGGTGGTGTAATAGTCCTCTCTTAGATAAGGATATGCTTTCTCTTTGGTGAAGTTTTTTATATCTTTTGTAACCTTGTCTGCTTTTTTCTTTAATTCATATGTATTAAACTCATCAATTGTTTTATTGAGTTTGTCAAGGAGTGCTTCAGCTTCTGCCACCCCGTCACCTCCTAGCAATTCTCGTTCGAGATCTTCTTTCTCTTTCAATTCTGCCTTGGCGTGTTCTATAGCAGTCTCTACTCCCAACACCATCCAGTGGTGTGAACAGGTGGTAGAGATGTGGCTGAAACCACCTTTGAATTTGGGATCTTCTCTAAAAATTCCTGGCACATTTCTAACCTGTAAACCTTGGGGAAGGATTCCAGCTTTGAGATACTCAGTGAGAATGCGTGCATGCAGCTCTGTTCTCACATGCTTTTTCTTAGCTTTCACTAATTTCTCCAAAATAAGTTGTTTAGGACTCACTGTTTTGTTTGGTTGCGCAGAGAACAGTGAGGGGCCACTTATAATTTTGGCTATATACTCATCCGTGTATAAGGGAGCTTCTCTATCGGACATCTTACCCCCGAGGGTTTATGTAACACCCTGTGTTTGGACAGGGTTAGAGGACAATCCTAAAAAAGAATTAGCCCCTTGCTGTGCAGCCACTGCTCTACAAGTCGTGTATGAAAAAACAAGGGGCACTCTACTCACACGTAACAAGGGTACTTTACAGTTTAACAGACCACAAGGGTTCCTGTGGACAATCAACAAATGATACTTAATATATAATAGCTCAATCACAATAATTAAAGGCAAAGAGATGTCTGAAAAAGAAAAGGCATATAACACGGATTTTGTATGAAAATACGTTTTATATAATATAATGTCATCACATTATTTTAAATCCAGTGCATGGTGTCCCAAGTGATTGTGAAACCTTTATTTTAAGGTTGTGACTCTTTGTGACATAAAAACAAGGTTTCATCCAAAATGTACAAAAGCGACCATTAAATCAATACATAATATGTGCTCGCAGCCTACTAATGCAGTAATAGTGGCTGACAAATGGTTCGCTTCACTTAGTCGACGACGTTTCGACCCACTTAACAATGTGGGGTCTCATCAGGACCTAGCAATGAAGGGGCACCTAAAAAAATGATAACCATAGTATCAGTAATGGGGTGGTGGAGAAAAATAAGTGAAAAGCATCAAAAAGGTAGATATTCAGTCTCTAATCATACCTGGGGATGACTGTCGGATAATGTGGTGTGCACCGTGTGGGAGTGAAAAGGAAGAAGAGTACTCACATAGGGCCCAGCCGGGCACTGTGGGGACGAGAAATGAGGAATATTTAAAATACATACGGGCACACGGAGTTAACGCTGGAAGTCACCAGCTGTGAATATAAGTTCAACTTAGCCTATAGTGGGGAGGGTACTGACAGTCAGGAAGGCTCAAGGTTGAAAGCCTTAATAATTTCAAAAAGGGCGATAAGCTGTTGTCAGGAATTTCTGAAAGAAGGGTTCAAACACCCAGTAAATACGTATGTTGCACAGGTGGTCAATTTTATATATTAGTCAAATTGAAAAAACTCTTACCTGTGGTAAAGGGCTGAACTCTAAATTAGCCTCAAAAGAAAATGACGACAATCCGTCTTTTGGTTACCTAAAAATAAGCAGTGAAACGAGTGAATAAACATTCAACCAATTTCCAAACTATAAAACCAATTCCTTTCGATCGGTCTTGTCATTGCACTAGGAGAGACAAACAGGTGCAGTTCTCTCCACGAGGCGAGCGTGATTAATTACCGCAGATGACCTTGGCAGCCCCTTTCATTCCATTATCCTCTCCTTACCAGGTAAGAGCACCTTCGCGCCAAATTCTGGTTTTATAGTTTGGAAATTGGGTGAATGTTTATTCACTCGTTTCACTGCTTATTTATAGGTAACCAAAAGACGGATTGTCGTCATTTTCTTTTGCGGCTAATTTAGAGTTCAGCTCTTTACCACGGGTAACAGTTTTTTCAATTTGACTAATATATAAAATTGACCACCTGTGCAACATATGTATTTACTGGGTGTTTGAACCCTTCTTTCATAAATTCCTGACAACAGCTTATCGCCCTTTTTGAAATTTTAAGGCTTTCAACCTTGAGCCTTCCTGACTGTCAGTACCCTCCCCACTATAGGGTAAGTTGAACTTATATTCACAGCTGGTGACTTCCAGCGTTAACCCCGTGTGCCCGTATGTATTTTAAATATTCCTCATTTCTCGTCCCCACAGTGCCCGGCTGGGCCCTATGTGAGTACTCTTCTTCCTTTTCACTCCCACACGGTGCACACCACATTATCTGACAGTCATCCCCAGGTATGATTAGCGACTGAATATCTACCTTTTTGATGCTTTTCTCTTATTTTTCTCCACCACCCCATTACTGATATTATGGTTATCATTTTTGTAGGTGCCCCTTCATTGCTAGGTCCTGATGAGACCCCACATTGTTAAGTGGGTCGAAACGTCGTGAACTAAGTGAAGCGAACCATTTGTCAGCCACTATTACTGTATTAGTAGGCTGCGAGCACATATTATGTATTGATTTAATGGTCGCCTTTGTACATTTTTGATGAAACCTTGTTTTTATGTCACAAAGAGTCACAACCTTGAAATATAGGTTTCACAATCACTTGGGACACCAGGCACTGGATTTAAAATAATGTGATGACATTATATAAAACAATGTATTTTCATACAAAATTTGTGTTATATGCCTTTTCTCTTTCAGACATCTCTTTGCCTTCGATTATTGTGATTGAGCTATTATATATTAAGTATCATTTGTTGATTGTCCACAGGAACTGTTGTTGTCTGTTAAACTGTAAAGTACCCTGGTTCCGTGTGAGTAGGGTGTCCCTTGTTTTTTCATACACGTCTGGAACTTCCTTCCTGGTGTCCATTTTCTCACTCGCTATGATGTAGTTCATTTCTCTTTCGCTTTGTAAACTGTTATGAAGTGGTTCTGCTTACCGCAGTCTTTGCACGTTTGGCCTATGGATGGACATTATTCTTCCAAGGGATATGAAAATCCACATCAGAAGCAGAACCATTTTTTCTTTGTAGACGGCTACTTGCATGCATCTACTTGGTGTTTGTCCTTACTCTTCATGGCCAAAGCTGATTTATTTTTCACTGTTCCAGCTTCCATGCTAGCAGCTTGGCAATCTGCTCTTTTTTCGGCCCTGGTGGCCATTAGTCTTTTCTCGTAGCTGAGCGTCTCTCTCAATATGCATCTTCTGAAAGAGTCTGAAATACAGCCATCGATAATTCAGAGACGTATGGCTTCTTCATCATTAAATTCATTAAATTTGCATTGTTTGATAAGCACATCAACTCTTTCAACAAACTCATCCATTGTTTCACCAACTTGCTGTCATGCTTGATTGAAAATGTATCTTTCATAGTCGACGTTTGGCATCGGATTGAATTTGGCTTCCAACACTTTCTTGATTTGAAGGTACGATGCTTCGTCAGCTTGTGATATTTTCTTCAGCACTTCTTTTACTCTGTCACAAGCAAAGTTCATTAGGTACTTAATTTGTTTCTTGTCATCTACCTCTTCTATGGCATCTATGAAATCATTTAATGTCTCGATCTATGCAGTCCATCTGGCGCTGATATTCTGCTTCTTCTCTGTGTCGAATGGTGGTTTCAGAAACACAATGGCATTTTACTTTGTGCTCTTCTTTATTGCTGTTGAGAGTATATGCTGTTCAGGTAATGGCAGCTGTTCTTCTGGGCCGGTACCTCCTGCAAGCACTGGCCATGTGCTTGTACTTGGGTCGTCACGCCCAATCAGAGGTCGTAAGGCGCCATCTTCTTTTTTGATGGTAAGTGATGTTTTCGTCTCTTGTATTTGTTCGTCACTGCCTTCAGCTTTTTGCATGGTACCTGGTTGTAACTTCACTGGATATTCCGAAAATTATCAGGGTAAGGTTTATATGAATTTGAAGGCCTAAGATATCTGAGGTGGTTTTGCCTACTTTTTCCCAGAAGTCCGCAATGGCCGGGCACTACTTGAACATGTGTAGGTCAGAGGCTTTCTCCAAACCACATTTCTTACATCTAACTGGGGGCCCGTCTGTCATTTTAGACAACCTTAAGGGTGTTAAATAGGCCCTGTGGACCGTGAACAGGTGATTCCTTCTCAACCATGCTGGTTTAACAGTGGCAAACAGAGTGCTAAAGGATGTTCGCCAGAGGTGTTCCCAAGGTTCATTCGGTAGGCAGGCGCTCCACAGTTCTTCGGCCAATTTAAAGTCCCCGTCGGTTGCCTCTTCGATGCTCCAATACCAAGTGGAGACCTCCTTCTTTCCTCTAGGTCTTTCCACCAGCTGTTCCTCTAAGGTATTACCTATATCTATGTGTATTTTCAAATTTTGGGCCCAACTCTGCAGCTGGATGTATTTAAATTTGGAGAGACCACCTTCCGCAAAGTTATGAAGCACTGACCAAGATAAGAGCTTACCCTCTTCGGCTAAATCTCCCCACACCTTCAGCCCAGCCGCTCTAAGTGGTAGTGCTAGTTTGTCCTTCAGGCACTCCGGAGCACCAGGAGAGTCCCACAGGGGGGGCCAAACTCGAGAAATAGTTAAGACCCGTCTGCCGTTTGATATTAGCCCATGTTCTTGCCATTCCCTGTAGGACTTTTAACTTGATCTTCTTGAAGAATTTAGGTTCTCCGTATTTAAACAGGAAGCCCTCCTGAGACAGATTAGCACCCTTTAGCATTGCGGATAACATTGCACCTACCCCAATGCTCTCCGGAATATTTAAGAGCATCCTAGAATGGGATAGTTGGAAGGCCCAGGCGTAGTATTGCAAGTCCGGCAGCGAGAGCCCTCCCTTCTCCCTCCTACGTCTCAACTTCTTCCAGGCGATTCTGGTCCCCCTATAGGCCCATATGAATGAATTGATGGCCTGCTGAAGCTTATCTATGAGCAATTTGTCAAAATGTAATGGGATGACATTGAAGAGGAAGGCGATTTTAGGGAGCACTACCATCTTGACCAGATTTACCCTACCAAAGATGGAAAGAGGGAGGTGGACCCAGGACTTCATGAGTCTCTGACACTCCTTTGTTTTATTGGCCAGATTGGTCTCTGAGATCTTGTTGATATCCTGCACTATTCTGACCCCCAGGTACCTCATGTCGCGCTTGGTCTGATGTTGGCACTCCCCCAAGTTCCATGACATGACCTCGGTCTTCTCAGCGTTTATCTCATACCCAGATATCTGACCAAAGTCCTGAGCAAGCTTTATAACCGCCGGAAAGGCCGCAGAGACGTCCGAGGAGAGAACCAAGACGTCGTCAGCATAGAGGGCCACCTTCCTCTCCCACCCCCCATGCTTAAATGGCAGAATACTCGGATCATCTCTTAACCGCTGGGCAAATGGCTCAATGTACAGGTCAAAAAGAAGGGGAGATAGGGGACAACCCTGCCTAGTACCCCTTGTGATTTTAAAAGGACCGGTGAGGTTACCATTTACCAACAATTTAGCCGACGGGTCTTGATAGATCAGCTGGATGGCTCTGCGGAACTTCTCGCCCAGGTTGAATTTCTCCAAAACCGCCGACAGATACACCCAGTTGACCCTATCAAAGGCCTTAGTGGCGTCTAAGATCATAGCTGCGAGGGGAAGCGAATAGGTTGTGGCCAGATCAATGGCACCTATAAAGTCGTATGTGAGGTCATAAAGGTTCCTGCCCCTAACAAAGCCTTTTTGATCGGAGTGTAGCATATCTCCTGCTACTAATCCCAACCTGTCCGCCAGGATCCTGGCAAAGATTTTATAATCTGCGTTTAGCAGCGAGATGGGTCTATACGACCTGCAACTCGCAGGGTTCTTCCCCACTTTCAGAATCAAAGTGATAGTTGCCTCTCCCCAAGAAACTGGTAGCTTTGTTCCGACACATAGAATCTCGTTAAAAAGCTGGGTCAGGGTTGGAAATAATACTTCCCCCAGCGATTTATAGAGCTCTATTGGCAGTCCGTCCGTGCCTGCAGCTTTCCCCCCCTTACAGGCTAGGATGGCCCTTTTAACCTCTTCCTGTGAAATGTCCTGCTCGAGACCTTCCTGTTGACTTGAATTCAAGGGACTGAGCGTGCTCCCACGCAACCATTCCACAGCCTTGGATCTGTCCACCACCACTTCTCGGTATAGACTCTGGAAAAAATCAAAGAAGGCGCCCCCTATCTCCTCGTCTGTAGACAGGACAGTAACCCCATCTGCGTTGTCAATTTGTTTGATCAAGTTACGTGTCCTGTCTGACTTTGCCTTCCAAGCCAACAGCCTGCCCGCACCCTCACCATACTCGAAATGGGCAAGCTTGCTCGCCTCCCATCTGCATGTAACCCTGGTCTGAAGGACGGTATCTAGCTGCTCTTTTAGTTCTTTCAGTCTGTCAATATATTCCTGCTGTCTCTCAGGATCAACCCCAGTATTCAGGCCCAGCTCTGCTGCCTTCATCTCGGCCTCCTTATGGGCCACCTCTTCTCTGTATTATTTGTTCCTGAAACACACCCTGCTCATAATTGTCCACCTTAAAAAAGCCTTCAGAGAGTCCCAGACAATAGAGGTCGCAGCTGATCCTGTATTGTAGCCCAGAAAACACTCCGTCTCTTGGGACAGGTGCTTCATCTCCTCACTATCTAAAAGCAGAGAACGATCGAAAGTCCAGGCTCTGATGTTCTGCCTGCCTTTCAGATCCAGATCCAGCCAAACCCCCGAATGGTCAGGTAGGTGTGGTGTCTGATAGCCAATATCCTTGACTTTCCCCCTCAGACTGTGGCTGACCAAGTTGTAGTCAATTCTTGATTTGTGACCGTACTTGCTGTTGTAATACGAAACTCCTAACTGATGGCCAGATCTATCTCTCCATATGTCGCAGAGCCCTGTCTGCGCCATCATAGAGTGGAGATATGCCCGAGATTTGGAAGGTACCATGACTCTGCTCTTTGCAGACTTATCCAATTTAGGATTCAAAACAATATTGAAATCCCCAGCCTTGATTACTGGATCTGGGAAATCCAATAGATTAGAGAAAATAGTCTTAAGAGAAGAGGGGTCGTCTTGGTTTGGGCCGTAATAACCCACAAGAGTAAAAAGAGAACCCAAAATAATCACCTTCAGAATAACCCACCTGCCACAAGGGTCTACCAAGGAGTCCAAGATACGGGCTTTAGCCTGTTTTTTAATTAGTATCACCACCCCTCTGATGTTGGCACTCTGATTGGAACAAATCATGTGGTCCAACCATTTTAATTTTTTTAATATCTCGGTTAACTCTTCCTTCAGAAGGTGGGTTTCCTGAAGGATAATGACCTGTGCGGGGGAATCTCTAATATATTGTAAAATGTTTGCCCTTCTGGATTTTACGCGTAGGCCATTCACGTTCCAAGACAGGAATTGAACCATTATCATGGAGGTTTGAACACGAGGCCCATGAAACATTTAAAAAGCAGAGATTGCCAGCAGCAGACCAAGGAGTAAGAAATTAACATAACTAGAGCAGCCTGAATGAAAAAAAGATGAACAGCCTAAGGTAAATGAGGATTTTGTTTGTATTTTACCCACATGCTCCCCACCCAGTGGACCCCAACCCCCCACCCCTGCAAACCTCTCCCTGGAGACACCCCCCAATTTACCTGGACTGATGAAAGTCCAGTCTACTGCGCCCCGGGGCAACTCGCCCTGTCCCTTTATAGAGAAAAACGAAGATTAAGAAGAAGCTAGAAACCAACCCTTAACAGCCATTTACTGATTTTTGCTATGTGTGCCACTATAAAGTTATCCAGCTTGTTCTGTTTTATAGCAATGGGACCTGGATTAATATTTGAATGCCCTACTCCAAGTGACCTCCCACTTTATTCACATAATTGAGAGCCCAGCCACCCAGGGGCGGACTAGCTAACTATACCTCGCCTTTCTCAAAGCTTTCAAGTAGCTCATCGGCCTCTCGTAGTGACCTAACATTATACATCTTATTCTTGTGCATGACTTTCAGGATCGCTGGCAATTTAAGTTGGGCCACTGCACCTAGTTTTTTAAAGTCGTCCAACTTCCTGCCCAACTCCCATTGCCTATCCAGAGTGGCTCGGGCAAGGTCAGAGCGTATTTCGAATGAAAAATCCCTGGCCTGCAATGATTTTACCTTTAGGGCCATATTGAGGATCTTTTCCTTCAGGGAGTAGGTATGAAAATTTAAGAGGATTTTCCTGGGTTTAGTTCTATTGGGGTTCCTTCTAAAAGGGCCTCTGTGCGCCCTTTGAATGTCCTTCTTCAGATCTTCTTCTGTTTCCTCTATCTGCAATGTCTCCTTTAAAAGTGAGACAATGTAAGATTTAAGGTCTTCCCCCTCCCTCCCCTCCGGAATGTTCAAAGTACGGAGATTGCTTCTTCGGGAGTTATTCTCTAGGAGCTCCAGCTTCTCTCGAAGTGCCTCATCCTCCCTTTTGAGAGCTATTATATCTGCTTTTACTGTACAAAGGTCATCTTTTAGTTCTCCTACAGAGTTCTCGAACGTGTCTGTTCTTGTATTGAGGAGGTCGATCTTCCTCTCCAGGGACTCACAAAAGTTCCTGATCTCTCCTTGATTGGCCTCAGACACTGAAAACCCCTTTTTGATGTCCTCCGAGAGGGTAGAGAATAGAGCCTCCAAAGTGCTACCGAAGGCCCCATTGCATCTTTAGAGCCTTTATCCACACCCACGGCACAGCTCCCTCCCGCAGCCTGAGAAGCCAAGACCCTCTGCATTTCGTTATCCTTTTCATTTTCATTTTCAGGGACCCCAGCTGGACCACTCCCTACCATCTCATGACCCTGTGCGGTTGTGGTAGATGATGGTGGTAGGGGGCCCCCCGAAGCCTCCATCTTCTCTGGACTGGACCCTGTTCCAAGCGAAGCTGCTGACCCCCTTCTGAGCGCTTCACCCTGTTTTGCCACATCCAGCACAATAGGTTGAACTTTAAAGTACGACCTAAGAGGAGTAATCCTGATTTTGTGATCCAAAGGGTTTATTTTAGCCTTCCCAGCCTTTATGCTCCTGCTTTTAACCTCACAACGCTGGAAGGTGGAGCAGCTGCTGTCTGTGCCAGTGCCTATCCCCTGACAGCCAGAATGAACAAGCATTTGCAATGCAATAGGTCTCGCAACTGCGAGTTTTGGAGCTATTGGTATTGTAAATGGTATTGTAAATGACAATGCCTTTAATTTATGTTGTACAAACCAAAACATAAATAAAAGGCATTGTCATTTACAATGCCAATATTTTAAACTTGCGTAAATGCGAAACCTATTGCTTTGCAAATGCTCGTTTCAGGAGGATTCCTCCTCGCAGGCCCCCAAATCCTGTTTCGTTTCTTCACTGTGCCAGTTTGTTGTCCCGCTCCCACATGCACTCCTGACGTTTTATTCGCACCCTCCCAACTGTGAAGCATTGTTCGCTTCCTGTCCAAAAAGTGCTTGCAAAGGTGCAACATTGTCACAGTGACTGGTGGGTTTGAGAGGGGTACTAGGTATGTCCAGGAGGGGTAGCATCTTTGCAAGATTTTCTCTGTAAGTGCTGATCCCATAAATGCACTTTAACTTACTGTGTGTACATTTATCTTATGTAGCTATCCCCAAAATGTGACAGGGGTGGGCCAGTGCTCAATTTGTAAAGAAATAATTGCCAGGGCTCTCGCCAGGAGGCCACTGCAGCTTGCACCACCCATTGCCCCTGTCAAAATTGCCATTACATTACCTGCACAACTATTAATCATCAGACTGCTACCAGTGTGACAATTCAGACTGTTAGAGGCCTCCACAGCTATAAGAATGGTTTGGGCTGCAGGTATCTGTTGTTTTTAATGTATAATGAAATAATAAAACTATTGTTCTGCTTATCTCTAAATCACACAAACAGCGCCACCATGTGGCAGACTATCATAAGTGCCGATGTTGACAATTGCTGGTGTCGAGCACCGTAAACTACTGCCTCAAATTAAGCACTGGGTGGGGCCCTCCTGGGTCTATGTTAGACATCCCTCGCTGAGGAGTTTGACATTCTGAAGTTATCTGGGGGGCCAGCAGAGCCTGTGAGCCCCGATAAAATGCAGGGAGTATTACTGCCCCAGAGTGCACCTTGTGGGGGCAGCTACTGAGTGTTCCTGAATTGAGAGACCAGCTGATGTACCAGGAGAGGATGTGCCAGGAGGCGGGAGCTGTACCTCCTGCAATGGAAGCCACCCCCCTTCCAGATTCTTCTAGCCAGGGAGGTAGGGCAGGGAGCCTAGGAAGAGCACTCTAAGCTCGCTCCCCACTTGGTGATGGGGTGTCAGAACACATAGTGACTTGAGAAGTCTGGGTGTAGTACATCCCACTGGTAGTTTGTGTTACTGACTTATTCCTAGACATTTAAACTCACATTTAACCCTGAAGTATAAGACACCCTGCATTGGAGAGTTTCAGTGAGGAGCAGTTGGCAAAGTGGTGACACTTAATAATAAAAAGTCCCTTGTATTGTAAAGCAATAAGCAAATATAATGCACCAACTTGACACTTGTACGGTGTTCCAACAGTGCACATGTAACACCTTAAGCACATTTTATGAATGTGATATATCGCCCTTATAAATCATCTGTGCTTCAGGAGTCATTATATGTGTATAAGGATCAAA
Source organism: Calotriton arnoldi (assembly GCA_963921515.1). Taxonomy (NCBI): domain Eukaryota; kingdom Metazoa; phylum Chordata; class Amphibia; order Caudata; family Salamandridae; genus Calotriton; species Calotriton arnoldi. The sequence continues at coordinate 1,442,780 of CAWUFW010004588.1, read as the reverse complement.
ACTGCCACAGGCACACACATCACACACTCACACAGATATCTACAAGCATCAGACATCCACAAGCATCAGGCATCAGACATCCACAAGCATCAGGCATCAGACATCCACAAGCATCAGGCATCAGACATCCACAAGCATCAGGCATCCACAGGCATCAGACATCAGGAATCAGACATCCACAAGCATCAGACATCAAGCATCAGACATCCACAAGCATCAGGCACCAGACATCAAGCATCAGACATCCACAAGCATCAGGCATCAGACATCCACAAGCATCAGACATCAGGCATCAGACATCCACCAGCATCAGACATCAGGCATCAGACATCTACCAGCATCAGGCATCAGACATCCACCAGCATCAGGCATCAGACATCAGGCATCAGACATCCACCAGCATCAGGCATCAGACATCAGGCATCAGACATCCACAATCATCAGACATCAGGCATCAGACATCCACAATCATCAGACATCAGGCATCAGACATCCACCAGCATCAGGCATCAGACATCTACCAGCATCAGGCATCAGACATCAGGCATCAGACATCCACCAGCATCAGGCATCAGACATCCACCAGCATCAGGCATCAGACATCATCAGACATCCACAATCATCAGACATCCACAGGCATCAGACATCCACAGGCATCAGACATCAGGCATCAGACATCCACCAGCATCAGACATCAGGCATCAGACATCCACCAGCATCAGGCATCAGACATCTACCAGCATCAGGCATCAGACATCAAGCATCAGACATCCACCAGCATCAGACATCAGGCATCCACCAGCATGAGGCATCAGACATCCACCAGCATCAGACATCAGGCATCAGACATCCACAATCATCAGACATCAGGCATCAGACATCCACCAGCATCAGGCATCAGACATCTACCAGCATCAAGCATCAGACATGAGGCATCAGACATCCACAATCATCAGACATCAGACATCCACCAGCATCAGGCATCAGACATCAGACATCTACCAGCATCAGGCATCAGGCATCAGACATTCACAATCATCAGACATCAGGCATCAGACATCAGACATCTACCAGCATCAGGCATCAGACATCAGGCATCAGGCATCAGACATCCACCAGCATCAGGCATCAGACATCCACCAGCATCAGGCATCAGGCATCAGAAATCCACAAGCATCAGACATCCACAGGCATCAGACATCAGACATCCACAATTAACAGGCATCAGGCATCCACAGGCATCAGGCATCCACAGGCATCAGGCATCCACAGGCATCCACAGGCATCAGGCATCCACAGGCATCAGAAATCCACAGGCATCAGACATTAGGCATCAGACATCCACAGGCATCAGGCATCCACAGGCATCATGCATCCACAGGCATCAGGCATCCACAGGCATCAGGCATCCACAGGCATCAGACATCCACAGGCATCCGACATCAAGCATCAGACATCCACAAGCATCAGGCATCAGACATCAAGCATCAGACATCCACAAGCATCAGGCATCAGACATCCACAAGCATCAGACATCAGGCATCAGACATCCACCAGCATCAGACATCAGGCATCAGACATCCACCAGCATCAGGCATCAGACATCTACCAGCATCAGGCATCAGACATCCACCAGCATCAGGCATCAGACATCAGACATCAGACATCTACCAGCATCAGGCATCAGACATCAAGCATCAGACATCCACCAGCATCAGACATCCACCAGCATGAGGCATCAGACATCCACAATCATCAGGCATCAGACATCCACAATCATCAGACATCAGGCATCAGACATCCACAATCATCAGACATCAGGCATCAGACATCCACCAGCATCAGGCATCAGACATCTACCAGCATCAGGCATCAGACATCCACCAGCATCAGGCATCAGACATCAACCAGCATCAGGCATCAGACATCCACAGGCATCAGACATCCACAGACATCAGACATCCACAATTATCAGACATCCACAGGTATCAGACATCCACAGGCATCAGACATCCACAGGCATCAGACATCCACAGGCATCAGACATCCACAGGCATCAGGCATCCACAATTATCAGGCATCCACAATTATCAGGCATCCACAATTATCAGGCATCCACAATTATCAGGCATCCACAGGCATCAGGCATCCACAATTATCAGGCATCCACAGGCATCAGGCATCCACAGGCATCAGACATCCACAGGCATCAGCCATCAGACATCCACCAGCATCAGGCATCAGACATCAGGCATCAGGCATCCACCAGCATCATGCATCAGACATCCACAGGGATCAGACATCCACAGGCATCAGACATCCACAGGCATCAGACATCCACAGGCAGCAGTCATCAGACATCCACCAGCATCAGGCATCAGAGATCAGGCATCAGACATCCACCAGCATCAGGCATCAGACATCCACAGGTATCAGACATCCACAGGCATCAGGCATCCACAGGCATCAGGCATCCACAGGCATCAGACATCCACAGGCATCAGACATCCACAGGCATCAGACATCCACAGGCATCAGACATGCATCAGGCATCAGACATGCATCAGGCATCAGACATGCATCAGGCATCCACAAGCATCAGGCATCAGACATCCACAAGCATCAGGCATCAGACATCCGCAAGCATCAGGCATCAGACATCCACAAGCATCAGGCATCAGACATCCACAAGCATCAGGCATCAGACATCCACAAGCATCAGGCATCAGGCATCATACATCCACAAGCATCAGACATCAGGCATCATACATCCACAAGCATCAGGCATCAGACATCTTACATCATCCAGCATCAGACATCATACATCCACCAGCATCAGACATCCACCAGCATCAGACATCAGGCATCAGACATCCACAAGCATCAGACATCCACAAGCATCAGACATCCACAGGCATCAGACATCCACAGGCATCAGACATCCACAGGCATCAGACATCCACAGGCATCAGGCATCCACAGGCATCAGACATCCACAATTATCAGACATCCACAGGCATCAGACATCCACAGGCATCAGACATCCACAGGCATCAGACATCCACAGGCATCAGACATCCACAAGCATCAGACATCCACAAGCATCAGGCATCAGACATCAGGCATCCACAAGCATCAGGCATCAGGCATCAGACATCCACAAGCATCAGACATCCACAAGCATCAGGCATCATACATCCACAAGCATCAGACATCAGGCATCATACATCCACAAGCATCAGCCATCAGACATCATACATCCACCAGCATCAGGCATCAGACATCATACATCCACCAGCATCAGGCATCCACAAGCATCAGACATCCACAAGCATCAGACATCCACAAGCATCAGACATCAGACATCCACAAGCATCAGACATCAGACATCCACAGGCATCAGACATCCACAGGCATCAGACATCCACAGGCATCAGACATCCATCAGGCATCAGACATCCATCAGGCATCAGACATCCATCAAGCATCAGACATGAGGCATCAGACATGAGGCATCAGACATCCACAAGCATCAGAGATCAGGCATCCACAAGCATCAGGCATCAGACATCCACAATCATCAGACATCCACAAGCATCAGACATCCATCAGACATCCACAAGCATCAGACATCAGACATCCACAAGCATCAGACATCCATCAGACATCCACAAGCATCAGGCATCAGACATCCACAAGCATCAGACATCAGGCATCCACAAGCATCAGACATCAGGCATCAGACATCCACAAGCATCAGGCATCAGACATCCACAAGCATCAGGCATCCACAATCATCAGGCATCAGACAGGCATCAGACACCCACAAGCATCAGGCATCAGACATCAGATATCAGACATCAGGCATCCACAATCATCAGGCATCAGACATCCACAATCATCAGACATCCACAAGCATCAGACATCCACAAGCATCAGACATCAGACATCCACAAGCATCAGGCATCCACAAGCATCAGGCATCCACAAGCATCAGGCATCAGACATCCACAAGCATCAGACATCAGACATCCACAGACATCAGGCATCAGACATCAATCATCATACATCAGGCATCCACCAGCCACGTGTGCACTCACTACTGTCACAGAGTACACGGCGTGCACGACATCGCAGCCGAAGAGGGAAACGTGTTGCAGGACATGTTCAAATACCATCAGCGCGTCTTAAAGCGTCTAAACCGTTTCACTCAAATCTATTGTCCTTCAGAATGCAGGAAAACACCGATATATGTTTTGGCGGGATATATATACTCTTTATCTACAATGATGAAAATACTGAGTCCCTTTTACATTCCCACACACACGGCATGTCTGCCTTCACACACGGCACAGACTTCCCTGGATAAAAGCATGGGTAATTATAAACTTGGCTTGTTATTTAAAAAGGCAGGCGAGGGCTTTTGAGCGTGCAGCAGCAGTCCTTATGCTGATGTGAACTCCGGTGACAGACCTGGCCGCGAGGACGAGTCGCTGGCAGACGGAGCCGTGAATCACCGGAAACCGGGGCTGCCTCGGGGGGCGGGTGACACGAAGCAGCTCTGGGGGCTATTCCGCAGGGGCGCGGGGGAGTGGGGGCACATGAGGCTTTACAGGCACTAAGTGGCCCCCATCCTTTCTCTCCACGCACACGTGCTTCCTGTCTCAGGGAGACAGTGGAACATGTAAAAACCCTCGCCCACAGCGAACAAGTAGCCTGAGCATAATATTCACCTTCCAGAGCTCCCTGCGGCACCTCCAATGCTGTACTGCTGAATTTGGCCAAAGAGAATGGCAGCAGGGGTGCTCCCCGTCAGCTGCAAGATAAAGCAACGAGGAAGCACTGAAGTGGATGCCTGCTTGTGCCCCGGGGGGACTACTGAGTGCACGCCCGAACATATGAATGCTTTTACCGGGGCAAAAACAAATATTTATAAATTCCTAGAAACCCCAAAACACAAAAAAAAGTTAATCGCACTTAGCCCAGCATCCATAAACGGTGTGAGAAATACTGAATGCCTCCAAATGAACTCCAGTAGAGTGAATGCTTAGAGGAAATAAAGTGAACAGAGGCAGAAACACTACAACACACCCCGAGCCAAATTAACAAGCCCTGTCGAGTGCGCCGTGAGCAAGAGACGCCGTGCACGTGCACATCGGCTGTCCGGGCAGCTGAAATCGTCTGAGCGACGTCAGTTGCGTGGCGCATGGGCGGCGCATGGAGCGCGCGGCCGGAGGTGTCCGGGGCTCCCGTGAGCCAAATGCGATGCAGTGCGCGCAACGAAATTCGTTTTATTTATTTAAATGTTCACTTACCTGTATTCGGCCTTAATCCGTAGTTTACTACCCCCACCCTGCCCCTCCCCCTCCCCACGTCACCGCCCGACCGGCACTCCTACCACGGGCCGTGCCTGGCAAAGGTCTTCAAACTGAGGGGGCGGGGGCCTGGGGTGCCGTGACTGCATTCCCAGGGAGGCGCAAGTGCCTCAGCAAAGAAGTGTAAATGAAGATTGCCTGGAAGTGCGACCTTCTTTATTTGCTGCATTTCCAGGCCGTTTTCATTTACAAACAGACTTGAAGTGCATTAGAAACAGTGATCTGGAGTGCTATGGGGGCTGGGGTCTTTGAGTGTGGTGGCAGGGTCAAAGAGGTGGCTAAAAAGAATAAACTATTCTGTAAGGATCTTGTTATTTTATATGCAGTTACGTGAAGGCAAAAAAGTAGTACACATACAGTGAAATGGAAAGCCTAATAATAAATGTGACCTTGTGTAATGTAATTGGTGCTCATGTAAGGTGCAGCGATATCTCGGGCTAAATTTGTCCCACATAAAACTACCAAAAACATCAAATCGGTGGCAAATGTGACATCTCAGTTGGGGGGGTGTGTGTGTGTGCGTGCGTCCGTCTGTCCAGACGGGCACAGAATTGAATCCTAGTTGGCGCAGTGTGGAACATTGAGTTATGTATTTATAGTGTTATGAAGTCCCAGCCTGTGACAGAAAGCACTGTGAATATGTAAATCATTATTTTGAAACAGTATTGCACACAGTATGTTAGGCTGCCACGAATCTTTTCTTTTTTTTTTTGTTGCAGTTTTATATAGTGCAGACTCCACCCAATGGTATTGGAGCACTTTACATGAGCACCAGCTACATTACATATGGTCACAATCATTTTTTAGGCGTGGTGAGATTAAGTGATTTGCCCAGAATCAAAGGATGTTGAGCATCCGCCGGGACTCAAACCTGATTGCCCAATTCCAAAGTCGGCAGCTCTAGCTGTAACGCCACATCCTAAAGTAGTGTTTAAGATTTTTAAAAAGTGCTTTCAAAATGTTTATTTTACCAATAAGTAATCAGACTGTACCTAGTGGCAAAATTTTAGTAAGTGTCTCAATTACTCCACAACTCAGCTGATAACCTTACATTACCTCTTAAAAAGAATACATTTTTGTAACCATGAAGCCTTAAGGCACTCCATCAATTAAATGCTGGTGATAAGGCCTTTTATTTAGCTCTTTGCACCCCACCACACCCTTCGCTTTTAGGCAAAGGCACCTCAAGGTCAGCATTAACCGCTCAGGGACAGCTATTTTGTAAATGAGTCAAGAGGGTGGTTGGGAAGAGGCAAACAGGGTTGCATTCGATGCATAGCCCTAATCCATTGGATCCTTTGGGCCTCAGAGTAATGACAGAGGAGAAACACAAAAGGAGTAATTTCTCAGCTACTTAACTGAAAATAAATATATATTTGGATGAGTGAGAGTTTCCTTTCAGGGATATCATTATGCATTCCTTTGTGATGACTGGGGCAGAGTTGTGATTTCTGGTCAGACCATCGCTAAGTAATATTTGTATAAGATTTACCTTATGCCTACGTCACTGTGGAAAACGTACTCCACTACCACAAGTTTCTCCACCAACCAACTACGATCCTGCGTCTAGGGTGCCTGAGGAGGAGGTGTCATGCCTCATGGATCCGGGAGGCAGTGGTTCTCGGCAGGGGTGCATACATGGGTGCTAGAACATCCCAGGGATTAATACGAACCCCTCCTACAAGGTTAGCATTGAAGCTGTGCTTCTGTAGAGCAGCAGAAACTTTAAACATTCCTATTTCAAAGTGGAATACTCTACTAAAACAGGTTCTATTGATTTAAGGCTGAAAAGGAATGATTCAGAGTAAAATAAAGTGCTGCAATAATGCTGCAAAATTTTCATTTTTGTGTCGCTAAATTTCAATTTTGGTCCCTCTAAATTTGCAAATCTATGCTGCAATATCCTGAGGGGTCTGTTCAGGCTCTTTGATTTTCCATTGCTTTGACAAAGACTTTTTAAAAATATATATAATAGTATTAGCATGATATTATTTAACATGTATGTGGAACTGATTTCATTTATTTGAACATTTATTACTGTAGGCCTCGATTTCAAAATGGCTGATATTGGCAGCCATATTTCGGTACACAGTCTTCTCATTTCTGTTTCACCCAGCATACAGACTATTTATGCATGCTGGGATGGAAAAATCCTCATCATTGTAATGGACGTGCACCCCTGTCCTGAGTGCCCCAACTGTGTTGATGTCTGGATCCCTAATGTGCGCCATGACATAGGTCTGTCCCATGGATTGCGGTCTTGTTGGACCGGAAGGGGCACCCAAAGCGACACCCTCGTAGTGGGGAAAGACTATTGACTTTATCCAGGAGTTAAGCAGTTCAAGTGTGGTGGTGGCAGCATGCTGTGTAGTGATCAGCAGGAGTGAATAGGTCCTTTTTTTACCTGTGTTACTGAAGTGAGAACTACAGGCTCACTCATTTAAAGTTCTGTTGCTATGGCACCCCCATTCATGCCACATCTAGCAGTTGAAATAGGATACATGGCTCCCACCCTCCTATCCGGGATCATTGCTACACAGCCTAAAAAGCGAGATGCTGACCCCACCAGGGCGTCATGCACTATCATTGCGTGGCGAAAACTGGCCACTAAACTGAGTACGCCAATGCTATATTCACCCCATTTACCTATAAAATACCACCTGGAATTGAAAGTTACCTATGAAGGGGCATGTAGGCAAGTCCTAGATAAAGTTCAGGTACAGACATGGGGGGACCTGTATGAAGATGGGAAGTTCCTAACAAAAGAACAGTTCTTTCACGAACGTACACCCACAGCGATGGAGCTATTCATGTACGTGAGACTTAGGCAAAGTGTTATGGCTGCCACCCCAGAGTTCCCACATGAGCCGCAGGTTCTCCCACCATTACGTGAGATACTGCAATCAGAGCCACCTCAGCACATCACTTCTCTTATCTATCACAGCACACAAACAGCTTGTAAGTCATCCCAGACAGCATCACGCACAAATTGGGAGGCAGAACTAGGCATGACGTTGTTGGACCAGCAATGGTAATATTGCTGCAAGCAACTCGGAAGCATTACTGCCAATAGCAGGCTGCGAATGATCCATTATAAGTTCTTACATCGCTTATATTATTCCCCGGCCAAAATGTACAAATTCCATTTAAGGGACAATTATAGGTGCGAGCGGTGTAAAAACGAAGGCGCTGGGTTTCTACACCTGGCATGGGAATGCCCAGAAGTTAATGAGTACTGGCACCAGGTATTTGCAGCAATGACACAAATGGTGGGACCCCCACTTCAGATATCCCCGGTCAGTGCCATTCTAGGCCACAATAAAGAAGTAGAAACAGCACACAAGAAATATACGGCGCTGGGGCTATTGATAGCTAAGCGCAGGGTTACCTGTAAATAGGGGAGAGGAAGGGCTTCCAAATTCAAAGACTGGATCCAAGATCTAATATTATGGCAAGAACAATCGCTCACTTATGCAGAGCTACTTCCATCCACTTCTAGACCAAGGGATCTATGGGAACCCCTGAAGACCTATCTTCTAGCCACATCAGATGAGACATAGACTCCCGCAGACAGGTAGGATGAGGCGGGATGTTGAGGAGACAATTGTCAAATCAGGTACACTATCCCTTAGTGGCCACCCTGCTTAAATGAGCTATGTACTCAAGGATGAACTAGTTAATGAAGCTTTAGGGAATTGAGTTAGCAATTGAGATATACAGGGATAGGATGCAGTCATTTGATTGAGATGTGACTAATAAAATGTATAAGATAATCAGGACACAACTAAATGGCAATGTTTTCTGACATGAGACGATGTAATATGAAGATGTATACATGTACTGACTGCAATGTATAAGCTGTGAATGAAATGTTATGCAAAAGTTGAATAAATACATTTAAAAAAAAAAAAGTTCTGTTGCTGTGTGCTTAACTCACACTTTGCCTGCATCGGTTTGGTGTGGAGTACTGTGCAGCACATGAGTGTGGTACCTGCGCTGGTGTATGTGTGCCTGGGAAGGGTACAATACAGGGATAATGCAGTACTGTGCAGTGCATGTATGTTAAATGCATGTTCTGGGTGTATTTGTGCCCAAGAGGGGCACAATACATGAAGGCTGTAGTGCTGTGCATGCATGTTAAAGGCACGTGCTGGGCATGTGAACCTGTGAGTGGTACAATACATAAAGGCTGCAGTGCTGAACAGTGCACGCATGTTAAATGCATGTGCAGGGTGTATGTGTGCCTGTGAGTAGTGCAGTACATGAAATATACAGTGCTGTGCAGTGCATGCATGTTGAATACATGTGGTGGGTGCATGTCTGCCTGTAAAGGGTACAATACATGGTAAACTCTTGGTTCCATTTTGGGAGGCACAGAGCTGCATGGTAAAACATGAGGAGGAGAGGAATAGGAATCCCCAGACAGATTTGTGTATTGCTGTGTTCCTGTAAGCTGGGTGGGTCACATTAGAGAAGGGGGAGAGCCAGGCTCCCCCAGAACACTATAAAGTATGCTTTTTGATTCATAGACTGAGCACAAGGGGGCTGGGCACATCTCAGGAAGGAGATGGGGCTGACAAGTGAATCATAAAGAGTAGGGCTGAGTTCCTGGGCTAACCTTTTAATACATGTGTCACTGTGGCTGACATTCAGGTGTGAACTCTAGTCATTACCATGGCCTGTGTTGTGAGGCTATCAGCTTTGCAGACATTCCTGCTGTGATAGTCTGATTTCTGGAGGAAGAGAGGGCAGAGGAGTGGGCACTTGTTGGAAATGACCCGAACTGCAGGGTCATCCCCAAACCTTCTGCCTTCCTCCTCCCCTTTTTGCTGAATTCGTTTTTGTTGGCTTTCAGACTCTGTGAACTTTAACGAGGGCTAAAGTGATTATGCTCTCTACTTAAAACAAGCTAAAATTGGCTTATACCATATTGGCATAATTAAGTTAGTTAGAAGTCCCTAGTAAAGTGGTACCATAAGTGCCCAGGGCCTGTAAATAAAATGCTACTAGTGGGCCTAAGCACTGATTGTGCCACCCACTTAAGTGGCCCTTTAAACATGCCTTTGGTCTGCCATTGCAGAGCCTGTTTGTGCAGTTTAACCTGCCATGTCGACCTGGCAAAATAAACCTTTTGCCAGACCCAAACCTTCCTTTTTAATAACTATAAGTCAGGGTGCAGTGTATTTAAAAAGTTGGACATGTACTTTTAAGTTTTATATGTCCAGGAAATTAAAAACTCTTAAATTCATTTTTCACTACTGCATGGCCTATCTCTCCAATAGGATAACATTGGAGTTGCCTTATTACATTTTATAAGTGTAATTCTCAAATGGAAAGATATACTTTATTCAAGTTTGGTGTCTCTGGAATCCTAATTTAAAATCCTGGCTTATGGTGAAGTCGGTTTTTAAATTACATTTCTGAAAATGCCACTTTTAGAAAGTTGGCATTTTCTTGCTATAGCCATTTGGTGCCGGCAACCTGTCTCTGATCACCTGACTGGGTGTAGTTGTCAGTTGGGCTTTGTGTATTCCTCCTAGATAGCCGAACACAATGGGAGCTTAGGTGTGACTAAGTGGGCCATCACTTGGAGAATAGGAGTGAGGAGCTGGGTCCAGCCTCACTTACACCTGATTAGGCTGTGTCCTGCCTCCACACAAAGGGCTGCATAGTTAGTTTGGAGCCAAGGCAGAGAAGGCAGGGCATCTGTGCATGCCTCTAGAAACTTCTTCCCACTTCAAAGGCACAACTGTGTATAAAAGAACGACCTGAGACACCACCACTTCAGTACCCTTCAGGACGTGTGGATGCTCTGCCAGGAAGAAGGCCTGCTGTGCTGCTGAAGGACTGCCACTCTGCTGGACTGCTTCTTTGTTGACCTCTGCCCCCATGCCTGGGTGAGAAGGACTGGACCTGCATCTTTTGAACTCAGAACCCAGAGTGACTCCAAGAGTTAGTTGGCTGGCCTCCTGATCTGAAGCCTCAAGGGATAACAGGCTTCCAACAGCCTTGCACCTACATCTGGATTCTGCCATCTGTGAGTCTACCCTGCCAAGTGGTACCAACGCAGTCCTGGACCCTTGGAAGTGGGCCTATGGTGCTTGCCAGCAGAACAAATACATCTTCTCAGCTGAGCGTTGCATCCCAGAGCATAACTGATGCATCTCCTTGGCTGAGCATCTGTAAGTAGAAGTGACGCATATCTGCTGCTGCGTGGATTGGACCTGTCACGAAGATCTGCGTTGCACCCGCAGTCCTTGGAACGGATGCATCACCCCAACGGCATGGTGCAACCACAGCCCAGGTCCTCACACCTTTCATCGACGGCAGCCTAGATGGCAACACCAGACTTTGCATTGCATGCCCCCTCGACGGGATCCTCAACGACGACGCAACAGGAACTCGCACCACAGCTAGCCGCATATCAAAACTGCCACATCGCTTCTGCTGTGCAGCGCTTCTTCAAGCGGATACACGCAATGCCAGTATTTAAGGTACTCTGTACAGCGGGCTTAGCTGGATCCCTATAGCCAGCCCGTACTCCATCACGGTCGGCCAAAACTTATGACTTTGTCCTGGTCCGGTGCAACCAGAGATCCCAATTGGCACCTTGTGCTTTTTGGCACTATATTCACTACAAACTTTAAAATTCAATATCTCCAGTTTTATTATTTGATTTTTTTCGTTTTCCTGTTGTTTCATTTATTGTTAAAACAACTCTATTTTTCTAAATCTGTTGTGGCCTCCTTTTGTGGTGTTTTTTCACTGTTAAACTATTTGAAGTGTTGCACCAATATTTTACACATTGCCTCTAAGTTAAGCCTGACTGCTCTGTGCCAAGCTACCCAGGGGGTGAGCACAGGTTAATTTTGGGTTTGCTTGTGCCTTACCCTGACAAGGATTGTGGTTGCTGCTTCACCAGGGCTTACACCCCAGTCAATCAACAACCCAACTTCTTACACTGGTGTTAAGCTGTGAGGATTGGAGTTGTGTTTGTGCAGTTCCGTACAGTAATTTTGTGTTGCACTATCATCCCAAATAAATAATCTAAGACCATTACGAGTTTTTTTAAATTCTCGTTTTTCTCTCATTTGGTCATTTTTCCAAATTTTGATTGCTGCTTCACCTTCATAGACTTGGGACTCTTTTGGTGTTGCACTGTGATACCTTGACAGACCTGGAAATGGATTCAAACTGCCTAGCAGACTACAATGAGATGGACCTGGTCCCTTCAAGGACCTCAGCAAGGCTGAGCTGAGGAAATTCTGTAATGAGAGAGGGCTGGCTGTGAAAAAAGGGTCCACTAAGCATGCCCTGTATGCTTCTGATGAAGCACGGTAGGGGAAGGCTTCAATAGAGGACAAGAAGAGGGAGGACTCTTAGGAGGAGGAGGCTGAGGAAGACTACTTTGCAGCTCTTGGGCCCAAGAGAGGAGAGCCCATTTCACTCCTGGATCCAAAACTATTGGACCAAGAGGGCAATGGCCCTGAGATGGATGAGAGGGAGGAGGAAAATGACTTGGCAATGGCTCCAGAGGAGAGGGGGGAGCCCACAGAAAGTGAATCCCCTGCTGGATCCAATGCAGGAAGCAGTGTCTTCTCCCATATTCTGTCGCCAAATGAGTTGAAGGACATACAAGCTGAGAGGGACCTGAGGCTGCAGCTGGCCCAACTGGCTGCAGAGGAGAGAAAGGCTAAGACTGAGAGAGCTTCGGAAGAGAGAAAGATCTTGTTGGCTCATGAACTGAGTCTTAAAGAACTGAACTTGAAGGCTAAACAGCTGTTAGAATCCAGCAGGAATGGTGGCAGTGAAACTACAATGTCCAATGCTGAAGGAAGGGTCCCCATACTCGGAGACTAGGTGCCTGACTTTGAGGTGGAGGAGGGTGAGGCATATGTAGTTGTTCTAGAGTTGCACAGGATCCCTGATGAGGATTTGGGAGCTGGCCTTTGGAGGCATATACCTAGTGATAGGAGGGGCGCCCTACTTGCCCTAGAGAAGGGGGAAAAGATGAGGTATTTCACCATGAAGGAGACCCTTGTCAAGAGATATGAATTCACCCCATAAGTTTACAGGTTGAGATTCAGGGACATCCAGAGAGTGTCTCACCAGTCCTGGGGGGATTTTGTGGGTTACTTTTGTAAGGCCCTGGATGGTTGGGTGAAGAGTAGTGAGGTAAACACCTATGAGGGGTTATACAATTTAGTTGCGAGAGAGCACATGTTCAGCCACTGTTTTCCAAAGCTACACCAACACCTGGTTGATTGCAAGCTCACTGGACCCAGGGAGCCTGAAGAAGAGGCAGACCTCTGGGTGAGTACCAGAGTGTCTGGGAAGGCAGTGGCAGACCCTGTTAGATAAACCAAATCACAAGCCCCATCCGATCCCTGCCTGCCAAAAATCATACAAAAAATAGCAGAGACGGTTGCTTTGTCTTTAACCATACATCCTGAATGCCATTATTAGATCAGGCCATTTCCTTCCTGAAGAGAAAAAGGCCTCCATCCTTTCGCTGTTGAAGAAGCCTTCATTGGATGCAAATGAGGTGAAGAAATATCAGACTATATCCTTTCTCGGCAAAAATTCTCGAGAAGCACATGAACACTGCACTTTCTTTTGAGTTTTTGAAGGTAATGAGGTCTTGGATTTTGCACAATTTGGCTTTAAGCCATACCATAGCACTGAGTCCGCTCTGGTAGTGGCAACCGAGGAGCTAAGGAGCATTTTGGATAACGGGGGGAAGGCTGCGATTATCCTGTTGCATACACGGATGACACTCATATTGTGGTGTCAATCTCTAGTAATGTAACTGAAACCGTACACCTCTTTGACAGCTGTATGGGCACAGTGGTGGAGTGGATGAACAAGAACAGTCTCAAGCTGAATTCGGATAAAACAGTGACACCACCTTCTGGGACCAATCTTAGTGGCCTTGGACTCTGGGCTCCCCCCCCCCCCCATTCCCCCCCACTCTGATATCCTTGGTTAGGAATCTGGGGATAAGTTTCGATTCCAGCCTCTCTTTCAATGCCCAGATTACCAAACTCACCTCATCTTGTTTCTTTTTACTATGCACTTTAAGAAAGGTTCTCCCCTTTCTACCGTATGATATACAGAAGTCAGTGGCTAAAGTGCTTGTCTTGTCCGTGCTGAATTATTGTAGTGCCTAGAATAAATATAAACATTCATCAATGAGCACTAAAGAAACTTCAAACTCTGCAGAATGCAGCAGCCTGACTCCTTAGTAGGGTCTCCAAGTTTGAGTCAGATTCAACTGTTCTGGTGGAGCTCCATTGGCTAAAAGCTAAGAATAGAATCGCTTTTAAGGCACTCTGTTTGGCACACAAGGCTCTGCATGGCAGAGGTCCTGATTACTTAGAGAGGAAGTTCTCCTGGTATAGTCCACCTCCAGAACAGTTAATGTTCCTAAAATCAATAGAATGACATGGGGTGGAAGAAGCTTTGTCCACACCACATGCCAACTTTGGAACAATCTACTGGCACATCTTAGAGGTCAAGCCAACCTGTTTAGTTTCCAGAAACATCTTAAGACTTGGCTGTTTTCTCACCCCCGGTGATATGCTCTTATGTAAGTTCTTGCCTCAGTGTTTATGTTTATTAGAAGATACTAGGTCCAAGATGCCCTCGGGCAATCACATGCTATATAAAACTATTCAATATCAATAAAATGATATTTGACCCAGAGAGTACCACAGGAGAGAGCATATGGTGGCTACTACGTACTATATATAACACATGACTTTGAGAAGGCAATAGAAGGTCTATCCTTCATCACCATGATGATAACTTGTGACCTCTGACCCTTATATGAACACTACAAATCGGATTCATCTATGAACAAAGCTTATAGGAGCCATCACCGTTCCAGCCTTGGCACCTTGTCTGTGATATGAATGGACAAAAATAATCAAAAGTGATCATGACACCCTAATAGCACAATTCTTATTTTACAGCTTGGAATCCAAACTGACTAGCTTGGAGAACCAGTTGGCCACTTCTAACTTAGCCCTGAACCCTATTTATGTGCCAGCAAATCCCTGCTCTCTGAATCCCTTTCTTGCTATTTCCTTCTGCTTCACTCAGCCCATCATCTCTCTGCTCCTCCACCACAGGTGGGAATTCAGTTCCTGCTCTTAATGCTATCGCTCTTAATTTGCATTTTATGTCTGGTCATCCCATCTAACTCAAAGACCTCACTTTAGATTAATATTTATATCTTTTAGCAGTTACTGAAAACTAGGCTCCTCTATAGCTCTTCTTCTGATGGTGCTTTGGATACTGATATAGGCTGCAAAGTCTTTCATATTATTTGACCTACCAGGAAGGAAGATGCCTTCCTAGTATGTGATTCTTTAAAGTAACCTACACTCCTGTTTCAACTTTCTCTTTGACACTTCTCACCCTCATATCTGCTCAACCTTCTCCCAATGTTAACATATACTGTTTTCTCCCCTGCCGCATTCGTATCCATTTTCTTCAGTTTTGCCAACTTATTTTTGTTCTATATGTAGCCACTGCTTAAAATACACTACTATTATAGACTTCATTATCTGGCTGAAGCTCAGCGAGCAACCGAGGTATATACCTTTTTGGATTATGTGTTCATTATCCTTCTCCAACTCTGTCCCACCATCTCCACCCACATCACAGGCATTGCCTAGACCTCACCTTCTCTTGTCCTCCACCTTTGCATGTGCTCCCATTCTCTGACTAACCATTCAGACATTGTTTTTCAGACTATTTTGCTCGTCCTTCCTTGTTCCACATCTCCTTTGAGCTCAACTTGCCTTTGAGCTGAACTGTCTCTCACAGCACTTTATAGTCCGTCTGACGTTTTGTCTCCACCTGTTGATGACCCTACTAAATGAATTTCTCAAACATATATATGCATCCTTGTGGCCATGGACTACACTTTGCCCATGAAAAACTCAAATTTAAAAGATCACACCTGAGTACTATAATCTCTCTTTCTCTTTCTCTGGCTACTGTCTTTGTTCTCTCCCAGCTTAAACAGGCCATTCCTCTATCATTGCTGAAAAAGCACATAGCAAACCATTTAGAAGTGAGGAACTATTATCCTGACTTGCCTCTTCCTCTGTTAGCAAACATTTGTGAAAATCTTTTAACTTTCGAGGGTCCTGTTTTGCGGAGAACCCTGCTGCCATCGACCCTGCACAGCCAGGCATGCACCCTATCTCATGAGATAGAGATGGCCCTCATCGCTGCCCTTGATGACAGCAGATTAGCACTGGATGAAAGCAGTGTCACTGACGTAATCCTTTTGGAAGTAACAGAGGTTTTTGACAGCATCCAGCATCTGTCACAGATGCACTAGCTGTGTGATATGGGAGCTCTTCCCTGCACCCTCTATGGGTCATATTTCCCTTCTTGTCAAGCCAAGCAGTCTACCTCTAAGCTTTACTATTTGAATTAAAGTCTACCATCTGACGTGCTTCAAGGTTTATCCCTGAGTCAAACTCGTTTTAATTTCTGTATGGCCCCATTGTCAGCGTTCATCGGGCCTTTTGGATTCTCATACACTGAAGACCTACAAAATCTAGTTTCATCTTGTCATCACCAAAATAGATACCACTGCTTCTTTTTAATCTAGCATGGGGTCAATCACAGATTAAATGGCTATAAATACACTTAAACTCATCTCCAACCTGAGAGAGATTCCAGTGTTTGGCTGGCTTTCATTTGTCTGGACTACTGCCTGGTGGCCAATTCGACTTGGCCTCTTGCCTCTGCCTATCTCCGATGCTTGCAATTTAGGTGCACTTTTTCAATTCTCTTTTGACTTCACTAGGTAGATCACTAAAATTGCAAAATCCTGCTTTCATTTTCATAGAAAACTGACAAAAATGTTTCCTTTCCATCTTTTTGAAGGCTACTGCTTGATAATTGACGCTGTCATCTCAACTTGCCTGGACTATGGTAATGCACTTTATCAGGGTCTTCAAAAAGATCTTTAGCGTATCCTCCTAGTTGTTCAAAATACTGCTATTGACTAGCTTCTTGGCCTGAGGAAAGTAGACTATATTTCCTCTCATCTCACTAAGCTCCCTTGGCTGCCTTTCACCAAAGAATCACCTTCAAGGCTCTCCCTCTCTTCATAGGACTTGTGTTCCTTGGGCTCCTTCGCATTACTTGGACTTCGCCACCTTGACCTTGCAGCACGTTCCCCACTTCATGTGGGTCCTCCTTGGTTGTTGCTCTTCTCTCCCAGTTGCTGCTGTAAAATGGACTGATATTCCCTTAAAATTATGCATTCTAAAATGCACATTGAGTCTTACCAACGTTTGATTACACTTCCTCCTAAAAATCTCAGTTCTTGCACGCTCTGCTTTGTCCTGTGTCCAACGCCTGTCTACACAGAACATGCTCTGCAAGTGCAAGTCCTTTGGACCTTGGGTAAAGCATTACACTGCAGATCTTAGTCTTAAGCCCTTTTCAGCTTTCCAAGATATTCTCTGCTTATTGCTACGCTATTCCCTGCACCCAACCCCTGTTCCACTATAATCCTCTGTGCATAGCTTTAGATCTTGTGCTACGCGCTCTGTGAACAATGTGGCCTTAGCTAAATCCTGTGTCTAGTCTTTGAGCCAACAGAAACTAACTGCTGTACATGACACAGTGAGCCCTGGACAAAGGACTAAGCATTTGTCGCACCACATACCCAACTCCTGTGTCCCTGGAGACTGCTTCACCTGTCTTTAGGCACATGCTTTTAGGCTATTCCCAATATCCTGTGCTACAGCACTGTGAGCTTCCTTTTCGTAAATTTTGGGAAAAAGGTGTGGATTCAAAAATGATGGAAGTTGAATGCTGTCTCTCACTTCCGCAGGACTGATGCTGTTCGTCGGATTCCGGATTTCTGTGATCTGCTTTCAGACCCACCCTACTCCTATCAATGTCTAGCTTTAAACAAAGTCTGTGCTGAAATATCACCAGAATACTGTGAAATGTGCCAAATCCCAAAGCTTCTTCTTGGACAGGAATAAGAACTACAAGCTCACATCAACTCATTGGCTATAAATTAGTTAATTTCTATTAATTGTTTAATTGATAATAAATTATGTAAAATTTGTAATTATTATAATTTTAATGATACATTTTAGATGTGTGTTATTTACCATGTAGCGGTATAGGCTAGGAAGTTATTTAAGTTATAATAAATGTAATAATATTTATTTTTGAATAGGTCTGTTATTTATTATTTTATGTGTTAATTGTGTTATGCTTTTTAATTGTAAATAGCATTATATTTGTTGGTTGTTATTATTGTGAAAATATAGTGTGTTATTTAAATTATATTAATAATATTTGTTTTAATATTAAATATTTATTAAACATTGTAATAAATATGAAATCTTTAAAAAAATATTACATTATACATATTTTATTTGTTTGCAGTGGACTACTCTCTCGCTACTGTTGCGCAGACTGGAGTGGGAATAGTAATTTGTTACCCCTCCTGAGTCCAATCCTTTCCCTACTGTTGCACAGACTGGAGTGGGAATAGTACATTTTACCCCTCCGCAATCCAACACTTTCCCTACTGCTGCATCGACTGGAGTGGGAATAGTAAATTGTTACCCCTCCTGAGTCCAACCCTTTCCCTACATTTGCACCAACTGGAGTAGGAATAGTAAATTCTACCCCTCCGCACTCCACTACTTTCTCTACTGTTATACTGACTGGAGTGGGAATTGTGATTTGTAGCCCTACTGAGTCCAAAGCTTTCCTTACTGTTGCACAGACAACAATGGGAATAGTAAATTGTTACCCCTCCTGAGTCCAACCCTTTCCCTACTGTTGCACTGACTGAAGTGGGAATAGTAAATTTTACCACTCCACAATCCAACACTTTCCCTACTGTTGCACCGACTGGAGTGGGAATAGTAAATTTTACCTCCCTGAGTCTAATGCTTTTGCTACTGTTGCACCGAATGGGAATAGTATATGTATTATTCCTACAAGTTTATAGTTTTGTTTAGATTGTTTACATTTATATTGTTATGATGTTTATGTGTATTTAAAATTATATTTTTAATTAATGTTTGTAATATGTAATATATTTTTAATGTAATTTTTTATATTGTTAACTTTTTATGTGTAATTAAATTGGTATGTTTTTAAATTGTCTCCAGTTTATTTGTTATGGTTTTTAATTTATTGTATATATATATATATATATACATAAATCATTATGTTTTATACTATTAAACTTGAAAAATAATTAGTAAATTATAATATAGATTAGAACAATGATTTTAATAATAGTTTTAAATGATGTATGTTTAAATAAACATACACACATACATATATACACGTGTTTGTTTTTAAAAAATGAGTATAACATTTCTATATATTTTAAAATCATTTAAATATATTTATTTTACATTATACTACTGTTACCTTTTTAATATATTTAATGTTTACTAAATTTAATTATATATGTATTAAAAAACAATATTTTTTAATTTGATATTAGTGTATAACATTATTTTATTTTCAATATTTTTGTCATTTACATTATAAGTATAGGAAAACAATATTTTTTTGTTAGATATTTTTGACTCTATTTTTAGATACCCCGATATTTGTGGGTTTGATATTTTGTCACTGAACCCACATGGAGACATCTTAGAAGTAAACCATAGCCCTGTCCTCAGTATTCTTCTATTTCTTGCAAGAATGTAGAGGATGAGGGCATGGTTCCAAAAGAACCAAGAACAGCATCAAAGCCAGGCATCCACCTCCATCTGTGTCCATGTACATACAGATAAATGGGTAGTAGAGGGGACCTGCAAAGGCCATGCCAAAATATTTGTGACTGTTCCACAGGATTATTGAGTTATCTGTTAGCTGCAACTGACATCAGAACCATCCTCGACCATGGCGAGTCGGCGGCCCTGATCCTCCTTGATCTCTCAGCAGCGTTAGACACTGTATCCCACCACACCCTCATCACCAGACTCCACCACATCGGTATCAGAGGAAACACCCTCAAGTGGATCTCCTCCTTACTCACAGCACACACACAGAGAATCCACCTCCCACCGTTCACCTTCGAAACCAAGAACATTGTATTAAACATGCAGGACACAGCAGGATGCAAAGAGGTAAGTACTTTATTGATGCGCCGTCTGTTAGCAACCCGGTCCCATCCTCGCCAGCGGTCAACTGACCAGAATAGAATTTTTAATTGAATAACAAGAACATGTGGAATCTTCCAACCGTCAGATTCCACATGCAGCAAACAACAAGCATAAGCAAATTACAACAATTCTCCTTTTCTTCAAAATAAGAGAAAGGAGATGCGTTGAAACTACATGACATTTTTAAAGGGTTGGAAAACTAGGCTATAAACTGGCGCATGAAAGTTGATCATATTGCTCCAATTCTGATCATACTATGCTGGCCCCCAATTGATGGACGAAATATCTCTAAGCTAGCCTGCATACCACTAAAGTACTCTACTCTGGACCTCAAAAAAGTTTGCTCTAAAACAGACCATTTACTGAGCCCAGCACCAAATTTGGAACATGGACTCACTTCTTCCTGAAGTCCCACCATTCACAAAGACAGTACTACAGTACTTCTCCTGAAGTGCTCCCAGGGCCTGGAACAACTTCTCGTCAACAGGATAACCCACTTCGTACATCGAGGGATCTGTATCAGTGGCAGGGCATTTAAGCATGGAAAATCGGTAATGCTGTATTCAAGGTTTAAATATTTCCTCAAGATTACAAAAGCTCTGTACCTAGTATAGTATTATGCTACCCTATTTTGAGCTCTTATACCTGTATTACATGTAGCACTTACACATGTAACCTGTAATTTTCTTTTATTCCTGTGATATTCTGTTTGCCCAATTTTTGATTTTTGTTTTTTTAATATATGAAGTGTCCCTCTTGTTTCCATAATTTGGAACTTGGTCTCCTTTACATCACTCTGTCACCCACGGGGCCTGGTCTGTCATATATGAAACTGCTAATAAATTAAAAAAAAATATTCCTCACAGTCAGTCTAATTCAGGAGGGTGTGTTCAAAGGAGCGCCATAATTGCTGTCAAACTTGCATTCCCTATTCCAATAAAGAAAGGAACTCCCTGCAGTCTTTACCTGCACCACAAACACCATTGCAGATGATTGCTCATGCCAGAGCTGAAGCAGCTTCATTGCCCAATAGTTTATAGATACTTGATAATCAAGACAAGATGTCTTGTGGGGCATGGCTTGGAGGCAGACCATGTAGGCTGCAACCTTGGGGTGGCCCTGAGATTATTTCCCCTCTTGTCTTAAGGTGTGCTCATATTCTTATTCTAACGTTTGAAGTTATTTTATTTGCTAACTCAATGTACTAGAAAGGCAGAGGGGGTGAACTTATCTTTCTTTGTGGCATAGCATAACTTTGTTTGACAGATCTGCTCACCCTCAAGTGAAGAGTCTGAGAAACGAAGTACATCTATCAAGGTCTGCAGGACTCTCATTCTGTTGTTGGGTGAGGATGGATTGGGTGGCTCATTCTGCCCCATGTCAGATAGAGTGAACGTTGCTCTGAAGCTATCTGTGCGGCATTTGCAGATATAGGGGCCGATTACGATGTCGTCAGGAAAGGATCCGAACAAGATTCGGATTCTGTGAATCCGATTCGGGAACTATGTTTCCGACGGAATCGGTCACCTTTCCGGACGACCGATTATGATGCAAGGAAGCCATCCGGGCTGTTCGAATCGATTCCGAACGGGATTCAGGAAGCCCGAGTCGTTCAGAGCCAAATCGTACAGCCCAATGGAGGCGGTTTCCAAACAGGCGAGTGCTATGACCGATTCAGACAGCCGTTTCCGAATCGGTTTAGCTGAGATGAAACGACTGTGGGAATCGGCCCCCCTTCACCCGTAGGCCTCCGGATGGGGCCCGTGGGGGTACCCAAGGGACCCCCCTTCCCAACCATGCACAGTGTGGCAGGCACCATGGGGTGCCCGCCACAGGGTGCAAGGTTTTCCCCACCCACCCCTTTTTTCAATGGGAGCCTGTGTTCTCGTTCGGAACACAGGCTCGACGAACCGAGTCCGTAACCATCCGGACACATCATAATCGGTCGGTAGGACTCCCCAAATACGATTCATTCAGAAAGCATGCCTAACCCCATTCGGTGGGAATGCTTTCCTGACAACATCGTAATCGGCCCCATAGTTGGAGACAGGCTAGGTTGATCAGAGGATACAGAACTACCCTATCTAAGTGTCCAATTGGTGCTAAATTGATGGCATTACTCCCAGGAAATCGGTTCTAGTTTCAGAGCATGTCTCTTCAACCACTGAGGATCTCCACCAGGCTTTTCATTTAAATGTCGGATGCAAATGCACACCCACTCCAAATGGGTCCATATGGCATCATTTAGCTATCGATGGGTGCAAAGTTAACCCATCAGGTCAGAAAAGACTGGTTGACTAGTGGTAAGCCTTACACCCTAATAAGCCTGGCAGATGTCTCTAAGCCCACAGCGAAGCTGCCACACTAGTGGTCCTAATGTAGGCTGAGGGAACTGCAAGCAGGCACCATGTTGTTTTGGTCCTGCTCTGCATTTATGTTGGTTTTTCAAAAGCAATCTCACAAAGCAGCCTCTCAAAGTAGGAGTCTGATTTTGAGCAGCAAACAGTCAATGGCCTTGAGATACAGGAATTGTTTTCCCTGTGCTTCAGGACCTTTAAGTGATTTCCCAGCCCGGTACCCCAATGCTTTGCATTGTATTAGTGGGAAGGGAGATGTAGTGAATGTTGTCCAGTCCCAAACAACGCAGGGTAACTGTCAATATGATCTGGTGGACCCTTAGTGAACACTCTACCAGGTCTGCTGGAGCAAACCCTATGGTTCCTCAGAGTCCTATAGGCCAAGGCTTCCAGCACACACATGGAGGGTATTCAAATAAAATATTGAAAAGCAAATATCGAGATGCAAAAATATTGAGTTTCAAATATTGTGATGCAGAAATATTGTGTGCAAAAATATCGTTGACAAGAATATCTATTTTAAAGTAAGTAGTAATACGTTACAAATATCTATGTTGTTAATATCGATGTTAAAAATATCTATGTTGTTAATATTGTTTACAAAAATATCGTTGTTAATAACATCATTTTTTAATTATTTATATGTGCATTATGATATATTTTAATTGTATATGTTATAATTAGTTTTTATAATTATTGTTAATGTTTTTTAACATCGTTTGTACATTTGTAGTTGTTTTTAAATGTAATTGATTAGTTTACTGTTATTTTTAGTACTGTAGCGGGTTATGGGGTTTATAGGGGTACAGGGTGGGAAGTAAATTAATTATAATTAATTCATAATTAATTTTTAATTAATTTACATTTCTAATTGATAATTAATTATGTTAATTGTGTAATTTAAAAAAAATGTTAAGTTTTAGGTGCAATTGTGGGATTGGTAGGGGTATAGGGTGGGAAGTAATTTAATTATAATTAATTAATAATTGATTCGTAATTGTTATTACTTATTTAATTGATAATTAATTATGAAAATTGTGTAATTAATTATTTCTATTTTTGGGGTGGGTTGTGGTTTATTTAGGGGTAAAGGGTGTGAAGGAAATTAATTATAATAATTAATAAATAATGTTAATAATAATTATTTAATTGATACTTAGTTATGTAAATTGTGTAATTAAGATATTTTTAAAGTTATATATCAGGTGCGGGTTGTTGGGTTTGTAGGGGTAAGGGGTGGGAAGTTAATTAAGTATAATTAATCTACTTTTAGTTAATTGTCAATAAGTGTTATTAATTGTTTAATTGATAATTAATTATGTAAATCATGTAAATAAAATATTTCTTATTTATATATTATTTGTGCATTGTTGCATTTGTAGAGATTAAGGACTGGAAGTTAATTAATTATAATGATTTAATTATTACAGGCCATTCCTCTATCATTGCTGAAAAAGCACATAGCAAACCATTTAGAAGTGAGGAACTATTATCCTGACTTGCCTCTTCCTCTGTTAGCAAACATTTGGGAAAATCTTTTAACTTTCGAGGGTCCTGTTTTGCGGAGAACCCTGCTGCCATCGACCCTGCACAGCCAGGCATGCACCCTATCTCATGAGATAGAGATGGCCCTCATCGCTGCCCTTGATGACAGCAGATTAGCACTGGATGAAAGCAGTGTCACTGACGTAATCCTTTTGGAAGTAACAGAGGTTTTTGACAGCATCCAGCATCTGTCACAGATGCACTAGCTGTGTGATATGGGAGCTCTTCCCTGCACCCTCTATGGGTCATATTTCCCTTCTTGTCAAGCCAAGCAGTCTACCTCTAAGCTTTACTATTTGAATTAAAGTCTACCATCTGACGTGCTTCAAGGTTTATCCCTGAGTCAAACTCGTTTTAATTTCTGTATGGCCCCATTGTCAGCGTTCATCGGGCCTTTGGATTCTCATACACTGAAGACCTACAAAATCTAGTTTCATCTTGTCATCACCAAAATAGATACCACTGCTTCTTTTTAATCTAGCATGGGGTCAATCACAGATTAAATGGCTATAAATACACTTAAACTCATCTCCAACCTGAGAGAGATTCCAGTGTTTGGCTGGCTTTCATTTGTCTGGACTACTGCCTGGTGGCCAATTCGACTTGGCCTCTTGCCTCTGCCTATCTCCGATGCTTGCAATTTAGGTGCACTTTTTCAATTCTCTTTTGACTTCACTAGGTAGATCACTAAAATTGCAAAATCCTGCTTTCATTTTCATAGAAAACTGACAAAAATGTTTCCTTTCCATCTTTTTGAAGGCTACTGCTTGATAATTGACGCTGT
The DNA here is from genome assembly GCA_963921515.1 of Calotriton arnoldi. Classification (NCBI taxonomy): domain Eukaryota; kingdom Metazoa; phylum Chordata; class Amphibia; order Caudata; family Salamandridae; genus Calotriton; species Calotriton arnoldi. The sequence goes on along the minus strand of CAWUFW010004588.1, from coordinate 1,417,534 downwards.
CATCTCAACTTGCCTGGACTATGGTAATGCACTTTATCAGGGTCTTCAAAAAGATCTTTAGCGTATCCTCCTAGTTGTTCAAAATACTGCTATTGACTAGCTTCTTGGCCTGAGGAAAGTAGACTATATTTCCTCTCATCTCACTAAGCTCCCTTGGCTGCCTTTCACCAAAGAATCACCTTCAAGGCTCTCCCTCTCTTCATAGGACTTGTGTTCCTTGGGCTCCTTCGCATTACTTGGACTTCGCCACCTTGACCTTGCAGCACGTTCCCCACTTCATGTGGGTCCTCCTTGGTTGTTGCTCTTTCTCTCCCAGTTGCTGCTGTAAAATGGACTGATATTCCCTTAAAATTATGCATTCTAAAATGCACATTGAGTCTTACCAACGTTTGATTACACTTCCTCCTAAAAAATCTCAGTTCTTGCACGCTCTGCTTTGTCCTGTGTCCAACGCCTGTCTACACAGAACATGCTCTGCAAGTGCAAGTCCTTTGGACCTTGGGTAAAGCATTACACTGCAGATCTTAGTCTTAAGCCCTTTTCAGCTTTCCAAGATATTCTCTGCTTATTGCTACGCTATTCCCTGCACCCAACCCCTGTTCCACTATAATCCTCTGTGCATAGCTTTAGATCTTGTGCTACGCGCTCTGTGAACAATGTGGCCTTAGCTAAATCCTGTGTCTAGTCTTTGAGCCAACAGAAACTAACTGCTGTACATGACACAGTGAGCCCTGGACAAAGGACTAAGCATTTGTCGCACCACATACCCAACTCCTGTGTCCCTGGAGACTGCTTCACCTGTCTTTAGGCACATGCTTTTAGGCTATTCCCAATATCCTGTGCTACAGCACTGTGAGCTTCCTTTTCGTAAATTTTGGGAAAAAGGTGTGGATTCAAAAATGATGGAAGTTGAATGCTGTCTCTCACTTCCGCAGGACTGATGCTGTTCGTCGGATTCCGGATTTCTGTGATCTGCTTTCAGACCCACCCTACTCCTATCAATGTCTAGCTTTAAACAAAGTCTGTGCTGAAATATCACCAGAATACTGTGAAATGTGCCAAATCCCAAAGCTTCTTCTTGGACAGGAATAAGAACTACAAGCTCACATCAACTCATTGGCTATAAATTAGTTAATTTCTATTAATTGTTTAATTGATAATAAATTATGTAAAATTTGTAATTATTATAATTTTAATGATACATTTTAGATGTGTGTTATTTACCATGTAGCGGTATAGGCTAGGAAGTTATTTAAGTTATAATAAATGTAATAATATTTATTTTTGAATAGGTCTGTTATTTATTATTTTATGTGTTAATTGTGTTATGCTTTTTAATTGTAAATAGCATTATATTTGTTGGTTGTTATTATTGTGAAAATATAGTGTGTTATTTAAATTATATTAATAATATTTGTTTTAATATTAAATATTTATTAAACATTGTAATAAATATGAAATCTTTAAAAAAATATTACATTATACATATTTTATTTGTTTGCAGTGGACTACTCTCTCGCTACTGTTGCGCAGACTGGAGTGGGAATAGTAATTTGTTACCCCTCCTGAGTCCAATCCTTTCCCTACTGTTGCACAGACTGGAGTGGGAATAGTACATTTTACCCCTCCGCAATCCAACACTTTCCCTACTGCTGCATCGACTGGAGTGGGAATAGTAAATTGTTACCCCTCCTGAGTCCAACCCTTTCCCTACATTTGCACCAACTGGAGTAGGAATAGTAAATTCTACCCCTCCGCACTCCACTACTTTCTCTACTGTTATACTGACTGGAGTGGGAATTGTGATTTGTAGCCCTACTGAGTCCAAAGCTTTCCTTACTGTTGCACAGACAACAATGGGAATAGTAAATTGTTACCCCTCCTGAGTCCAACCCTTTCCCTACTGTTGCACTGACTGAAGTGGGAATAGTAAATTTTACCACTCCACAATCCAACACTTTCCCTACTGTTGCACCGACTGGAGTGGGAATAGTAAATTTTACCTCCCTGAGTCTAATGCTTTTGCTACTGTTGCACCGAATGGGAATAGTATATGTATTATTCCTACAAGTTTATAGTTTTGTTTAGATTGTTTACATTTATATTGTTATGATGTTTATGTGTATTTAAAATTATATTTTTAATTAATGTTTGTAATATGTAATATATTTTTAATGTAATTTTTTATATTGTTAACTTTTTATGTGTAATTAAATTGGTATGTTTTTAAATTGTCTCCAGTTTATTTGTTATGGTTTTTAATTTATTGTATATATATATATATATATATATATATACATAAATCATTATGTTTTATACTATTAAACTTGAAAAATAATTAGTAAATTATAATATAGATTAGAACAATGATTTTAATAATAGTTTTAAATGATGTATGTTTAAATAAACATACACACATACATATATACACGTGTTTGTTTTTAAAAAAATGAGTATAACATTTCTATATATTTTAAAATCATTTAAATATATTTATTTTACATTATACTACTGTTACCTTTTTAATATATTTAATGTTTACTAAATTTAATTATATATGTATTAAAAAACAATATTTTTTAATTTGATATTAGTGTATAACATTATTTTATTTTCAATATTTTTGTCATTTACATTATAAGTATAGGAAAACAATATTTTTTTGTTAGATATTTTTGACTCTATTTTTAGATACCCCGATATTTGTGGGTTTGATATTTTGTCACTGAACCCACATGGAGACATCTTAGAAGTAAACCATAGCCCTGTCCTCAGTATTCTTCTATTTCTTGCAAGAATGTAGAGGATGAGGGCATGGTTCCAAAAGAACCAAGAACAGCATCAAAGCCAGGCATCCACCTCCATCTGTGTCCATGTACATACAGATAAATGGGTAGTAGAGGGGACCTGCAAAGGCCATGCCAAAATATTTGTGACTGTTCCACAGGATTATTGAGTTATCTGTTAGCTGCAACTGACATCAGAACCATCCTCGACCATGGCGAGTCGGCGGCCCTGATCCTCCTTGATCTCTCAGCAGCGTTAGACACTGTATCCCACCACACCCTCATCACCAGACTCCACCACATCGGTATCAGAGGAAACACCCTCAAGTGGATCTCCTCCTTACTCACAGCACACACACAGAGAATCCACCTCCCACCGTTCACCTTCGAAACCAAGAACATTGTATTAAACATGCAGGACACAGCAGGATGCAAAAAGGTAAGTACTTTATTGATGCGCCGTCTGTTAGCAACCCGGTCCCATCCTCGCCAGCGGTCAACTGACTAGAATAGAATTTTTAATTGAATAACAAGAACATGTGGAATCTTCCAACCGTCAGATTCCACATGCAGCAAACAACAAGCATAAGCAAATTACAACAATTCTCCTTTTCTTCAAAATAAGAGAAAGGAGATACGTTGAAACTACATGACATTTTTAAAGGGTTGGAAAAGGTCATGTACTTTCAGGACGACATACTAATTCATCTCCTTTCCTTCAAAGTAAGGGAAAAGTTATGACTAGAATGAAGAAAGAAGTAGAGTTATGACGGATGAAACAGGAAAAGAGGAAGACAGTGTGCAGAGGAAAAATGCAGTACCAAACATAGGGGCTCATTATGATGGCGGGCGGACATTAGTCCGCCCGCCACCATAATGGTGATGGGACCGACCGCCAGACGTGCGGCGGTCCCACCAGAGCAATTAGGATGCGCCCGCCATACTGGCAGGCGCATCCTGGCCTTTTACCATTACGGACGGAGCTGCTGACTGCAGCCCCGTCCGCAATGGTAAAAGAGCATGCACAGCATTTCCCTGCACCACGTGGCAGGCACCACGCAGTGCCTGTCACTTGGTGCATGGAACTGCAGGGAGTACCATGGGTACCCCCCTGTGCACCCCCACCCCCTAACAGGGGGGCCCGCAACGGGCCCCCCAAAGCCAAACCCCGCCAGCCTTTCCATGGCGGCATCGCCACCATGGAAAGCCCTGTCCAATACCCTGATCCTAATATGGCGGACGGTGCCTGCTAGGCACCGCCACCATATTAGTGGCCTAGCTCCGCCCGGCAGGCAATCGTAACGATTGCCACCGGCGGAAAAGCGGCAGACGGACTTTGCGTCCGCCGCGATACCCACCGCCATCCTAATATGGTGGTGGGTAAATCTCCTTACGATGGCGGAACGATCGCCACCGCCGGCCTGCCGGTGGCAATCGTTCCGCCATCGTAATGAGCCCCATAGTCATTTAAATACATAGGAGCCTTACACTCTGGACTGTCTTCCTTCGGCACAACTGCCACCATCAGACCTCTGATTCTCAGGAACCACAGAATCAGTAAAGGCTCTCTGAGAATTCACTCCTTCTCCCTGGTCTTGACTGCAAGAAGGGCCACCAAAGTCACCATCTCTCATGAACATAGAACCATGCACAACCTCTCCCCCAACACTCCTAGAACAAACACCACCCTTCTGATATAAAGCAATCCTCCATTTGTTCCAATGCTCACTATTGTCCAAAACAACATAAAAGTCAAAAAACAGTTTAACCTTGAAGGGACCCCTAAACTTAATTAACCATTTTGACACTCTACCTGACTTGACTTTGACCCAATCACCTGTCTCAATCATTTTCTTCTTCACAACTTCTTCTAACCTTTCACCTTGGTCCAAGATTCCATCCTTCAACCAGCCTGGTACCAACTTTTCACCATGAACGGCCTCTCATCACTTAAAATGGGGATTTACCCAAAGAGTCCTGCATCGTGGCACAATAAGCCCACACCATCTTATCAACCGCTTCCTTCATTTCCTGATTAGAGACACAAGCCATTTGAATGATCCCCTTGACCAATCTATTTGCTCTCTCCACTGCACCATTACCATGGGGATTATACAATGAAGTACGCTGGTGTTTGATACCATCACTTTGCAAGAAATCTTCCATGTCCCTGGAAGTGAGCTGTGTACCATTATCCGTCACCTGGACGGAGGGAACACCTTCCTCAAAAAATACCTTCCTCAACGCTCGAATGGTAGCACTAGTGGTAAGCTCACCCATGAACTTTACACGCAACCACTTAGAGTAGGAATCCACACAAACCATGGCGAACCTAAGACCACTGCGTACCTCAGACATAGGACCAATGAAGTCTAAGCACACGGTGTGCCAAGGCAACCCCGGGCTCACAATGTGACCAATGGCTGATAGACTACCAAGCTGAAGATGCTTTTCACTCTCTTTGCACGCATTACACCTCACCACCCAATCCACCACCTAAGCATCCATACCTGGCCACCAAAACTGAGCTTTAAGGCTTCTCTGGGTGAGACTCAAACCTAAATGCTCTGCATGTGCCATAACCGCAAGCTTCTGCCTCAGAACAACAGGTGGCACAATCCTTTCACCCCTCATCAAAATATGAGGACCACAAGTTGTCAACTCCTCCATCACCTTGGTAAATGGTCGCACTGAACTAACAACACAACTCTCCATCCGTTTCCCTGAAATAACCATGTGCATGACCTCTTTAAGAGTGGGATCCGCATCCATGGCTTGGCACCAATCTTCTTTTGAGAAAGCACCTGCACACCCCAACACAACATCCTGCATGGAAGCAACTGACCCTTCGCGTTCCCGATCCTCCACAGCAGGACCTTGTACAATCTGCCACTCCAAAGGTAAATGAGACAGGCAATCTGCTTGAACATTCCTCCAATCTTGAATATGCTCTAGCACATAACAATACTCTTGGAGCCTGGCAGAAAATCTTGCCAATCTGCCTGAACCCTTACCAGCACAACCAGGGAGAAGAATTTTAATCAGAGGTTTGTGATCAGATCTCAACACAAATGGAGCCCCCCACAAAAAAGTACGAAAGTACTCGATCCCCCATGCAGCAGCCAAGGCTTCCCTTTCAATGACTGAATAGTTCCTTTCAGTATCAGTTAATGTGCAAGATGCAAAGGCCACAGTTCTCTCGCCGTCCTTATGTCTTTGGGAACGTATGGTGCCCAGTCCTGTTGCGCTCGCATCCACCGTCACAATGGACTTGAGTTTAACATCAAACAGTACCACTATACCTGCCTCACAAATTTGTTTCTTAATATTCAAGAAACACCCCTCTTGCACAAGTGACCATTCGAAACTCTTCCCTTTCTTTAAGAGGACCTTTAAAGTCTCCGTGTTGTCTGAGAAATTGCACACAAATGTAGAATAATATTCAATAACGCCCATAAAAGACCTAAGCTGGTCTTTGTCCTGAGGGGAAGGGGGCAAGCATATAGCTTCCAACAAGTCTTTCTTTGGACTGACTCCTCAGGCAGACAAAGTGTAACCCAAATATTCAATTTGTTCTTTTAGAAAACTACACTTCTCTCTCCTCAAGGTGAGCCCCACATCAGCAATTCTTTGCAAAGCAAGTTTTAACACCGCATTGTGCTCTTGAATCGACTTCCCAAAATTAGTATGTCGTCCTGAAAGTACATGACATATTCCAACCCTTTAAAAACATCAGAGATTATCCTTTGGAATACACTTGCTGCCGATGAAAGACCAAAGGGCATTCTAGTAAATTGAAAAGTTCCCTCCATAGTGATAAACGCGGTGAGTGGTTTAGAGTCTCCATGGAGCTTTATCTGGTGATAGGCGCTCTTCAAGTCTAATTTAGAAAAGTACCTCCCTCCCTTGAGCAACACGATCATTTCATTAATGTTTGGTAAAGGATATGTATCTGCCACAATGTTTTGGTTGAGTGACCTCAAATCCACACAGAATCTGAGCCGCCCATCAGACTTGCATGTAATGACCACAGGGGAGACCCAACTGGATGCCTCTACAGGTTCTATGACACCTTGTTGCAACATCTCTTGAATGAATCCTTTCACTTCCTCACGTACCATCACAGGGACCCTCCTTAGTTTATGTTGAACAGGGATGCCACCTTGCTTTAAAATGATCTTATGAGCATACCCCCTCAACAAACCTAAGCCTTCATCGAAGACCCTCTTATTTGCACCCAGTATGTCCTCAATAGATTCCTGATCGACCACCATCACTTGTGAAGGAGCTCTGGGGTTAACAATGATATGCAAATCATATTGATGAAGCCACCCTAGATTTGGTGGTCCACTCTCAGCTACATACACTTTACCCTTGGAGCATCGACCCTCATAACTTGATTTTAGCTTCCACAAATCCCAAAATGTCAATAGACTCCCCTTGGAATCCTACAGGGGAGATGCCTTTGGGTTTTAAGGTACCCAGTGCCCACTGCTGTTCAAAAACAGATTTCGGAATAATAGTATACAACGACCCTGTGTCAACCATAAGCTCCACCTCACAATCATTTATGGTAAACATTGCTTTGGGTCTATTTCTCCTTTGACCACCATGCACCACTTCATGTACTTCACTAGGACTCTATCGCAAGACTCAACAGGACACATACTACCATCCGATACCAAGGACACTTTGTTGTGGTTGCTCAATTTGCACATCTTCGCGAAACGACCCAACCGGCCACATCTTCTGCATTCCTTGTTATTAGCAAAACAAAATTTGGATTCTAATGAATGATTAGAGGTGCCACACCGATTGCATACCCTAGTGCTCTGTTTGCCAAACCCACCATACTTGTTAAATCTGCTGCTGTATTTGGGTGTAGTAGGGGAATCTAGAGATTTGGTAATGGCACCTACATCCCCCTCTTGCTTCTTTTTTTCTAATTCTTGCATACAAGAGGCAGATTGTTCCAAAACCTTAGCCATGTCTATGGCCTCCCTCAATGTGGGATTTTTCACTGCCCATAACCGTTCTTGAATTATTTTTACTCGACATTGGACAATCAACTGATCACTTATCAACTCATCAGTCATGTTCCCAAATTTACATTTCATGGACAGCTCACGCAATCTTGAGACAAATTCACCAATTGACCAGTGGCGGTGCATCCATTGGGGTGTTGCCCCCCCGCCCGCAGCGCCCTCGACGTCTCTGAACTTAAGTAAACTCTCAGTTTACTTAAGTCCAGAGACGCCGAGGGAGAACTGACAATCATGTCAGTCAGCATGACGTCGGACCGCCCACCCCCTTCAGAATCTGAAGGGGGTGGGCGGTCCGGCGTCATGTTGACTGACAGGCATTGTCAGTCAGACCGTCACCAGGGGCAGGCAGCAGCACAATGCACAAGTGCACATGAGTGGGGAAGGTCGGCAAATTTTTCCGCCGTGCCCAGTCTTGCGCACTAGTGGCTGCACAGGCTGGCGCATGCCCATTAGGAGAGCGAGGGTTGAGCAAAGGCTCAAACCTCGGTCTCCTAATCGGCAGGCGGGCGGAGAGTAACCGTGCCCTAAGTCAATCCTGGCGCTGCTGGCAGCGCCAGGATTGGCTGAGAGGGGTTGCCACCTACTTGCCAGCAGTGATGCGGCTGTTCCGTTCCTGTAGGCGCTAACGGACCCGAGGCAGCGCGGACCTGCTCAGGTAGGATTTTTCTTTTCTTTTAAAACTCCCCCCCCACCCCGGCACTCACCCCCCCGCGACATCCCACCCCCCCGACACCCACCCCCACGAGCCGCGACTCTATTTACTTGTCGTCGTACTTTCATGAAAGACCTAACGTCCAGGTGTGTTTTTTAGTTCTATTTGGCCTGCAAAGCCCATAGTATTTTCTGTATTGGCTTAATATCTCCCTCGGTTTTGTGCAATATGAGAATAGTTACTTCCTCGCGTAATAGTTTTATTTTGACTGGAGAGTATTTTGCGACCGACAAAGGTGTGATACACACTCTACAACAATGCACCATTAAAATAGCAGAAATTATGTTGACGCAGGAACACTGCCTCTTGTGCATTTTAGGGAACGTGGCATTGTGATTAGTGGTGAATACGCTACATTACGTGTTCACCAAGATATGGGAAACTGGTGAAACATTTCTCATATGTAGGTGATTCAAACATTGTGTGTAACTAGACATCACGAGTGCCACCTTGTGGCTTTTCTTGCGTAGTTGAAAATGTTTGCTGTGTTCTCTTCCCGTCATCCATGTTGCAAACGCTCATCCACGCTGATTTTCTAAAGATTGGGATTGTAACACAATGTTGGAGTTTTTAATTTGTGTACCAGTTTTCAGTGGAATTCAGAAAATCAAATTCGGAATTGTGTGTCCGACGCCTAATTACCCGCAGAGCTGATAATCTGCGCTCATAAAATAGCACAAACGCACATTTATTTTCCTCTCTTTTCAACGTGGAAAATATCTTTTCATGAGGATAAATCCCTGACGCTTTCCCCCCACAAGATATGGTTTAGCTCCTTTATCATCCAAATTGTGCCACTTACGCCTCTATGTTTACTTGTGCAGTTGTGGCGGGGAATGCATTGCAAATGTTTGAGCATAACCCCAATGTCACATTACATGCTCTTGGCCATAGTACTTAGTGTGTACATCTTATCTTAAGCAACATTTCAGCACTCCTTGTTTTGGAATACCTTCTACTCTATTTAAAGGTATTTTCTGTATTCCTGGTATGAATGGCTCCAAACTAAATGGCCAAGAATGAGTTCTGGTGTTGGAATATGCAGAAGGGTTCAGGTTTGTGCAGTAGACTGTGATGAGTTTTCAACTTCCAGAGAGAGAGGACATGAGATGAGAGAACTCTCTTAAGGGCATACTTTTTGAGGAGGCCCTCTGCTTTTGATTGCAGTGGCTCAGTTTATTTGGTGATTCACAATTCCAATCATGGGTAAAACATGGCTTGTTGAACATAGATGAGATGTACTTGCAAAGTGTTGGATTGCGTATTGCATTTCAGGTTTTCAATTTGACCAATCTTTTGACTTCTTACCAACGAAATATGAGTGTCTTCCTGGTCGAGGACCACACTGCTTTTTCTCTTATCTGTCTTGTATCAAGACCCTGCTGGACTATGGGGTGAAAGAAAGCTTGAATAAGCAGCTACCTATGTTATATGACATCTCTTTATTAATGTAATAACTGCACTTTCACAATTGCTTTATTAACCTTCCTGCTTTCTCAAATTTGCTTGAAAATGCACCATTTGTCCACTCTTTTTTCAAAATTTTCTCGGGGGGAGAAACGCCCCGAACCCCCCTTAGGTTGTTCGGGCTCGCTCGCTACGCTCGCTCGCTGCGGTGCAGTATGCCAATCATTTTACGCCCACCACTTTCAAATGTCACCAGCCGCCCCTGCAATTGACTCATCCATTCTCTGAGGCTGAGTATAAAACATATAGCGTGTCAAAACTAGATTCTCTTCCTTAGCAAATCAGACCCCTCACCTGCATTTGGCTTCTTCAAAAAAGTCAATTACAGACTGACCATTTTGCACTGTGACTTGAGGTAAAAACCCGAAAGACCCTTTGTCCTTCACTAACCAATACACTTAACAATAAAGCTTTCTTCCTAGACGGACGAATCTCTTGCCCATCTAAAGCTTCTAAGTAATTGGCGAACATTATTATCCAATCCTCCCATGGGACTGTTGGAGAACCTGGCTGAGATAAAAAAAAAAAATAGGGAGGAGGTGTTACAGATACATGGGCCATGGTAACACCAGATGTAGCTGCACTAAGTGGGCTTTCAGAAGCTTCACCCATGACCGTGAAGAAAGCGGGAAATAATGAATGCAAAGTTTACAAAGATGGAAATGCACCTCCCACCACTATGACTTTGAAGTTTGAAAAATTATGGTTATAAAGGTGGGCGTATCACCAAAAAATAGAATGACACACAACAGGTGTGCGAGTCACTGAAACCAACTCATAAATAACGGGATGTGCGCATCACCGAAATGAAGATGACACATATTGGGTGTGCGTGTCACTGAAGCAACTGTCACCTGTTCAAAGAGCGTAGTCCACTTCCTCCAAGCGCCGACTTCAAAATCACGGATGTGATGAGTCGAGCCTGAGCTTTGCCGATGCAAAGTGCTCGATGCGGTGAACTCGTTCTTCCTACCAAGATGGAGGCACGTTAGCATGTGACCTAAGCTGATTGCTGCAACGCTAATTAAATCGGACGATCACTGTATGGGCGGATCACTCTATGGAGAACACAGCAGGGCAGACCTTCACACTCCCCCGGCACGAAGAAACCACAAGGCAGACCTTTGTACATTGCGCAATCGTCGATCCTGGACCTCTAGCTTAGCTCCAATCTCAAGTGGACTCGCATCGGATATGGCCTGGAGCAAATGTCAAATTGATGTGCAGGTCCGCTCCGGGTCGGCTACACAGATGGTGACGACTGGCCAGATCGTCGCCAAAATGTAGTAAACATGCAGGACACAGCAGATACAAAAAGGTAAGTGCTTTATTGATGCACCGTCTGTTAGCAACCCGGTCCCATCCTGGCCAGCGGTCAGCTGACTAGAATAGAATCCTCAATTGAATAACAAGGACATGTGGAATCTTCCAACCGTCAGATTCCACACGCAGAAAACAACAAGCATAAGCAAATTACAGCAAACATCATCTGTGGAGTCCCCCAGGGATCGTCTCTCAGCCCCACCCTGTTCAACGCCTACATGACCCCTTTGGCCGACATCGTCTGCACGCACTGAATCAACATCATCTCATAGGCTGACCACACCCAACTCATCCTCTCCATCATGGAAGACACCAACACCACCAGATGAAACTTCCAGACCACCATGACCAACGTCGCCAACTGGATGAAATATAACTGCCTGAAACTCAACAGAGACAAGACAGAGGTTCTCATATTTAGGAACAACACCTCACCTTGGGACGACACATGGTGCCCCCCTGCACTCGGTCCTGCTCCCACCCCCACCGACCACGCCCACAACCTCGGCATCATCCTGGACAACCAACTCTCCATGAAATGCCAGGTCAACACAGTACATATTGATAATAAGATGCGCAATCGCAATGAAAGGGTTAGGATGATGTCAGAGGAAGAAGAAACCACATACACCTTTGGGTCGGTTTGGTACAATCGTATTTTGTATTCTTTCACAAAGAAAATTATTTACAATGAAAAAGGAATTGTGCGTAGTGCCCCCAATGAAAAACAGGAACCTAAGGAATCAGTGACATAATTGTGACTGTTTTTTACAAGGTTTCCAAAGTGTTTATAAAAGTCGACCATTGGTGAATCTATACATAGTACACAGCAACTATATACAATGATACGCGCTGTGAATGGTTCGCTTTCTCTTTTTGTCGACGACGTTTCGACCCTTTGTGCAGTCTAGGGTCTCATCAGGACCTAGGAATGTAGGGACATCTGACATCTGGTGGGTAGACTGCGCAGCCGCGTGAAGAGTGTGTGCCAACAGTGGGTGATAGTAAAAGAGAAAAGGATACTCACAAGGGACCCAGCCGGGTGCCCAAGTGAGGGTGAAGGCTGGCAATCAGTGAGTAGCTCAGTGCTGTTAATGAAGCGATGCCACACTGTAGCGTGTGTGGGCTGGTATAATAAGGAACTCTGATTATAGACGGTGTACACAGGCGTCGCTGCCGCGCTGACCTGTGGTTCACGAGTGTTCACAGATGTGAGCAAAGCAGAGGTCCGTAACCAAATTACGGTGTTAGGCACATGTCTACTGTTGTGTGCATGCAATCACAGCGTGAGTTTGTCTGCATGTATCTTCAATAGATCCTTGATAGCATTGGAGTTCGTAGAGAGCGTGAGGATCAACCTCGAGGGCAGCACGACAGCGTGTGTCTGTCTGCTGAAAGGCCAAAGGTCACTTTGGAAACCTTGTAAAAAACTGTCACAATTATGTCACTGATTCCTTAGGTTCCTGTTTTTCACTGGGGACACTACGCACAATTCCCCTTTCATTGTAAATAATTTTCTTTGTGAAAGAATACAAAATACGATTGTACCAAACCGAACCAAAGGTGTATGTGGTTTCTTCTTCCTCTGACATCATCCTAACCCTTTCATTGCGATTGCGCATCTTATTATCAATATATGGTTTTATTATTCCACGGGAACCATTGTTTCTGTTAATAATTTACCTACCCTGGTCCCTTAGTGAGTAGGGTCCCCTTGTCCCGTTTTCTCGAGGTCAACACAGTAGCCAGAGGGATCTCCTCCACTAAGGTGGAGGTGCGTCGCCCTACAGGAAGAATAAAATGATAATAACACAACGTTATTGTCATTTTATTTTTCCCGTACTGGCCCAGTTTTGTTTAAGGGGCGGCGTGGGGCGGGGCTGGGCTGTCAGCCAGCAGGAGCATGAGTGGGATGTGCACTTAAGTGCGCGTGACGGTTTGGCCAGCCGTCTTGGGCCGGCCAAACAGTCATGTGCACATTGCATGTTCTCCACCCAGGCTGAATTAGAGCCTGGGTGGAGAACATGCACAAGCTCATAAACCCCATCTGAGTGTCGAACTACGGCGCTCAGACCAATCACGACGCTGCTATTAGCAGCGCCGTGAGTGGCTCGGGAAGTCTGGAAGCCTGTGTGCTTCCTGTTCCTGCGTCGGCCATGGAAAAAGAATGGAGGAGAGGCGGCGGCGGCCAGGTAAGTGGAATATTCTTTCTTGTTTTTAAACACCCCCGCCTGCCCCTCCTGCCCCACTGCCACTGCCCCATAGCAGCCGCCACTCGCAGTAGCCTCTTCCTGCTTCCACACCCTCCACATGCTTCGTAAGATTTTCAGATGGATCCCCATCAGCACCAGGAAGACAGTTACCCAAGCCCTCGTCACCAGCCGACTGGACAACGGAAATGCTCTCTACATCAGGACCACAATCCACCTCCTCAAACAACTCCAGACCATACAGAACGCTGCAGCCAGACTCATCCTCGACCTCTCAAAATGAGCCAGCATCACCCCACAGCTAAGAAACCTCCACTGGCTCCCCGTCCAGAAGAGATGCCATTTCAAGCTCCTCAGCCATGCCTTCAAGGCCCTCCACAAAGGCAGATCCACTTACCTCAACCACCGCCTGACCTTCCACCAGCCTACCAGACATCTTCGATCTGCGTCCCTCGCCCTCGCACACATTCCTCGCATCCAGAGGAACCACAGTGGAGGTCACTCTTTTTCCTATCTTGCCACCAAGTCCTGGAACGACCTATCCCTCCATCGCCACACCTCCCCCCTCTCATGAACTTCAGGAAGGAACTAGAGACCTGGCTCTTCGACTAAGGCTCACCGCACCCCAGTGCCTGGATACCCCTCGTGGTGATAAGCCATGCTCAACAAATACTGATTGATTGATTGATTTGTACATCCTGTCCTCAGAACATTTAAAGAAACAGGCTTTTAAAATGGGGATCTATGCTATAGTGGAGAATAGTGTATTCATTCCAGTCCCATGATAGAAATAGGGAACAGGAGTATTCAAAATCGTAATTTAGGTTCATAAACCCCTTGTCTCCTTTTGCACCATTGTAGACCTGAATAGGTTAAACTGATAAATCCTCACATTATAATTTCAGATGAGCCAATCAAGGGCGGTATCTCTGTAATTGTCTGGGGGTGGGGGTATATTTGTGACTACCATAGATCTGTATGATGCCTATATTCACATTTCAGTACACCTAGCCCACCTTTTACAATAGCATGAGAAGCACATTTTGTATCAGCTAGAAATCTAAGACGATATTACCCAGAGAAAGTAAGCTTGTAAAATACTTTCATGTAGAAATTATTTCGTATATACAACTTGTGGCAGCTTTTTAACTCATACAAATTTGTTTATTGGGTAATTGTTTTCTGAATGTGTACATATTTTCCATGCAACTAAGAATTTCTATTGTCCCGCCCATATAAATGTACCAGAAGATAAGCTAATCCACTTCTACATGAACAACAGGTCTTGCTTCCTCTGCATTGTTGTGACCTTTGCGTGTTTTTATTTTTTCTTCAATACTACAGTTTACATTTTCGTTCAACAAACACATTTTAACGCCAGACAGACATCAATAAGTCTGGGAGAAGTGCTTTGTTGCCTTTTGCCTGTTGGCTATGCTGAATGCTTTACACTTTCTGCCACACTACCTTCTCACACCCTTCCTTGTCCTGCTCTAACAAAGTAACAAGATCTTCCACCTCCCCACAAAGGCACTCTGACTACCCTAGCCCAAATGTATTTTCTATATCTACTGATAGGCTCTTTTCCTCATTGGAGGAATATAAATATTTTCTGTATCTAAAGAGAAAGGATGCTTTACATGCCCTTGTTACGACAGAATGGTTTTATCTTCATGTGTGTATCTAAATTCTCTGAATAACTTGATTTCAGCTTAGTTATGTTCTCACTTACTTGGGACAGGGGTGAGGAAGAGAGAAGAGGAGACAATCTGGTGGTTAGTTAAATGTAATCCATTATCTCTTATTCCTCCTTCTTCTCCTAAGTGCGTGAAACTCATCCTAAGCCTGAGTATGACTTGTGATCCCTTGAAGGCCTTAGGTAGTTACTCAAGCAGTTTGCTGGTTGAGAAAACTAAATAATATATTCTTGTGCGAGGCTGAAAAGAAGGTTGAGCGATATGTTTAGGCGGGAGAGGCAACAAGGTGAATGTCTACGAGGCTAATGACAATTTCCTTAGCCCTAGGATTTAGAACAGTAAACCAAGTCATGTGTTCAATAGTAAGTAATCTTCACAATACTGATGACCAGTTTACATATATCTTCACCTTCTCTTTACATATTTAAGTGTTGTGGTTAGATTTTAGATGCATTTATTACTCCTCTCTATTTAATTTCTGCAGCATATTCTCACTGCAATGTAGTCTCTATGTATTTTGAGAACAGATCAATCATGTCAGTTGCAGATTGCCATGCCATGACAACACACCTGCTCCAAGATCTTCTTCTAGAAAATGGTAGGAGTGCCATGGAGTATGAAAGTACAATGAGACGTATTTGGGTAGGGAAGTGTGGTTTAATGTCTAAACTGCTCTGACTGGAATCTGGTTCTGATATTTAATCCTACCCGATTTAGTCAAATTATCTGTAATTCTGGACAAGTCAGATACCAGTCCCTGACAAACATGGTGAGGATTAGACAATAACTAACCCCACCTTTAAGTTCTATCTTAAACAGAACATTTATTTTCATGTGGGGAAATGTAAGAGGAAACTCATCTAAAAGGAGACACTGCCTTGATGATAGAAAACTATTTCACAGCACACCTTTCAAGGACCTACACTACAACTGGGTATTACTTATTTGCTTCGACCTTGGTGGGAAAGACATCAATAGTTCCAATTTATTTACTTTCATTGTCTATTAATCCTGACTTTGTACAATAAAGTCAGTATCTACCAGTTACAACAAATAATTGTGGGAATTCATTTTGCAGATTTAGATGGTGGCTTTTACCTGAATGCTGTTCTTCATGCGCTCAAAGATCGCAATCACAAGGTACTGTGAAGCTGTACTATTTGAAACAATCACCGGTAAAGCTGCTTCATAATAAGTCAATCAAATCATGTCATGTGATGTTACTTAGTTTTGATTAGCTGAGTGTTCACCACTTAGAGGCTCTCATGACACCACTGTGTGCACAGATGTTTTTAAATTGTTGTGGGATTTCTCTTTTTCAAGTGTACAGTGCTTTCCCTCAACTATTTGCTTTTTCCCCTACTGGTTTTCCACTGAGCTACGTGCTGGCCTTTGGACTTTGAGCTCTTTTGACTCTGCCATTCAGTGCCAAAGCGCTGTGCTTGTCATATACATACTGGTGATTGGTGTGTACATGATTAGATCATTTGAGTTAGCTGTAAGTCACTTGTCTAGGGGTAAGACATAAACCGAGGACATGTAACTCAAAAGCTCCTCCGTGGACCTGCAACACTGGTTGTGCCACCCACAGAGGTAGCTCTTAAAACGTGCCACAGGATTGCCCTGGCAGGGCCTGTGTGTGTTGGTTGCTGTTACTCGACTTGGTATTTAAAAAGCTACTTGCCAAGGTTCTGCATGTCAATCGCTACATCGGAGTAATCCCTTGGGGTAGGGTGCGGTGTCGGGAAGAGGCAGGGCATGGGCGCAGGTACGCTACATGCACTGGTAGTGAATGGCACCGGATGGTGTGTTCAGTATGGTGGGGCCTGCTTCTTCAATCAATCAATCACAGAATTTGTAAAGCGCACTACTTACCCGCGAGGGTCTCAAGGCGCTGGGGGAGAAAAAAAGGGGGGGTGCTGCTACTGGTCGAACAACCAGGTCTTGAGTAGCCTCCTGAAGGTCAGCAGGTCTTGGGTCTGTCGTAGGCTTAGTGGAAGGGTGTTCCAGGTCTTGGCGGCGAGGTGGGAGAAGGATCTGCCGCCGGTGGTGGTTCTTCGAATGCGAGGGACGGTGGCGAGGGAGAGGTCGGCGGAGCGGAGTTGGCGGTTGGGGATGTAGAAGAGGAGTCGTCTGTTGAGGTAGGCTGGGCCAGTCTTGTGGAGTGCCTTGTGTGCGTGGATGAGGAGTTTGAAGGAGATTCTCCTGTCGACGGGGAGCCAGTGCAGGTTCCTTAGGTGGGGGTGATGTGGCTGTGGCGTGGTACATCGAGGATCAGGCGTGCGGAGGCGTTTTGTATGCGTTGCAGTCGCTTGATGAGCTTGGCCGGGGCTCCCGCGTAGAGGGCGTTCCCATAGTCGAGTCTGCTGCTGACGAGGGCCTGGGTGACTGTTCTTCTCGTGTCTGTCGGGATCCACCTGTAGATCTTGCGAAGCATGCGGAGGGTGTTGAAGCAGGAGGATGAGACTGCGTTGACTTGCTTGGCCATGGAGAGCGTTGAGTCGAGGATGACTCCCAGGCTGCGTGCGTGGTCGGTGGGTGTCGGGGCTGCTCCCAGCGTCGTTGGCCACCAGGAGTCATCCCAGGCTGAGGGGTTGGAGCCGAGGATGAGGACCTCTGTCTTCTCCGTGTTCAGTTTTAGTCGGCTGATCTTCATCCATTCGGCGACGGCCTTCATCCCTTCATGGAGGTTGGATTTGGCGGCGAGGGGGTCCTTGGTGAGGGAGAGGATCAGTTGGGTGTCGTCGGCGTAGGAGATTATGTTGAGGTCGTGCTGTCTGGCGATGCGTGCGAGCGGGGCCATGTAGATGTTGAACAGTGTTGGGCTGAGGGACGATCCCTGGGGTACGCCGCAGATGATCTCGGAGGCTTCGGATCGGAATGGTGGGAGGCGGACTCTCTGGGTTCTGCCGGCGAGGAAGGAGGTGGCCCATTCCAGGGCCTTGTCTCGGATCCCTGCGTCGTGGAGGCGTGCGCGTAGAGTGCGGTGACAGACAGTGTCGAAGGCGGCGGAGAGGTCCAGCAGGATGAGGGCTGCGGTCTCACCGTTGTCCAGCAGGATCCTGATGTCATCGGTGGCGGCGATGAGGGCAGTCTCAGTGCTGTGGTTGCTGCGGAACCCCGATTGGGATGGGTCCAGGATGCTGTTTTCTTCGAGGTATCGGGTTAGCTGCTTGTTGACGATCTTCTCGATGACCTTGGCTGGGAACGGAAGCAGGGAGATGGGCCGGAAGTTCTTGAGGTCTCTCGGGTCTGCCTTGGGTTTTTTGAGTAGGGCGTTGATCTCTGCGTGTTTCCAGCTCTCTGGGAAGGTCGCGGTCTCGAAGGAGAGATTGATGATGTTGCACAGGTGGGGTGTGATGGAGCTGCTGGCTTTGTTGAAGATGTGGTGCGGGAAAGGGTCTGACGGGGAGCCGGAGTGTATTGTGCTCATGGTCTTGATGGTGTCCTCGATGTTCACACTGGCCCAGGCTGGCAGGGGATCGTGGTCGATGGTGTGCGGCGGGTCTGGTGCATCGATCTTAGTTGGGGCTTTCTGGGTGTTGAAGCTGTCGTGGATGTCGGCGATCTTGCGGTGGAAGAAGGTGGCGAGGGAATCGCACAGGGGTTGCGACGGTGGGATGTCGTTGGTGTTGGAGCTGGGGTTGGAGAGTTCCTTCACGATGTTGAAAAGCTCCTTGCTGTTGTGTGCGTTGTTGTCGAGGCGGTCTTTGAAGGAGGTTCTCTTGGCGGACTTGATGAGGTGGTGGTGGTTACGGATGGCGTCTTTGTGGGCTGCGTGGCTGTCCGGTGTCTTATCACTGTGCCATTTCTTCTCTAGTTTCCGGCAGGTGCGCTTGGAAGCTAGGAGTTCCGAGGTGAACCAGCTGGCTCTTTTGGTGGTGTCAGCGTAGGTGGGTTTTTTCAGCGGGGCGAGGGTGTTGGCACAGTCGTCCATCCATCTTCTGAGGTTGCAGGCAGCGTCGTCGGTGTTGGATGGGTCGGAGGGAGGGCTGAGAGCGAGGGTTGCCCGTAGTTGGTCTTCGGTGACTTTGCTCCAGCAGCGGCGTGGGATCTGTTGGGTGCGGTGGTGTGTGGTGGGTTTCTGGAAGGTGAAATGGATGCAGCGGTGGTCGGTCCAGAGGAGTTCCGTGGTGTGGCTGAAGGAGACGTGGGAGCTGGAGGAGAAGATGGGGTCGAGGGTCGAGCTTCTTGCATTGATTAACATGGGGGGCCAGTGGAAAGGCTATTGAGCAGTATTTCCTACATGCAGAAGAATAGCAGTATAGTGTTTGATAAAGATGAGTTAGCAATGGCAAATCCTCTCCTGTCAAGCGAGTGGATTCGACATTGCTAATGTGGAAATGCCACTTTGGGAAAGTGGACATTTCTTTGCTCGTGGCTCTGTATGCCTGTCAGCATTTCTCCAATTCACATCTGGGTGCTGTGGGGACAGCTACATCTGTGCATACCCGATAGAAGGCCATAAACTAGGGGCTCAAGGGAAACTGCAGACCTCTGACTCTGAGGGGCCTTCCTGAGTCGCATACAAGGGGGTGGAATTGGCACCTGCATTCCAAGGGGCAGGGTCTTGGCCCCACTAAAGGTATTGATCACGCCTTCCAGGGTAGGATGGCAGAGAGGACAACATTTAGAGAGGGACTGGGCATTTCTAAGTTGGCCTTTTGAACTGATCTAATCTTAAAAGGCCCTCGTGAGTATAACTACTGGGGCTCTGCCCTCAGGAGTGAGATACGCTTTTGGGATTGGAATCATGCTACGCTTGTTCGACGCTGGGACATCAGCAAGAGGAACCATTGGGGCAGGAGAGATTGCAACTGGATTATCCACAGACTTGTGGTGGCGTGGGGCTTGTTGTGCTCCAGGAAGGAGACTATCACTTGGTGGATTTTGCCTCGATGTTGCTGGCCTGCAGCTAATTTCCAAATGTCGTGGCCCAGATTACTAAGCACTCTCCAAGAGCTGGTTGGCTGGCCTCCTGTCCACGAGATCCCAGGGACAGAAATTATCTCCCCGTTTCCACGAGATCGTAAGGACCATGCAGGGTGCGGTGGAAATGGGTGGAAATGTTCGTCAGTTGGGACAAGGACCGTCCTGACGTACATCATAATCATGCTGTGCAGAGGAGTGTGCTCGTCAAGATCAGCGGCCCACCTGGGATGCTGGAACGTGAGGAATTAGAGGAATGCTGGGGGAGTTTGCCGTAGGTCCGTGGGACCCTTGCTTGCAACCGGAAACCTGTGGTAGCTCACACTCCCTAGCGTGTGGTGTCTGAGGGGTGTTGGGGGATGTTTGCTGAGTCCGTGGGACCCGAGCTATAAGACTAGACTGTCTCCAACCTCCAGCTCAGGAGGACGACAGTGCCTAACATTGCGGCCACCGTCCGAGGTCACTGGCTCCCTCTCCCTGGACCCACGCCAGCTGTTGTTGAGAATATCGTGACTGGACCTGAGGGGTCTCGTTGTGCCTCGTGCACACCCACTGCTGTCTGCCTGGAGCAACTGCTGCTCGCACTCTCGCCTGAGGGGACACATTTCTCCAATTTGGGAGTGCTCCAACTTCCGGTGTCACAGTTTTTGCCTATAGTGATCACGCACTTATGAAGGTGCCGCTGGGCCCCTGAAGACCTAATCTGGGGGGACGAAACCAAGTAACTGCTTTCTTCCACTTTAGGTGGTCCCGACAATCTAATCAAAGTGTCGCCAGCGGGTGCAATGTGTATCGTTGGCTGGTGTAGTTTGAGTGGCTGAGACACAGGGTCCCAAAGCGTAGTCAAAGCCTGTGATTTCTTGACCATTACAACTGTACGGAGTATGCGATATTGGGAATGCCGTGTTTTATGCTAATGTGTTAGCGGGAAAGTGGAATACCTCTGAACAGCCTGCATATAGGTTTCTGTTGCTTTTGATGTGGGAGGACTTGCTTGGATCATGAACACCTCGGAGAAGTACGCACATGGGTTTATGTTGCTTATGAGGCTGAGGGGATAACGGGGCAAATGAATACCTATGACTAGTACATATATGTTCATGCTGTTCTACTGCTAATGGGATAGTTCGGTAATTGCATATAACTGTAAAGTATACATCCAATGTGTATGTAGTTTTGATTTCAATGTGAGTGTAACACAAAGACCAGTGTTTTATACATACGGTGTGGATTCTTGTTGTAGTGTACTCAGTGTTTTGTGAGGGTGGTGTTGTACCAATACTTTACACTTTGACCCTGAGGATAAGCCTGACTGCTCTGTGCCATGCTACCCAAGGGTGAGTCCCGGTTATTGCACAAGTGTATTGTACTTATCCTATCTAGGACGGTGGATTCTATCTGGCTTCGAAGCATCCCAGCCAGCCAGAAACACCTGGGTCTAACAGGAGAGCTCAGTAGAGAGGTTGGATATTGTGACCTTCTGTCACTATCCATGTGTGTGTTTACTGACTCCTGCATTTCTGTTGTGGTGTGTATCAGTGTTTTCCTCTTCAAGTGTGCCTCCCAGCATTTTTGCATTTCCGTAAGCATGCCCAAGTCTACAAGTCTTTTTGTCCAGTTGTGCATACCCATAGCTATGTGGCCAGTGTGCATGTCCCCTTAGTATATTCTCTGTGTTAGTGCATTCACAGTTGTCTTGTCAGTGATTCAGTATCCCAGTGTTTCACCAGTGACCCTTCTAACAGAATACAACTATTGTATGTAATATTCTTCTTCCATCCATGCTGAGTTCAAGCCAGAACTTGTGATTTGAAATTAATTATATCCCATGAAGTGTTTCCCACTGACCTTGCAATATTTTTCCACTGTTGCAGGTGATCCTTGCTACTCCACGCTTAATGTCAGATTTTGCAGCCCAAGGTTTTTATGACCGGAATGGGAAACATGTGATTGGGTATTTGCTTAAACAAAGCAGACTTTCCATCAAAAAGAAGGTAAAGATAA
Source organism: Calotriton arnoldi (assembly GCA_963921515.1). NCBI lineage: Eukaryota > Metazoa > Chordata > Amphibia > Caudata > Salamandridae > Calotriton > Calotriton arnoldi. The sequence continues at coordinate 1,395,361 of CAWUFW010004588.1, read as the reverse complement.
ATATCCCTTTGTGTACTTTGTCTCCTATAAAATATTTTCTCCCGTCAGTGTTAGAAAGCTGTAACCTTACTCAGTTTATGAAAGAGGTTTGCTATGGATCACTGACAGAATATCGAACACACAAATATCGTGTGGACAGAATATCGTGTCAAAATATCGAGGACAAGAATATCGAGTAGGTAAGTGCAAATAGATAGGTATAAATTTACTATTCTTAACTCCAGATCTACGTACCTTGGAGATATATATATCGTCAAAGTACATATATGTGGAGTTATATATAGTAAAACTTTACTTACCCATAAGAAATGACCTTCACGATATTCTTGTCCTCGATATTTTTGACACGATATTCTGTCCCACGATATTTGTGTTTTCGATATTTTGTACACATACCGTTTGCTATGGGTCATAATGCATAGTAGTTGTAACTTTACTCAGTCCATGGGATGTTTGCCATGGGTCCTAATGCTAGATAGGAAAATGGATCCTCCCGCATCCAAAATGTGTGTTAAGAGGGTGAATCAGGATCCTTTAAATCTTGAAAGAAAATTAGGACCTCTTTTTCTTAGAAATCTCTTTGCCTGGTATGAACCGTCCAGACAGTTACGTTCCACAGGTGCTAGACTCATGAAAGTGCCGAGAATACGGTCCGCAGGTTGGGCGGCCGAAGTTTCTCCTATGGCACCGCAAAACTTTGGAACATGCTGCCAATCGAGCTCAGAAGTGCAAGCTCCCTCACCATCTTCAGGAAAGGGCTAAAAACCTGGCTATTCTAGAATTAGACGCCTGGCTGGGCTTACAGCGTTCATAGCGCCAAGACACCTTCGGGTATTCGAGCGCTCAATAAATCTCATTAACATAACATAACATAACAGGTCACATGGTGTTTTTAGCACACATCGTTTCAAACCAAGTAGCAGTATAGAGAGGTAAAATTAACTTTGTATGCAATTTGGCTAGAGCTTCTCCTAAAACCTTTCATAGCATATAATGTATCTGCCTTCACTTGTACCCCGTACTGTCTCTTCCTCGGAGTTTTTCAGTCATACTATCTTTGGAAGAGGCAGTATGTGAAAATGGAAAGTTGTTCACATCTCACAAACTCAAGCCTTATATAGCAAAGATATACTTCAGGTGAGACAGACGCAATAGATTCAGACAGAAGAATTACTGTTCTGGTTACAGATATGTAAATTATCATTCACAAGACATTTGCCTTGGGTTAAATCGGTCTCACAGGCTGAGGTCTCAGGCACCAAGTATATATAGTAATCTCATACAACCTACCCATATGTATATATCATGAAATGCCTCCACGTCATTCATCTTCAACCACCATACCAGGAAAAACACTGATCTCAAGGAATTTTTCCATAACATCAGCCATGATGCTTATAAAAGCATCCTAAATACTCAGATTTCTGCTGCACTTGAATTCCTTCCACAGAATTTGCTTTCAAACGTTAATGTACAGTAGGTGGACACAGGGTGGTGTCAGCAAGATCTACTTTTTTCCCCTTTCGGTCTTAAATCGCTTATTCTTGTCTTCTTGTAGGGAGGGGGGCTTGTAGTATTACTCCCATGGTAAACGCTGGACAGCGCATTCAGAATGCAAGGAGAAAAGTATGGATACGTTTCTCACTACTAGTATTTGGCAAAGCCAGTAAAGGGTCTTCCAGGCTTTCTCTGTAATGATTTGTGTAGCGCCATGAAGCTATTTGCATGACAAGCACATCTTCATAGTTACAAGTGGCCTTATGTCACATGTGACACTGACAATTTAAACCGTGTTTTTGTCCAGCAGCATTTTGCAAGCTAAGAGTGTTAAGCCTATCCCTATAAAGGTAAAGGACAATTACAAATCCCTTAAAGCAAAGTTCTATTGGATAAATACTAGAACAGGCTGAAGGGCCACTTGGCATTTATGCACAAAGTGTGGAAAACAAACAAAAACATTTGGTTTGCTGCTTTAAAGTGGTCTCTATTTTTGCTGCAACTCATTCTGAATAGAAAGTGTGATGCAAGTAATAGTTTCTTTTCGATTTCCTGTGAACAGTTTTTAGAACTACTATTTATAAGTCACTACCTACACAAAATATACGTGCAATAAATTATTGTAATGGCATGTAAATGAAGTTTGCCGATCTTTGGCACTATGAGTTAATGTACTACCTGTATTAAATGATTTCTGTGAAGACTGGATTTCAATCTAACTCCACCAGCAAAGTACAACAGATGCAATATTAGTGCAGTGAAAGAGCCAAGACTTCTACCATTTGTGCCTCTCTTGCACACCCGCGTCTCACATTCTTTTATCATCAAAAGGATTTTGCACAGGAATGCTACTTGCAACATTCAGAAAACGAAACCTAAAAATACAAGCCAACTTATAGATGAACATATAAGAGGATCTCACTTACTTAGCCATGTCCTCGCTGCCAAATCTTTCCCTTGCGTTCTAAATTTGATTATTACGCCTTCAGGTGACCACCTAAAACCTGTACATTGATCGCACATCAGAAAAGCCCAATGTCATAGCAAGGTATTACATTTTTGTAACTACTTTCTGGACCGAAGGAGGTAAAATCATATAAAATAAAAATAATAGAAACCTATTTCTAAGAGCATAAATAAAGTTTGGTTGAAAATAATAAAAACAAATTCCAAAATACTCAAGAGTTTACAGTAAGCTAAGCGGATATAGCATTTGTGTCATAAGTCTTTCCCCCCCATACAGCACTCTTGTCATCCCTTTAACCCGGTCCTGATGATGACCTGAAATTATACGGGTTGAAACGCCGTCGACCTTCCAGCGCATTTGTAAGCTTTACTGTGGTTTCCTTAAACAGCTGAATCTTTTTGTAAATTATCTGCTGACTGTTTTCGTGACCATCAACTAATTTGTTTTTTGCGCCTCGTCCCGCTGTTATTTCACTTTTGTCACGTGTCACTGGCGCCATTCACTCTCCTCACGAGAACGTATGTGCACATTTACAATTGGGTTACTTCTGCATATAATGTAATGTAGTGCTGATATAACTACTTTCATCCAAAACAGATCTAATTTTCTTCTCTAACCATTGTGGTCTCCCTTATTTACCCTCTCTCTAACATTGAATTGTTTTTTAATGTACTTGTCTTACATAATGAATACCGGTTGAGACATTGTTACTTTGTTAAACATATCTACCCAGGTGTCAACTGGGTTAACGGGCTTTCTCCTGTTTTTGTTCTTCGTTATGGTTGTCCTATAGGCAGCAGTCACCAGGCTTCGCAATGCATGTTGCCGTGGGGGAGCAGTCTCCAGCCATAGCATTGCATTCTGCCCTTTAGGCAGCAATCACCAGCCATGGTTGTGGTAGATGCCCTGGGTGCAGGAGTCTACATAATGCTGAATGCTGTCTTGGGGGTAGAAGTTACAAGCTGCTGTTGCAGGTTCTACACTGGGGGCAGCAGCACCCAGCCTTGGTTCCATTAACTGCCCTGAGGGAAGCAGTCAGTAGCCGTGGTTGGAGATGCTGCATTAACTTTGTGGCAGCAGTCATTAGCATTGCCAGTATTTGATAGCTGCTGTAATCACCACCCATAACAGGGCATGACGACTAGGGGGTAACATTCAACAATAGAAGTGTGTGATACTCAGGAGCCCAATCATAGCAATTGTGTTGCTCCGATGGCACCAGTAATTAATCAGAGCAAGTGTGTTACACTGATAGCAGTCCGGTAATTAAAGTCAATGCTGCTTATGCAATGGTAGTCATGGATGCTACACTGGTAGCAGATGACACCAACAACAGCGCTCCATGCGGATCTTTGAGCAGTGCTAACTATCATAATAGTGTGTGCTCCTTATAGTGGTTTGTGCTGCTGGGGTCAGCAGTCACCAGCAACAGTATGTTTTGTGTCCAAAGTGGACTCGTCTGCAGCAGGCACAGGGTTGGCAGCAGTCACCAGCGGAAGCCAGGCTGTTGCTCCGGCGGCAGCAGGAACCAGTTAGATTATGCCCTGCCACTGAAGCCCTTGGGGTAGCATTTTACTGACCTTATGTATACTGCCTTGAAAGCATCAACCACCAGAAGGGGGCAGCTGTCAACAGCTGTACCAGATGTGCTTCCATTGGGGAACCAGGAGCCAAGTACAGTTGTGTGTTCTCTCATGGGAGCAACAGTGTTAAACAATCTTGGTGCCCCGTGGAGGCAGCTGGTAGCAGTAATGGCAGTCAGTACTATTCTTAGGATAGACGTAAGCTGCCATAATTGTGTGGGCTGGTCTGGCAGAAATGGCATAGAGCAATAGCAGTATTTTCTGCTCTGAGGATACCGTTGAATAGCTATAGCAGTGAGTGATGTCTTCACAGGCACAATCACCAGTCACAGATACATGTGCTATCTGAACAAAAGTCACTAACACCCACAGTTGTGTTACCCTGCCAGCGCAATAATCCAGCCATAGCTGTGCGTTGCCCATGGAAAAAAGGAGCGATAACCAGCTATAGTGGTGTATGCTGCCTGGGCACAGCCGACTCTAGCAATAGTTAGTAATGTGTCTTGGTGGTGTGTACAGACATGGGGCCCTAAACCATGATCCATAGCGGTATGTGCTGCAGTGATGGCCACCTTCACCAGGTGCCTTAATGTGTGCTGCCTGGGCTCGCGAGAAATTGATAGTAGAGTGGTGTAATCTTGCATAAATTCTGGTATTTCACATTACACTTGTTACGCCTGAATTAATGCCATTACATCACATTGTGTAATTAGGATGCCATTCAAGTAAACATCCTACCCCGGGAGCATAGGAACAATACAAATGAGCCAAACATGAGCGGTTGGTGCCACATCACAATCAATTTTACGTTTTTAGTGCAAAATGCATCCTTGAATCTAAATGGGGCATGAGGATGCATTTCATGCTAAAAACAAGCATTTGAAATGCAATCGATCTCACATTTGTGAAAGTTAGAGTTATTGGTGTTGTAAATGACAATGTTTTTTACTTATTTTTTTTTGTTGGCAGTGGGGTAATCATGTAGAAAAAAGTGTACGCTATACCATATTACAGTAAAAAATTGAGACCCACAAGCTTCACGAAAACAGTGTGATTAACATAGGGTTGACTTTCCCCTATATATTACTCTGTTGGGAAATCTAACCAGGGTTTGAACAGCTATACAATTGCTACACACAAGGTTATGACGGTGCTGTTGTGTAGGCCATTATGCAGAGTACACCAGATGTGAAAGGTACGCTTTTCATTTGCTGAGCCATGTTGCTGCTTAACCCGCTGAGCTACCTTGCAGCTTAACTCGCTGTCGGGCTGCAGTTTCCCCCCACTTTAGAACATTGGTGTCTCGTGCACAAAGCTTTTTAGGTCTCGCCTGAGCCAGCGCGCATGCGCTGCTCAGCGAGGCTTTAGTAAGGACTTCCGAGTCTGACCACACGCTCGTGCGTGTGTTTTTTTTTTTGCTGACAGCCTCTTGGGCTTTGCGTGCGTCTTTCTAAGAAAGACAGCACGCAATTGGCCCAAGGCGGGTGCATGTCCCGCCTTCTCTGTTCTGTGGCCTAGGGTGCTCGGGAGCGAGCATGAGCGCTATCTGTTTCCAATTATCGCGCCCGTTAATTGGAAACAGATGGCGGTCTTCTCCTGCAGCGGCAGGCACAAGCGCGCTCGCGCCTGCACCACTTCCGGGCTTGTTTTTTTTATTACAGAATTACAGATTAATCACTGGTTTGTTTGTCTGAGCGCACATAAATGTTAAGTTGTAGTGGCGTAATGTTGGCTGTTCAAGTATTACTCTGTCGAGAAACCCCTCCCCTTTTTGGGATAGCGCCTTATCGCCTGGCATTAGCTCAACATCAAGGCTCTCAAGATGTCTTTCTGGAATGCACATTTCCGATATGTGCCCCTGGGTTGATTTTTCACTCCCGCCCTCCCCTACCCCAGGCTTCCTATCAAGTGCTGTACTCCGCCCTGGCGTCACTGTGGCGTATTTCAAGTAAACATTATATTTTTTGACAGTCTTTCTCCTTCTACGGATCTCCCGGGGATTTGGCGCTACATTCAGTGGCTCGGCCGTCGGGGCCTTCCCGGGCTGGGCACCCTTTCTTCCACTTGTGTTTTTATTATCGTCTGGATTTATGGCTCCGGGTCATTATAATTCACAGCCTGGTACATCCTTTGTTGCTGCGGAGAGGAGATTAACGGGCGAGCCCGGCCTGGGAACATTTGATCACAGCGCCTACTGAGCAGCGTGCCTTTGTCGTCCCTAAACCCGGCATCGTTCTGAAGCGCCGGGACGAGCGAGTCATGCTGCTATGGGAAGCAACGCGAGGCATTATTTAGAAACTCTGCCCCCATGAAATCCGCGATGAAGGAACACAGGGGATAAAATATACTGATCACAGATAGTATTTTAAGCTGATTTGAGGTGTTGAGGCAGCTGATTCAGAGAGCAGTGTGTATTCAGAAAAAAAAAATATCGATGAAACATCTGATACCTGCCTTGTAGTTGTCACAGGTTTAAATGTTCTTAAAATAGCTTAACTTGTTATTGATGTGATGGAGGAGGATCAGGTGAGAGTCAAACCCGATCCCGGAAACAGATCCCCACTCTCCCCCGTTAGTCTCCTTGCATGCACCATCTACTACCGTACTGACTCTCTATAAAGACTAGTGCTTGGGTTTCTGTGACACCCTACCTCTCATTGTTGACATCTGGTCCTTTGACTTTGTATGGAGAATATTTCGGGCCCCATGCCCTGCAATAATCTGACCTTTATTATGCCAGTCCCTAGACGTACATATCTCCAATAATGCACTTGTATCCTGATCTGTAAAAAGCAGATTGAAATGTAAAATTGGGAATGCATTTAACGTCAGGCGATATCAGTAGCACAAGTAAGGATGGGGGGCCTCTAAAGTATGCCGTTTTGTGGATGCCAGTATGTCGCAGCAATGCTATGAAAGCCCAGCAAAGAACATTTAACGGTAAAGAAAATGGGTGATTAAACTGATGTGATTCTGAAAGGTTTTTTTTTCCATTTGGAGTTTTGAAACGAAAAAAAAAGATGCAGCCAGACAGCAGAAACAATGCTGGCATATTTCATTGATGGGAGCAAAGAACTACGAGCGTCAGTAGCAAAAATCGTAACTACTCAATAAACAAGCATTGGCATAGCCAATAGGTCTCGCTTTGGGACCTTGTAAGTAAAAAAAAACTGAAGTATAAGACTTCACGTTTACATTTACTTCGTATTTAGGATGCAGTAAATGTAAACGTGAAGTCTTACACTTCAGTTTTTTTTTTACTTACAAGGTCCCAAAGGCGAGACCTATTGGCTATGCCAATGCTTGTTCTGCTGTTGAGGTCGCTTAATCGCTACTTTCCACCAGTAGCCTACAGCCGATATGTTTGTGCGCTTTACAAAAAGTGTGCGTTCTTAGTCAGGTAGAAAACATCGACTTTTTGAGATAGGTGAAATGTGAAAAGAAACAAGACTATTCATAAAACGAATTGTACGGCTTTATAAGACAAGTAACATGGCTGGAGGGGTGAGGGACCGGGACGGGAGCACCAGGCACAAGGGGGAATGGGAGAGGCTGAATGTGCGCAACATACAGAGCTGCTTACTTTGGGACTGGGGACCCGGGTTTGAGTCTTGGCGTTGGCTCTTCTCGATCGTAATAACTAAAAATAAAAAATGTGGTGCAACATACAGAACTCCTGACAAATAAAATAAACAATAACAAAATAGGAAAGGAAAAAGGAAATAATTAAACAAATAACGTGATGAGAGGGGTGAGAGACCAGGAAGGGAGCACCAGGCACAAGGGGGAATGAGAGAGGCTGAATGTGGCGCAACATACAGATCGTAATAAATAAAATTAAAAAATATGGTGCAACATAAAGAGCTGCCAACAAATAAAATTAAACAATAACAAAATTGGAAAGGAATCAATGCTGTGCTGCATAAATGGTTGAACTCTTTGAGAATTGGATCAAAATATGGAATGGAAACAATGCCCTACTATTGCAATGGCTGAACTCGCTTCATGATGCATACAGAATCAGGTGAACAAAGAAGCCCTTCATGAACTACAGGATTGGGTGAACAAAGAAAAAAGAGTGCACCAACAAACCAGAAATAAACAAATGAGAAGGGGGACATGTAACAAGCCAGTACTCCAGGGGAGAAGCAAAACAAAAGAAGGAGGGACATATAACCACAAGAAACCATAGAGAAGAAAGCTTTTCGGAACAACAAACGTGCGCTGCCTAGCCTCGACCTAAATATAACGCCTTTTCGTGTAAGTTTTCACAAGTTATGTGGAATTTCTGCAAAGTCCAGTGCTGCCAGGGCATTGAGATTGCAGTTTTCACTGCCCTGGAGGCAGCAACCATTAGCAGTCTTTGCTGCCAGGGGTTAGCAGTTTAAAACCATATCATGCTACCCAGAGGGCAGCGTTCACCAGCAATACTAGTTGTGCCACATGGTGCTAGCAATAGCCAATTACAGTGGTGTGTGTAAGCCTGGGAGTAGAGATGCCAGAAATGACATCAAATTGTTTTCCTTCCAGTTAGTAGTAAACTGCAACAGTGGAGTGAGCCTTTGTGGGGCAACAGTAAACAGCCAGAGGAAACTATTATGGCTAGCAATGAAACCCTTGGATAACAGATCCTTATATTGCTGGTGACTGCTGCCTCCTGGGAAGAACACACCCATTTGACTGGGTTATTACTGCCACAAGGAAAGCACACTCTACAATTACTGGGACACACTGTGGGTAACACTAACTGTTAACAGTCTACCAGGCCGTTTTCTTAAATGGATTTGTGCGCTATACATCAACCCACAGGCTAAACTTATATACACTAACCTACATTCTGCTCCCTTTCTGATACGTCGTGGTACCCAGCTTTGCGTGCAGCAGTCACTAGCCATAACAGTCATGCTACCTTAGGGTCATAACAGTGGGTGCTGTGATAGGGTAGCAGTAACAATCAATAGCAGAAATACAGTGCTGCCCTGTAGAACCAGCAACCAACAATTGCTGTGTCTGCTTTTCTAGGGGTAGAAATATCCAGGCATAGGTGTGTGTGCTATCTAGTGGGAAGCATCCAGTAGCAAGGGCAGTGTTTGCATTGCTGGGGGGCATAGTAATGAACATCCATTAGTGGCGTGCTTTTCAGGGGCTGCTGTAACCGTCCTTCCAGTATGCCCTGAACATGTCAATCAACTTACATAACAAAGAATGCAGCTCAAGAAAGCATTAAAGCTTCAAGACCCACAAGCAAGGCCTCAGGGCAAACCGTTTGAGTTTGTAGCTCATCAGGTGAACCCAGGGTATGACCAGCAGGACCTGAAGCCCAATCACCTGGGCCTCTTTAATTCATTAGCCTACCATCTAATCTAACATGACGTCTCTGAGAACCCACCAACCAGATTCCAGGCCTACAATATACCCTCAGAACTAACAAAAAGGAACACCACACACACAGGTTACACATAGCACTTGTCGTGTGGTTTGTGGCCTCCTGGTCTGCCTTGCTACGTTTACTTAGGCCTGGCTGCCATGATGCCTTTTTGCGCACGTTACTTTGTGCCGTTGTTTTTCCAGCCTCTGCTTCTGCCCGGCTATTTTAGCACTGTCTGCATTTCTGTCTTTCACCTTTTCTCCTGTTCCCTTTGGGCTACGTCTGCACACCATGTACAAGGTCGAAAAACAACGTCCCTTGTTCCTGCTGATTTGGCCAGTCCCTCGCACTTAGACATAACACTATGTACCGCTGCCCTGGAGAAATTCGTGTGCTTTTAATATTGTGTTTTCACTGTTAGAGGCACTTGGAGACAAACCTTTCCAGAGAGAAGAGCTGTGCTTGTCTAATGATGTAAACCTTACATCTAAATATGGAGGTATGGGGGTTCGCTCGACAAAGCCAAGAGGTCTTCTGTTTTTATAATAAACTAGCAACTAGCACAGGGAGGGTGGTATTGTCATTTAGCCATATATCCACTGCTTTATGAAATGCTTTCCCCGTTTGTATTCTATGGAGTTGTAACTATGCTGCTTATATTATCTTTATGCATTATGCTGATAGTACTGGCACGTGTACTGTATCTTAGAGCACGGTAGTTGAAATAAACATTTTAAACTATACAGTGTCTCTTCTTACGCGCGTTGTGGACAGGTATGAGTGAGTTATGAAAGGGTGTTCTTGCTACTGCGAGTCCTGAGAGAGAGATACCGTGTTCTGTGTTGTCTAATCATTGGTAGCATTGTTGCTAATGAGACGCTACAGCTGGTCGGGTTGGGGTTTTAGGTGCTAAGGTTTATGGTTGGCTCACCACTATATTCCGAGGTCCTATTATCCTGTGCATAGCTCTGTGTATGTGCAGAATCCCTACAACATGGCGCAACCAACGAGTGGGCTGCTTATCTGCGAGACGCTTGAGTAGTATTGGTGCTTGTCCACAACTCCCTTCACAGACGCTTCCGGAAGCGTGTGTGACGGTGACACCTCCTATATTGACGTTTTTATAGGTTCTTTCAAGCTTGAAGTAGTTAAAAGGTTTTTAAATAATACCCTCTATTGTGCTGCCTCATATTAGGTTGTCAAAAACTTCTAGCCTAATATGGCTGTTCAAATTGCGGCACATAGCCGCGCAGCGCTCCGGGCTCACCTAACAGTGTATGGAGTGCCTGACGCGGGTGTCGATCTGATCTTTGTGGTACAAGCAGATCCAGCTTTCCACTTTGAGGTGTTTTACTCATGGATCACTTTTCCTGCGGTGGATGGGGCTGATAATTTGTTCCATGAATATACGGCCACCGCAGTTCTTAATCACTATAGACCGAATAGGAATCTTGAAGTACCGCTCACGGCTTGGCAACACCGTTTTTGCTTTGATGGCGCCCTCCCCCAACCGGTTACCGCGGTTCGTTTAGGCCCCTTATCAATTGAAGGGGCCACTTAGCCTGTTTTGGCCGGGTATACCCCACATCCACGTTATATGACGCTGCCGCTCGCTGACCTGCGTAATTTGCATTCGTCTTTAATACGAGTGCATAGTGCTTTAGTACAGTATGTTACAGGCAACATCCAGGGAGTCCCGCCTGGAGTTGCAGCCCATCCAGCTGGAGCAGGCGGTATAACCATAAGTCCTGTCATGGTTAATTCGGTGATGGGCAAGCGCCCACAAAATAAGGATGATTTTCCTTATTGGCTTGCAGAAAAATTTGACCAGTTGGAGGCAGTTTTTCCAAATACATCTCCTGTGGAAAAACACAGGATTTTGACGATTAGTTTGCCAAAAGACTTAGTCCCCGAGTTGGCAGAATGCAACAACTGGGGTAGGGTTTTCGCCGCAGTATATGCGAAGTGTTTCGGCACTCCTTCCATGACGGTTCTCCCCTCTGTGATTAAACGAGTGCAGGATGAACATGGCCCTGAAGCGGCTGTGGAATTAGGGATGAGACTGGTGGGAGTGTTCGACGTAGTAGCTGATATGATCCTTGCGAATGTCAAGGGCGATGCAGTTAACTTTCAAGTAGCTAATGCTTTGGCTTTAGTCCCAGATCTGGACAAGCCGCGCGAATTACCGAAAATTATTGCACAGGCTTACAAAACTATTGGCCGCAATAGCCTGGGAGTTAAGCCTTTTTCTAAATCGCAAACACAATCACAACAACAACCAAAAACTCAGTCTGAGAAAGATGAGAAACCAGTTTTTACTAAAAAGAGCTGGAAGTTGAAAAAACAGGGTAAGCAACAGAAGAAGCCGGGGTCGCGAGGCGCATCCCCGGTTTCCGTCTCTTCTGAACGCACATATGATTTGCGTGATAGGGCGAGAATTAAATCTCCAGAGAGATTTCAAGTCCCTGATTCGCGTTCTCCTCGTTCTTCACAGGCAACAACAACTTCGCAGGCTGGTGGAGGAGATCGCCAGGATAGAGGAGGGGGTCGAGAGGCTCCACAGGGACGAGACCAACCTCGACAACAGGTCAGAGGGAAAGCAGAAGAATTTCAACGTTCTCGCCCACAGTTTCAGAAGAAGAAAGTTGCCGCTGTAACAGCGAGATATGCCACAGACGGTGAGAACGAGACTCCTGAATTGGACGTGGGCAGTGACACTCCTAGACAGCGCCGCAGAAGTTGCCATAGTGCGGGAGGCGCTACGTCCTCATGTGGAGGCGACAGAAACTGAAACATTCATTACTGTCGAGACAGCAGACACCAGAGTGGCACCCCCTGACAGACTATATAATATTGTCATTCAAATTGAAGGTGACATACAGCGTGTTATTAAAGGGATTTTTGGGAAAATCTGACCTCTTCGTACGACATTTTGTTAGCGGAGGCGGATTGGCCGCCCCATTCGTACTTGCTGCGCGTAAAGGGGAGGAGGTAATCCTTCCGAGCTTTTCTCGCCATGTCCCCAAGGACAAAGCGGAGGCTCTTGCAGCTGAATGGGCTGTGTCCCTGGCTCCAGCGTTATACCGCAACCACGTGGGCTGGGATGAAGATTCACCACCCCATGAAATACCTTTGCGGTCGTTGCCACAGCCACAACCCCAATATCCCATCAAACGGGAAGCAAAAGGCCCCTTTTCCGAAATTCTGACTCAGTTAGAATATCAGGGAGTAATTGAAACATGCGTATCACCAATGAATAATCCCCTATTCGCGGTTTCTAAACCCGATGGATCGTACCGCTTGGTTTTGGATTACCGACATTTGAACTCACATTGTCGGACCTTTGCGGTGCAAAACACACATAGTTCTGTGCTAGTAGACAGTCTTGTTCGTAAAAAATATAAAACTACACTTGACCTATCCAATGGATTCTACACGCACAACTTGGCCCCGGAGAGTAGCCAATGGAGCGCTTTTACCTCCGGTGGTAAATTATTCAAATTCCGGCATTTACCTATAGGCTACAAGAACAGTCCAGGCGTATTCGCTGCCCGTGTTGTCTCTTTGTTAGACGGCATAGACCCAGATGCGTGTTCGTACGTCGACGATATCAATCTGATAGACGACGAGTTATTCCCGCATCTTTCCTGAGTAGACCGCATTATTCTCGAATTTGCGGTTTTAGGTTATAAGTTTAACTTTGCCAAATCACACATTGCTGAATTTACCGTGTTGTTTTTGGGCTATGAGCTCAACAATGAAGGTAAGGGCTTAGCCCCCATTTCCTGGAGAAATGTGCACTTTTGTGCCCTCCGACCACTCTGAAGAAACTTCAGTCTTTACTGGGTTTTCTGAACTTCGGGCGTACTTACATTCCCGAATATGCCCAGCGTATCAAGCCACTGTATGCCTTGATACAACCTAGCTTTTCGAAGTCATGCTGGCTTCCGGAGCATTCTTCCATTCTGCAGTCTTTGCAGACAGACCTACTAGAATCTAAATTCTTGTTGACTCGTGACAACCACACAAACCTGGTGATTAGAATCATTCCAGGGGCAGTGGGTTTCACGTACTTGACCTTTAACGAAGGTGACACAGTACCAATTGCATACAAGTCACATCTTTACACTTCTGCAGAAATGCGCTTTTCCTCTGTGGAGAAAGTTTTGACTGCAGTACAGATGGCGATTCTGAAGGAACGCGCACTGGCACAGGGAAAACGCATTTTGGTGGTAACACCCTATCCTGCCCTAGAGGCAGTGACAAAAGCAAGTGTTCCGAACTCTAAAGCTTTGCACCCCCGTTGGATACAATGGGCAACATCTTTGACGTCTCCGGATGTCACTTTTATCTTTGATTCTTCTCTTCAGACTCAGGAGTTTTTGCAGTATGAATTTGTTCATCCTCCTCCTCTGTCTTTGCTACCGCTTGAGGAATACGAATGTATTATCTATACCGATGGTTCGGCACAACCGGCCACGGGTTCCAAGCATGCTTATTCAGCAGCATGTGCTATTGTTGCAGGTACCTTTGTGAACGGTAAGTTCAAATCAACTGTAGTGCATACTCAGGCACTAAGAGACAGTACTGCACAATTAGCCGAGCTGCGCGCATTGGTGCTAGCACTTGAGTTTGCTAATCCGGATGTGACCACTCTTATTGTATGCGATTCTTACTACTGTGTCCAGTCTTACAATGACAATCTATTCTTTTGGTCACAAAATGACTATAGAGATGCAAAAGGCAGCCCAATCAAGCATAAAATGCTTTGGGTTCGAGTGGCAGATCTACAACAACGTCTGCCTCTCACACAGGTGGTACACACTCTTGGCCACCAGCGTGTGGGCGCACACGCTGTCGGTAACGGTTTGGCAGACGAAGCTGCCAAATCAGCAGTAGCCACGTGCTCAGTCGCAGCAGTTCCATGTCTAAAATAGATACTGATATTCTAGCAGCTATTGCTGCGACAAAGGAAGGTGCTAATTACCCTAGGGGGTTCCCTTCAAAATACTCTTATCAATTAGGTCCCGAACAGGCTCCTTACGTAAGAATTCCAGACGTTGGGGATCGGCTGATTCCCAACGCGGACCGCAGACTTTCCTTGATAACTGCAGCACAGGAAGGTATGGCTTCGGCTCATGCTGGGGTGTCTGCGACTGTTTCCATCTTACAGCAGCGTTACTGGTGGCGTGTTTTATACAAACAAACCCGTACTTATGTGCTTTCTTGTGACGTTTGTCAGCAGATTAAGCCTTCCACGGTTACACAGCCACCACAGACCTCGCTCTGCATTTCTAACAGACCTTTTGGGTGTGTTTACCTGGATCACTGCGGTCCATTCTCTTCAGACACTGCATATAAATATATCTTAGTTGCAGTGGATTCGTGCACACGTTTCATCTGGGTATGGCCACAACGAAGTGCTGACGCTCGAAATGTCATAAGGGATTTGCGTGTCTTTGTGGGAATTTTCGTCTGTGGCACCTTCCATTCTGACCAAGGTCCAGCGTTTGCCTCTAAGGCTTACAAGGACGCAATGGGTGCACTGGGGGTGCGGGTGAAATTTTCGTCACCATATCGGCCTGAGGGCAATTCGATTGTTGAACGAATGAACCGTGACTTAAAGCAATCCTTGACAGCTAGAGTCTTAGGTACTGGCAGGAACTGGCTGGCCCACTTGTATACCGTACAACGTGCACTTAATAATCTCCCTAGAAGACCTCTGGGTGGGCGGACCCCATACGAAATGCTCTTTGGCATAAGAATGTTTGTGCCTGACCTTGATGGTCTAGACATGGCGGCGCAATCCGCCATCTTTGATGTAGATAACCATTCTACTATGTTACAGGACTTACAAGAAGCCCGAGACAAACTTGCAATCGCACATTTACCTTCAGCCACAGACGCTGCACTGCAGATTCCGGTTGCCGGCTGGCTTTCGAAGATTGGAGATCTGGTTCGAGAGAAGGTGGAGAACAAAAAAGAATTCGGCCCCTCTTATCGTGCACCGGTTCCAGTCCTTGGCCTGAAGGGAACTCGTACAGTCATCTTACCACCGCTTCCTGGTCGCAAAGAGAACAGATACATCTCAGTGGAAAATGTCAAGCTACAACATCTGGCCGATCCTGAATAGTGTTACACCAGCGGTCTCTTGTCCTGTCATTTGCCGGACAAATGT
Source organism: Calotriton arnoldi (assembly GCA_963921515.1). Taxonomy (NCBI): domain Eukaryota; kingdom Metazoa; phylum Chordata; class Amphibia; order Caudata; family Salamandridae; genus Calotriton; species Calotriton arnoldi. The sequence goes on along the minus strand of CAWUFW010004588.1, from coordinate 1,379,768 downwards.
TCATGGCACTCCTGCCCGAACGGTCACTGATGTTGTTCTCGAGATGGTTGATTTGCCTGATCACTTGCACGACTACCCGGATTCCCCCTGCAATGAGGAGACCGAGTATACCTACCCCGCAACTGAGTCCGTGGCTCATTTACCAACAATGCCACTGAACCCAACACGTTGTTCTTTTGACTCGGATTCCACTACATCCCTTGTTCCATCCAAATTCAGTGTTCTTGTATCCTGGTTCGGAGAAATTGTTTTGATCCCCCCAAGGACATACATCTGGTTGGTACTTTTCCTGATTTTTTTGTTCATGTCTATTGGCTTTGTCACCGTGTTTTTTCTGCTCATCAATGGACACTATTTGCCAGAACGCTCTGCGGTGAACTCTGTCGCTGGAACTTTGGCTCCGCATTCTTCGTCTCACATCATGAAGCGAGACCACACATTTGTGAACATTTCGGCTTTTCCAGTCGCTGATGGCATCGTATGGGATGCGGTGGGCTTCCAAATTCATGGACCGACTGAAATTATTGATGTGCCAGGTGTTCTTCGTGTTTCAATGGGTGATGTCGTAAAAAGCAATATTCATTCTGACGATTGGGATGTGCATGCAGTTGAAGCATTATTTACTGATTTAAATATTATGCTGCTTTTAATGCTGAAGATCTGTACATGAATTCTGCAAGTTATGCTGATTTGTATTGTTACCAGCATTGGGGCAACCACTTTCTCCATAAACCCAGTACCCTTCGGGGTCTTTTTAATTACACCCAATGGGAACATTGTCCAACTCCTTTGCCCGGTAGCTCCCAAACTCTTAGAAATAAGTTTACTTATTTTACAGATTTTAATAGATCGAACCCTGGGTCCTATTTCTTTAAATTAAACACTTCATCTACACAGAAAATCATGTTGACCCATACCAAATTGCTATATTCAGGCTCCTTTTTAAGCGCTTTAGCTGTGGGTGGGTATGAACATTGGCGTGACACCATTGATTTAAAATCTATTTGGGGCTCCAAAGCATGGCAGGTGCAGGGCACAGAAGCCTTGCACCGTGCTTGCCTCATCCCAGCCCAAATTCTATTTTTAAATCAGACCATTTATCAAACGACATGTTGGGGTTTGGCTACGTCCAAACAATTGAATGCCCCATCTTTTCCTTTCTTGTCATCCACTCCCAACGAAAGCTCATATTCTAATATGTCCCTTGCCGAATTGCAGGTTTTGTTTCAGAACAATTCGTTTAATGTCTCTACGTTCGTTCAGTCACCCTGGTTGGCTTGGCGCATTGCATCTAATGCCTGCCAGCTGCGTTTCCATAACACGGATCCTGGCTACAAACAAGTTCGGCCAGATCCAAGGTTTTCTGACTCTCGTACTGTTACGACGTATACTGTTGGTAAATTGTGTAAACAGTGGTTGCAGCACTCTTCTTTAGATTCTGTTAAACAACATTTATCCCTCCTATCAGGCAACATTGATCTGTCCGACTTTGTTCTGGGGCCTCGTGGTCCTCGACCGAAGAGATTCATTTATGAGACTTACAATGAACTCTGGAAGCTTTCGCAAATTGAAGCTGCTTCCCGTCTTCGGGAAATCGATCAAGCAAATTTAGAAAAAGTGCTTGCTGTTGTTGACAATAGTATTAATACCCTGTCTTCCCGCATTTACACCTTAAAGAATATTATTTCCTCTGTTGTTGATATTGTACAAGATGATGTTTCTGTGTTATATCATGGTCAAAATCAATTGCGTTCAGTAATGCAGTTTGCGTGGACTTTGCAGACACTTAAAATGGGGAAGGTTCCTTGGCAATTTTTGAACACCTCTGCCATATTCTTACCTTTTAATTTAACTGAGAAACAGCGGTTCATGTCCATGAAAGATGCAGCATACACTCTGTTACATATCGAAAAAATAGAGCCCTTACTATTCTCTGTTGCAGAATTGGATTCTGCTGTGTGGCTAGTACACAGGGTTATCGCTTTGCCTTTTTCATTGTTTGAATTTAGTTCGTGCATGAAGCATTATCCTGTAGGCCGTTTCCAGCCTTTGGGCAGTGCCGTCCTGCATGAACTTTGGTCCCTGCCTTTCATGTTTAAATGCCTTAGAGAAGGAAGGGAGGTTTTTCTCACGGGAGAGTCATGCGATTCAACAGTGGGTCATTCCCTTGTTTGCAAACACATTCAATTGCATGGGGATTGTAACGTTTCGGCTCCGAATCTTGCTTGTGTATTAAAGGGCATTCCTGCTCCTGCTATTTCTCCTACTTTCACTGTGCTTGCAAATGGTAGCTATCTGCTTTTGAATAACCAAGACTGCTGTGGCATGCTGGCCGGCATAACCTATATTGTTATAGTTTCACACAGGGTTGTCTGCTGCAAAAATGTGCTTTTTCCTCCCCCGCACGACATCGTAGATAGTTCCGTTTGGCCTTCCATTCCTACTCTGAGGGCGGATTCCAATGGATTGAGCAGAATAAAGGCGCTATTATTGAATCAGGAGGTTATGCTCACATCCGCCCGGGAGACATTCATTCTCCAGGTGGCGAGTACCCACAGTGAAATACAGGCCCTTTTGAACACTAACCTCCCACAGCATTTCGGTGAACTGATTCACCGTGTTTTTAATGCATCACGCACTGAAGGTCTGGTGCACTTTTTTAAAGTTGTGGGCTCTGGCCTTGTGACCTCTTTTCAGACTATTTTTGGCGTAATACCAGCTTTTATTCATTCTATTTTTTCCAGCGTCTTTGGTGGCTTTCCGTTGATCCTCGCCTTAGCGGCTGGTATACTACTTTTAGTCTGTTTACTACGCAATGGCTGCACCTCCTTGGGCCCTTCTTGATCCAGGTCATCTCCAGATGCTCCGTGAGCGCATACTCGCTGGTTTTGGCATCCTGCCATTGGCGACGCTCAGTGTGTTCTATAGACTTTCTTTTCGCTTTGCGTATTTCACTTGCGTGCAACCTGTGATGTCTTGCATCAGATGTCCTTTCTCGTGGTCCTTGGATTATTGCCTCTCCAATACGTCTCTGTCTCGACCGGAGTTTGTCCTGCTGGTGGGTCCCTTAGAGGCCCATGAACGGGACTGTTCCGGTGCAGGCTACATGGCGCGTGTGGCTGCACTGGGGATTTTGGCACGATGGGATATCTGGGCGGCTGCTCAGAATCTCCTACAGCGAAGTTATATTGAGTACCATGCAAGTTATCCCGCAATGCTGTTCGCTGCTCCCTCTTGCGAGGAACATGACTGCAGCTTTGATTTACTGGACTGGATGGCGTCGCTTTTTTCCGACGATTCCAATGATGTCCTCTTGGAAGGTGTGGCGTTTTTCTGCACTTACACTCTGTTGGATTGACAGGGCCTTCGCTTTCTGCGACCTGCCTCGCTGGATTTTATTTTTTTGTTTTGTCCTCTGCAATTGTTTTTTCATCTCCATTCGTTGTCCTTCATGGGGACGACTCCGTAACGGACATTTCTGTTCTGCTCCATCAATTTGAACTTGTAGGGATTCTGCACATACACAGAGCTATGCACAGGATAATAGGACCTCGGAATATAGTGGTGAGCCAACCATAAACCTTAGCACCTAAAACCCCAACCTGACCAGCTGTAGGGTCTCATTAGCAACAATGCTACCAATGATTAGACAACCCAGAACACGGTATCTCTCTCTCAGGACTCGCAATAGCAAGAACACCCTTTCATAACTCACTCATACCTGTCCACAATGCGCGTAAGAAGAGACACTGTATAGTTTAAAATGTTTATTTCAACTACTGTGCTCTAAGATACAGTATACGTGCCAGTACTATCAGCATAATGCCTAAAGATACTATAAGCAGCATAGTTACAACTCCATAGAATACAAACGGGGAAAGCATTTCATAAAGCAGTGGATATATGGCTAAATGACAATACCACCCTCCCCGTGCTAGTTGCTAGTTTATTATAAAAACAGAAGACCTCTGGGCTTTTTTGAGCGAACCCCCATACCTCAATATCTAGATGTAAGGTTTACATCATTAGACAAGCACAGCTCTTCTCTCTGGAAAGGTTTGTCTCCAAGTGCCTCTAACAGTGAAAACACTATATATTAAAAGCACACGAATTTCTCCAGGGCAGCGGTACATAGTGTTATGTCTAAGTGCGAGGGACTGGCCAAATCAGCAGGAACAAGGGACGTTGTTTTTCGACCTTGTACATGGTGTGCAGACGTAGCCCAAAGGGAACAGGAGAAATGGTGAAAGACAGAAATGCAGACAGTGCTAAAATAGCCAGGCAGAAGCAGAGGCTGGAAAAACAACGGCACAAAGTAACGTGCGCAAAAAGGCATCATGGCAGCCAGGCCTAAGTAAACGTAGCAAGGCAGACCAGGAGGCCACAAACCACACGACACACTTACCAGGATGACCTCTTGACCCAATCAGCTGGACATCAGGCAGCAATCAGGTGGGCCTCTGGACCCAAGAAATGGAATTTCTGACTCTCAAGGCACCCCAAGGACTCACTCGATGGGGCTTAAGACCTACCACCAGCACCTCAGCGCCTTTACAGAGATCTCTGCCTGAATTTCTCCTCAGACATCACTGCACACTCTCACTTTCTTCTATGCCATCGCATTCATACAGCACTTTCCCCCAGCACGCTGCTCATGTAGGGTAAACCTCTGTCATAATTTGATGCCTTTAAACCACAGTGGCCTATCATATTCCCAACATGAATTCAACTCATTCCCTCAAGACCATTAGTTCATGTCGCCCACTCCAGGCTATTTTTAATAGCTTTATGGATTACATTCGTTGTGCTTATGGTTTATATCAATAGACGAATGTACCTTAAAAGAATAACTCATAAAAGGAAAGCTCAGCTCTCAGCTGTGTTGGCTGGTGACGATTTTAGTTGAGTGAAGGCAGTAGAAAGTAAGCATGTGCAAAATGAGGACTTAACTAAGCTTGAATGAAAGAACATATAGAAATAACTTATGCACTCTAAGAGGTAATGCACGCATAAAAGTTGAGGTGATGTATCAATCATTGTAGATACTAATGACCATGTATGCTCTAGACCCTAAGGAATAGATGGGTGTGACAATATATTGGCAAACACCCTAAAGTTATAGCATTAGCAGTCCCCCGATACAGGAAACACCAAGGTAAAAGGTAACAGAATAAAGCAGTTTGAACTTTCATCTAACAAGCTCGGGACTAGGAGGAGTAGAGACATGCCGAAAAGGAATCAAACTGACAACATTTGTCTTACCCTGAGTTATGCAGTGCTGAGGTCCACTCTGGATACAGAGAACAGTCGCCTCGATAGTGTTCACAACAGGGCATTACTCTGACTGTAAAGGAACCACTCTACTACAAAACTCTCTCCTGCAAATATATGTGCACTTACCAATAAATGTTGTCCTCAAGGATCTTCCTTGCCAGAGTCCTCGTAACAGAGACATCAACTGACTCTTTCAATTCTTGAGTAGTCCTATCTATTTTTACCCAATCTGTCTCTTTTGGCGAAATTTGCCCCTTCAAATAAGTAATGACCTGATTATATTTCTTCATGACTTTATCTGACTGTGCTCCTGTTCTTGGATCTCTTGGATACTCCTCTTTAGGCCAATCTACTGCAATTTTACATTCGACCCACAAGTCAGTTGGGACTACAATGTCAAACAAGGCATCTAGATCTTTCCACAAAACCTTTGAAACCTTAACAAACCTTTCCACTTGCTTGTACCACTCAACGGGTTTTTCTCACAACCTGGGAAAATCATTTGTAAATGATAATACATCGTGTCTAGACCATGGAACATGAACAAACCCTCCTCCTGGCACCCCTCTCATCGGAACACGGACCAGGAGGATCATTTCTTGACATAATTGTCCACCACGTATCAAGGTGCTGAGTGGACGGGATTGTCCACTTTGGGCCGCCTTTAATTGTGTGGGGCCCAGTGTACTGATAATTTTAGGTGTCTTGTACACCACGCTACGGTCACTAGAAAGATTAAGGTGCCTACAATTACTCCAAAGAGACTCATTTGTTCCGGTGCTTAGTCGCATGTCACTGCTGACAACTCACGTCTTATCTTAGATATAACGGCCCCTCGCATTATTGGGCTCCGCGAATGCCCTGAAGAAGTCCATTTGTAATGGACGAAACGCGTTGGCTGATCCACTCTACATGTTGTGTGTCACACTAGAACCAATTGTGATTCAAAATAAAAGGAGAATTTGAAGAACACGACACTGGATACAGATCTTGTATTTTATGGAATTGTTACATAGTGGTGCACCGAATGCTCTTTATGTTGAACATTGTATAGTCCAGTTCAGGACAACACCTTGACAGTGGGTGTTTATGATAGGGTGCACACATACTTTTGGGAGAATTCCCTCTATTGACTGTTTTTTGGGGATAGCAGTTTAGGTGCTAGCAGCTACAGGGCCTCACTGTCATTTGTTGTACTTCACAAGTTTATCTCACAGCCTGGTAAAATCATTTGTAAATGATAATATATCGTGTCTAGACCATGGAACATGAACAAACCCTCCTCCTGGCACCTCTTTCATTGGAAATACCGCTGCGTTTGCTTCTCCGTTGTCTACCTCTGATGGTGCCGAGTTCCACAAGGGTTTACTGAGAGTCCCTTGATTTTCAATCAGATTTTGAAAAGAAATTTGGAGTCACTGGTAATGCCTAATCATTCTGTGCTGGTACAGTACATTGATGACTTGCTGGTTGCTTCAGGAACCAAAGAGGCTTGTGTTACTGATACGATTGCTCTACTGAACCATTTGGCAATAAGTGAGCATAAAGTGTCACCAGCGAAATTACAGTTTTGCCAGAAGGAAGTTCTTTATTTGGGACATCACAGTGAAAAAGGAGTCAGGAAAGTGTCTCAAAATCAGATCAATGCCATATTGTAAATGAATCCGCCGAGCACCCAAAAGGAAGTTCAAATGTTTTTGGGCATGGTTGGATATTGCAGGCAGTTGATACCAAGTTTTTCACTGATAGCTAAGCTCTTGCAAAGACTGACGCACAAAGACATGTAAGATCCTGTACACATGGATGAAGAATGCATGCGTTCATTCCTTGAACTGCGAGACAGTTTGTGTCGAGCTCCAGCATTGGGAATGCCTGACTTTAATAAGAGTTTTACTCTGTTCTGCATTGAACGAGATGTTTGTGCACTTTCAGTTCTGACGCGAATGCACGGAACTGCACGCTGTACAGTGGCATATTTTTCTGCGACATTGGATCCTGTGGCTGCTGCCTTACCTGGATGTTTGAAAGCTGTTGCTGCGACATGTGTGAGTTTGAAGAAGTGTGAGACGATTGTGATGGGTCATCCATTGAAAGTGTATGTGCCACATTCAGTTGAAAGTTTGTTAACGCGAACTCGCACACAGCATCTTACAAGCAGTCGCTTAACAAAATACGAGTAGGTGATATTGGGTGCGGAGGAGCGTAATTTCTTGGTATGACTTCTCAGTCAATTCCTGCTAATTAAATAATACGATACTAATACGTACTTAAGAAACAGGACTAACAGCGTGACTTGTAAACACATGAGAGTTCAATCTGCATCGTAAAAGCCTACAGTATGGTCACAAACCAGTTTGAGATGAAAACTATCAATGATGAGAGAGAGAAATTATGAATATCAATGATTTCACGATTAATAATGTGCAATTAAAACTAAAAAATGTCATAATTTGTGATGTAATAACGTAGTCTTTGACAAAATGGCTAATGAAAATGCTAGAATAAAGTGCTCATTCAGTAGATAAAATGGTTTAACTTAGTTGAAGATGAATAAAATAATTTCTTTTTACATGGCAGCACCATTATGAAAGCTGCTGTTTCAAAATGCCAAGAGAAAAATGTGTTTCTTTGTGTATAAATAATTTCACAAATGAATTAATGCTTGATGGAATACAAAATTATGTTTGAAATATCGATTACTATGAAGAATATTAATCACAAATGATGTAGTTTCATCCTTGTTCAATTAAATAATTGAATCGTTCAGTAAATAATGATGCAATAGTAAGTTTTCGTGAAGGCCTTAGAACACATTTATCCACTAATTTCCTTCGACAAGGACTAGAATATGCTGACGTGACTTCATTTCTTACTATGGGAACTTTTGCTTAAGTTTCTTTCTCTAGTTTCGAACAAAAGACACCCTCTCTGCTAGTATAAACTGTGTCGACTTTGTTGCAAGCTCTGAAGAGAGCGCTTGGGAATGGACATGATACAATACAAATGAATTTCCAAGTTCCGAGGAAGGATGAAATTGCACTTTTAGCAAAATTATGAACATCGGACAATGGCATTACGTATAATTTTCGGATCGATTTGGTAAGGTAATGATCACCCCATGAACGGACCATAGACTTTGTCCAATGGAAGCCATGCAAACTGCGCAAAGGATACTTTTGGGGGAAGAAACTATGCATAATTGGAGATATAAATGCCCTGTGGGAAAAGGACCGAGGGCTGGCCATCTTTGAACTTCCTATATGCCTGGCATGCTGTCAGACTGAACTCTGATTTCTCTGAACTGAACTTTCATGATTTACTGCGCTTCGCCCGCTGGTGAAATCAAGCAGGCAAAACCTTTCGGCTGAAGGGTTGAATGACTCCTGTCATGGCACGTGGTGCACTGGCGTCCCTCTCGGGCTCATCTTGAGTCTTCCGTTACCTGATAATCTGCAACCGATTCTTGGTTTGTATGATTTTATGACTGTAAACTGAAATTGCATTATTGTTCTCTCTCTCTCTCTGTCACTCTCACCAGGCATTTGTGTTGAAATGTATTTGACTCTGAACTGTGATGTGCTGCGATTTTACCTGCACTAAAATGATAATCGATATTAAATGATTCTAAATGTATTTTTGTGCCTTGGCTGTTTCAACTTGAGTTTAGGTAAAGATTTGTTGATTATAACTTTATGTGTATGTCATTCTTAGTGTCTAGTTATTGAATATTTATGTTTATCACATTTGATTAGGTAGGCACTTCTTCGTTCCAGGTCATCACTAAGGAGTGTCCGTTTGTCTCTAATTATCCTTGTCCCTATTATCTCAATACAAGATCTATCATAGGACCTTACTGATATGTGGTTTTATCAGTAATGGTGTTGTAGATGTTTAGATGAGCCTAATTCTGTGATATTCAGTTTTGTGGTAGTAGAGGTGAGTATGATGAGGTTTTTGAAAAGTAAGTAAAGTATAAAGTGATGAAAACAGTTGTTTTTCTTCCGCTACATCAGTTTTCTGGTAGCATTATAGGATGGTTTATTTGAATAAATATACTAGGTGATGAAGAGACAAGGTTAAAGGTAACGTTAGTGACAATTAACATTGAAGAGTTAAAAAAATGGTAAAGGTTGACCAACGAGACGTTTAAAATTGGACTTGTGACCGACTATGAAAAAGTTTGTTCTATATATGTCTCACGTTAAGGTCTGTTGTTGACCTTAATGGAAGTAAACAGGTCCGTTGAGGCCTAGGATCCCGGGATAAAGCCTGAGGGCGGTCTTAGTGTGGCATACACTAAGTGCGTTTTGTCTGCTGTGGAAGTAAGTTCTGCGCAAAAAGCCTTGCCGGTGCTAACATAGGGAAACTTGAAGTGTGACAAGTGAAAATTATTGAGGTTTCTTCAGAAAGGAGCATTTGGGGAAATCTTGAGGATTTTGACTTAGTGAGGGCGAAATCGCGCTGGTCGAGATTTTGCTGGAAGCGAGGGTAAATTCTTGAAGTGTATGGTTCTATCGTTTTCTTTTAGTGGAGCAGACAAAGTTGTTTTATGTTGTTTGTCTTTGTTTGTTAAAAGACTTTATAAAAGATGACGAACGACATTGTGAAGGGAGGGTCATTCGCAGTGAGGAGTTAGACTGACGTTATTAGGTGCCTCGCTGGTATTGCTCAGTTGGTGAGAAGCTGTGCTGGCATTGGTGGATGAGGACGACTTTTGATTGGTGGTAGGGAATCATAATACGGAAGAGAAATTGTTGAAGATTCTTGTTTTCGCAAAGGTTTTGATTTAGTATTGAAAAATAATGAAGTTCTTTAAATTGTTGAAACTTTGTTTCGTAAAGATGAACCAATATCAATTAGGGAAGAAATTCCCGTGGCTCCGGAAGGGACCCCTGCTTCATTTATGTCATTAGAAAAAGGATATCGCACGTGTACTTGGTTGGAGAACTGGATGAAATATACTGAGCGAGATGGTGACTCAGCATTTCCAGAATTTGGAACCTTTAATAGCCGAATTTTGGAAAATCTAAAAAACCAAATGAATAGTCTGAGACCAAATCCTAGACCTATGCAATATGAAGCTCTCGAGGAACGGGAACATGAAGCCTACAATAGAGAAAAGGTGAAAAATCAGAGTAGGTACAGAAATACTGTAAATCGGTATGCCGAAACAAAATGGGACGCACAGAAAAGGAGATGGAGAAAGAAGGTAGCTGAGGGGGAACGAATGTATCCTGTGATGGTAGCCGAGACTAAAGTAGGAGAGAAATGTAAAGAGAAAAAGCAACATGTTGAGGAGCTGAAGTCTAGAGATACTGACTTAAATGGCGAAGAAGTTGACGATGTAGATAATGAATTTTTACTGAATAGACCTCCACCTTATCATGAGGAACAGAACAATGTAGGGACAAGTTCCTTTGTAGGATTTCATCCAACTGTCCCACTAGTAAACTTAGATCCGGCTCAAAAGAGAACATTTTTGGATCAGACCCCAGATAGAGAAGGATTTCCGAGAATAATAATATCAAATCATCCACATGCTTTATCTCTTCTAGTGACTATCGGTCCCATTGTTCCGTTGTATAATGATGGAAAGGGAGTTCCACAAGTTCATGCTATAACAGCCCCCAATAGAAATTTGAGTGAAATTCATACTGTATCGGAGAAAACTGTGAGTGCAAGAGATCAGGGAAAGGCAGAAAGAAATGGAAATAATAGAAGTGGGTTAAAGGAGAATAGTAGAAGAAATTCAAATAAGGAAGAAAAGTTTGAGCCATTGTTTCAAATTTTAGATGTTGATTGAAACTCTAAAAAGGGGTATACAAATGGATTCGAGAAGGATGTTGCAGATGGAAAGGCGGTAGTCACCATCAATGTGAGGGTCAAAGATGGGTGGAACCAGTGAGGGATTGCAAAGATCAGAACAGGATACATCCTTAGGACCTTCCCCAGAAGAACTTGATGAATGGATAAGGGAGATTGCACCTAGTTGTAGCATTCAGAGTAATTCTTCTCGAGACTTGGGCATAGATGTGAGCAAATTAAAAGTAGAAATAGAAGAAATTATATTGGGTACCATAAGTCCAGATAGATTAGCTAGATATCGGGATGAAGAACCACTCTTTATGTGTAAAGATATTACCCGGAAAGCGAGAAACACACACAAGAGGTTTGCTGAGATTGCCCAAAAGTATGGAGTTGACATAGAAAAGTCCAAAGCTTTACAAAAGACATTTTATTTATTTTTTTAATTTATTTTATTAAATTTTCTTGAATGCAAAAGAGAAAAATAACACAAAAAGCCAAAGGAAATTAAAAATAAAATAAAGTACAGAGATCAGTTCCCGGCTTAACATGAATTACAGTGTGCATCAGTGAATACCATCGAACATTCATGATGTATATCTTGTGACATAACATTGCAGCGTCGTGTCGTCCGCGTCTCAGAATGCTGAAAGACAAAGTGTGACAGCAGGATGCAAAAGACAAAAAGATAGCGATTTTTTATATATATCTACCACATCATCATTTACCAAGGCAGGCAACAAGCGCTCCAGAACAGTAGAACAGAGTGGATCTCCAACACCTCGTCTGCGAGTGCAACCAGGGGCACATGTCAGGCAGTCCCATCCCACAACATTCACTGAGGTCCTGGGGGCGTCCCATTCCCAGCATCATTTTCTTTAGTAGTGAGGTATGTCCTATACAATACCCAAAAGTTTTTGGGGCGATTGCGCGGGGGAAGCAGTTCGTTGTAATTTTCGGTCTGGGTGCAACAATATATCATGTCTTTCGACCAGCTAGCTACTGTCGGGGGTGGGCCACGGGACCAGCAAACAGCAATCCTACGTCTAGCAATCAGCAGCCCCATATCAGCTAATCTCCTTATAGCTTTGGGCAAAGGTTTGGAGTATCCAAGCAGAGCGAGCATGGGGTCTGGGGTTAGTGGCATATCAATAATGTCCCCAAGCAATTAAAAAATCTGTATCCAGAAGTTGGCAATCCCCGGACACACCCATGCAAGGTGAAGGAAATCAGCTACGTCAACACCACAACGCTCACACGTAGCAGCGTCGCGCAGCCCGTACCTATGCAGTCTCTCGGGAGTGTAATATACCCTGTTGAGAAATTTGAAGTGGATCAGCCTGTGCCGCCCATTCAGAGAAATACGCTTCGTGCTTTCACAGCAGTATTTCCACATCCCATCATCTATATCTACCCCCAGGTCCACCTGCCACGCCAATCTCGCCTTCGTATAGTGGTTGGAACGATAACTCTGAGTAATCTTATATAGCTTTGAAATGATATGATTAGGAGCGTCAGTTCTAATTAAATATGTGAGGGCAGCCACTTCAGGCGGCACTGCCAGATCACAACCCAAGTTTTCAAGTAATGACCGCCTCATCAGGTGAAACTGAAACCTAGTAAGTGTCGTATGTTGCTGTCCCGCCGTGGTCACCTCATCCCACGTTCTGACTATACCGTCAGAGAACATGTCGCCTATCGTCTCGATATGAAGAGTCCTCATTGCTCTGGTTACCCCTCTATCCGTGCATGCAGGTAGCCAGAGGCACCAATCCAGCGGTGTATAAGGAGAGTACAAGACGACTCCCGCCTGTAGTTTCAAGAGATGCTGCCAGGCATGCACCGTCGCGTTGATGGAGTCTACGACACCAGTCCTACGGTCCGGTGGATTAAATAAGAGTGCTGGCAAAGGACGTAGAGCAGCAACCACCCTCTCAATCTGTATATGCGGAGTGTCAGCCGGGCCGTGTATGCAATAATGCGCGTGTGTTCTTTGGGCAACCCTATAATATACATCCAGATCTGGGGCCCCTAAGCCCCCCATGTGATATGGTAACGTAAGTATATCCCATTTGGTTTGCCGGCCCAAGCGAGCCTGATTAATAAGGATGTAAGTGTTCTAAAAAAGGAACTAGGGAGGACCATCGGGATGTTAGCAAACAGGAACAGAAACCGCGGCAGCACAACCATTTTCATAATTGATATTCTTCCCGCAAGGGACAATGGCAATCGGATCCAACGTTCAACATCGTCCTCCAACTTACTCATGGCAACCCCATAGTTCTCCCTAAATACCACCTCCGAATCGGTATGCACCTTGATACCTAAGTATCGCACCGAGTCTGTTGTCCACCGCAGCGGGAAATCAAGAGTGAAGGGAACTGAAATAGGGGTAAGAGGGAAAACGATCGACTTGGTCCAGTTGACCTGTAAGCCGGACACAGCCCCGAATTTGACCACCTCGCGTAAGACTGGGAAAAGGTTTGTTTCAGGGTCCCGAATATATAGCAGGGTGTCATCAGCATAAGTGGAAATGATCAATTGGTATCCCGGGAAACGAATTCCTCGGTATCTGTGATATTCTCTAAGTGCGCAAGTCAAAGGCTCCGCAACGAGCGCATAAAGTATTGGAGAAAGCGGGCACCCCTGCCGCGTGCCCCTAGTGATAGGAATATTGTCCGTGACCATGTCACCCAGTTTTATTCTAGCCGACGGGCCATTGTATAAAACACCCACCATTTGCAAAAAGATGCCTCCCACCCCCATCCTTGTCAGCACTTGAGACATAAATTTCCATTCGACCGAGTCGAATGCCTTCTCCATATCAAGGAATACGGCAACAGCCTGAACATCCTGCCTCGTGTGTTGGATTGCCCCAAAAACCGTTCGTATATTATAAGTCAGATTCCTGCTCGGGACAAACCCGGCCTGCTCCGGCGCCACGAGCAGCGGCACAAGTGGGGCCAGCCGATTCGCCAAGATTTTAGCATAGAGCTTGACATCCACGTTCAAAAGTGACAAGGGGCGATACGAAGCACACTCAGCAGGCGACTTATCCGGCTTCAAAATCGCAACAATGAGCGCCTCCCTCATCGAGGGTGGCATCTGGCCACTTTCACTAATCTCCTCAAAGAGCGTACTCAGGTGCGGAATAAGAACGTCTTTAAACTCCTTATAAAACGACCGTCCACCCCAGGGGCACTACCAGATTTCATTCCCATCAAAGCCGCTGTGATTTCCTCCGCGTCCAAGGGAGACATCAGAAATTCCCTGTGGGCATTCGTCAGCCAAGGAAGTTTAATATGTGCCAGATAATCGAGCATTTCGGCACCTAGACCCCCCGCCTTCGAAGCATATAGCTGTGCATAGTAGTGCTTGAATCTATTAGCTATATCTGACGAGTCCGTCAAAGGGGCTCCCTGGTCATCGTTGATAACTCCCACCCAGTGCTTAATTTGTAAAATATTAAGTGCAGGTGCTCAAACTTTTTTAGGGGGCCACACCCACTCTCCCGGCTCCGCCCACTTCCCCAGAGGCTCCACCCACTTCCTTTATTGGTTACACCCACATCCACAAGCCTCAACACATCATAGCCACCTCCTCACATCTTGAGTTTCGCAAGAAGCTGAAGACCTGGCTCTTCGCATAATCACCTCAGGGACCTCAGACCTATACACCTGCCCAAGTGCCTGGATACCCTCTCAGGTGATTAGTGTGATGTACAAATCAATATATCATAACATAATATAACATATGGGAAGCCTAAGACAACAACTTAAATGTGAGCTCAAATTAGAGAATGTGTGTAATTCTCAAAATGCAGCTTTAGGAAATGTCATTGGGGGACTTGAGGCAGCTTTGTAAACTAAAGAGAATGTGCTTGTACTGTGCTGTTTAAAAGATTGGAAAGGGTGAAGGAAGGAATACATTAAAGAAGGCAGCAACAAATGCAGGCAGGAAGGGGAGTACTGGAGTGAGGACATATATGAGTAACGGATGAAAGAAGGAAGAAATAAGAAAAGAATGTGAAAGGAAGAAATGGAATAGAGGGAGAAAGGAAGTGAATGATGTGTGATGGATGAATAGAAAGAAGAAAGGAATGGAGCAAGAAAAGCATAAGGAAGGGTTGATGATAAGAAAGGAGGAAATTAAAGAAGAGGTGAAGGAAGGAGCAAGAAAAAAAGAAAGTAAGGAAAGATTGGAGGAAGAAGGAATAAATGCACCAAGGGAGGAAGGATGGAGAATGAATGAGGGTGGAAGGAAGGAAGCAAGAATGGAATGAGGGTGTAAGGAAGCAAGAGGGAAAGGAGGCATGGCTGGAGGTGCTGAGGAAGAAAAAAAGGGAAAAGAAAAAGTTGGGACGAAGGAAAGAAAGGAGGTCAGGGGAATGGATACAAGTATGAAAGGTACTGGGTCAAGGAGGGACAGAGAGAATAATGACAGTGTAATATTGCAAAGAAATTGAAAAACAAAAGATTAAAATACATTTGTGTGCTTAACATACCATGTATGTTTGTAAAGCACATATTCACCAAAGGGGGCCTTGACACCGAATTTAAAATGTTGTTATCCAGCTCATAGGCACACATTTTATCAACCTCAGAAAGATGAAAGACTGATTCCTGGAGTGGATATAAAAAAATGCGCAAGAAGGAAAAACATAAAAGGGTGGAGTGAGGAAGGAGGAGAGGTCTGAAGGCAAAGATAGATACGGTAGACAAAGAATGTGAAGAGAAGTGAGGAAAGCAGAGATAGGGAGTGCAAGACTGGAGTGGAACACGAAGAGAATGGAAAAAGGAAAGAGGAGAAAAGGAAGAAGAGCAGACAGAAGTGGGGTGCATGAAAAGAGAGTGCAAGGGAAAGATGAGAAGGTGAAAAATGATAAGCAGTTAATGAGGGGAGGTGGTGATTAAGAGGAAACGTGGACGTAGGGCAGAAAGTGAAAGAAGAATGGAGAGAAGGGAAGGAGTAAGGTGTGAAGGGTAGGAAGAAAAGCAGATACTGAGGAACAGCAAGAAAAGAGTACACCTCTGCTTTATTAAAAATAGAGTAATTAATTATGTAAAGTTGAGGGGTGACAGGGCTGTATCGTTCCTGGCCTGCCTCATGAATGCATAGCTGTGCTGTCCAAGACACACAATAGCGATTTAGGGCACCATATCACTGAATGGCAAGCTTGGGGGCATCACGGCGTGCCATTTGCGCATGCACTGTGAGAGCACGAGCCATTGTTAGTTCTAAGGCCTAGTTATTTCAGAGTGAACATGGTGCTCCCCCCTTCTGGCAGACCCTGCCACCGATTTAAGGCATGATCTGTGCATTGCTTCTTGGCCAGAGCAACCCAGTCCCTGGAAGGACGACTCTAGGAGAGCCAACATCGAGGCCAAGCTCACAAAGGCTGCAGATTCGGAGGTCCCAAACCCCGTGTGCGAAACACTATCGCCTTCTGCCAACCAGGGGCTGGCAAAGTTAACGGGCTCGTGATCTCGACCGTGCAGTGGCAGAAAATGCAGTACAACCACGGGCGGTAGGCGAAGCACCCGATTAACAGCAAGTGATGAGCCAAATTCAAACTTTGCGCAATGAGGCGCTAAAGCCAAGCTTGTCCGAACAACGAGAAAAAACTTTGGGCAAATGATGGGCTGAGGCATGCACTGCCTAAAGAGCTGAAACGTACTTTAAGCACACAACGAACCAACTGGGAACTTCAAGAGTACTTTGAGAGATTATGAGTTGAAGTGAACTTTGTGCGTGCAATAAATGAGCTAACGTGAACTTTGAACTTGAATGAGTTGAAGTGACCTCGGAGTGCAGAGCGGTTCTCGGGAGCACAAAGGATGCTTTATTTCGCAATTTAAGTAAATTTAATGTCAACAGTCTCAGTGCCCCTCTGGAGAGTGTTAAAAATAAAATGTTCCTTATATTATAGCGCTTGCTGCAAAGTACTTGAAATATCACAGCTTTCTGGCTCACTGAGCTGCTGCGCTATGTGTGTGCGTGTCTCTCAGCCTCTTGCCCCCCAATGAATGCCTGGTGCTCTCTGCCGCCATTGATGTTAGTCTTTGAGTTTAGAGTGTGTGGCCTCATTAATGCAACTCATCTGGACTGCTGGCTGCGCCGGGGCTGGGCATGTAGCGGCACGCCGACCGGGCCGCAGACCACTTACTTCGGGGTAACTTTTTTAGGGTTAACTACCTGCTTTTGAAATAACATTACAAAAGCAGGGGTTGCAAAGAGCCAGGCTACCCTACCAACTTTACCCCAAACCCCAGGCGCTCACCCACGTCTCCTGAACCACAAAATCATGGGGTTCCCCGAGAACTTCTCCCAAGATCGTTTCTAGGGGAACACCTCCATCCTCTACTCCAGGAACGCATCTGGTGTGTGTGGGTGCAGAGTGATTCTCGGGAGCACAAAGGATGCTTTATTTCGAATTGTCCTTTCTTTTCATGACATCGCGGCGCTCCCCGCCAGCCAGCGTGTACATATAACGCCCTTTTGCGGCTCTTGTTGCTTTTATGAAGCAAGCAGATCCAATGTATAAGCATTATACCTGTATTAATTGTGGCGCCGGCGCTCGTATATATTCACTTCTGCTGGACGTTGTATATTATACAATGTTTATTGGCAGTCCTGCACACTTCCAGCCTGCCGTGCCCCAGCTCAGCCAAAAGCCCGCCCTCAGCCATTCTTCAACGGAAATTAAACTATGTTCCATGAAAGGCAGGCACGATCTGCTGCAGTGACATCACTAATGGGATGACGACATGCTCTTTCAGTATGCCTGGGCCAGGGTGGACTTCCTATGAGGACATACCAGGCAGCAGCCACAGAAGGAGAGCAGGAATTTATTTAAATAATTACCGGGCCATCGATCTGCAGGAGGAGAACAATCGTATAGACCCGGCCCGATGAAATAAGTGCCGGTGCTGAGCACCGGAAAGCACCGGCACAAATTAAGCACTGCTCCCACCCCAGTTGTCTCTCTGCGCTTCCTTAGTAAGGAGGCCAGTACCGAGCCAGGGCTATCGCCCTCTCCGTAAACACGAGTCGTCGCATACTTCCCCATATGTTTGAGCTCAGAGTCGGCTGTCTCATGGTATTCTGTTATGAGATCCTTAAACTCCTCCGTCAGACGGGCGTCAGCTCCATTAAGGAGGTCACGCTCCATGGCATGCAATTTCTTCTCCAGGTCTGAAAGTCGCCCACGAAGGGACCTAAGGACCCCAGAATGTTTAGCCATAGCTATCCCCCTGATATATACTTTAAAGGCCTCCCAAACCGACAAAAAGGTGTCCACCGACCCAATGTTACAATCGAAAAAAGTATTTATTGCTTCGAACAGCTCCGATCTAAAGACCGAGTCAAGTAGGGAATATGGAGGGAAGTGCCATGTAAATGGGGGTATCTGTGTGTGTGGGCAGTCCAAAACTAGCAATATTGGCGAGTGATCCGAGAATGTACGAGGTAGCACCGAGCAATCCCGGATTCGTTGGAACAGTTCCCTAGAAGCAAACCAATAATCAATTCTGGTGTGTAAATCGTGATAGGCAGAGTAGTGTGTAAATCCTCGTCTACCCTGTGATCTCGTTCTCCACACATCTAATAACCCAAGCTGCGTCTCCACTTCTGTGATAATGCGCGCTGCAGCAGAGGGTCGCCGGTCCGGACCTCTCGATCTATCAAGCTGTGGGTTCAATACGCAATTAAAGTCACCCCCCCATAGAAAGTGTGTTCCCCTGTGGCTTCGCATTTTATCTATCAGGTCTATGGAAAACTGCGGGCTGTCATAATTTGGGCCGTACACATTAACTATTATTAGATCAAGCCCCTTCCCACTGCATCGTGATATGGTGAACCTCCCCTCTGTGTCAGTATCGATTGGGATCAGCTGAAGCCCCGCCCTAGGATTAACCCAGGTGATAACACCTCGAGCATGTGTTGTGAACCCTGACACATGTGTATTCCCCTGCAGCCCTCTGCAGCCTAGCATTCTACTGCCCAGAGGCAAGTGCGATTCTTGCAGTAAAGCAATATCAACAGCATGCCTGTTGAGATAGGAAAGCACCTTTCTCAGCTTCCTGAAATCATTCAGTCCGCGGACATTCCAAGTTATTACCTTTAGTTTGCGAGCTTGCGGTTGTGTCATGGAGGTTGGTAAGTGTGTTGGGCAGCGGTCCAGGCTGATACATTCATGCCGCCCTGCTTACATCCGTCCATATAGCAACAGTACACCATGCGAGCTTTACATGCCACAATGTTATTGAAGTCCCGGACAGGTCTCTGCACCCTCCCACCCCCCACCCACGCCATACATACCTCAACTTTGCAATGGCAAATATACCCTGTCTTACCCATAATAAACAATAAAACAAGACCAAAAATCCGAACATTATGAAACAAAAAACTACATTGAAAAAATGCCAGGTTGTGGGACACATGCGTGGGCAGATGTTACCCAAGCCTGCTACCTATTCTGTTGCAACTAGAAAGGCGTCTCCTCCGCCCGCCATCTAGCACATATTGTGCATCAATCTGGCCAAACAGCAAGATCATAATATTTCTAAATTTCAACAGTAGCATGCAAACCCCCCCTTGAAATTGTCTCCTTATTTCAAAGAACCGTGCAGTATTGCTGCATAGCGTCCATATTACTGCAAGAATCACAAATGGACCCCCATCTCCACTACCCTAACTATGAATGTAAGGCAACAGTAAATAACATTTCCCGCAATGCCCCATGCAAACACAGAGGGGTCGATTCCGATTCGGGCCGGAAAAAGCACCGACCGACTCGGAGCCGGAAATTATACTGACCGACACGTACCTGTGGCGCCCGACACGCCAAGTACGATGCAAATCGTGCAAAATCTGACCGACACGTACCGAACCCAAGTCGAACGACCGAGCCGCACGGAAAACAGCAATCCGGTCGGAAAAACACGCGAATCCAACCGACCGACACGCACCCGGAACAAATCCGAGCGAAACGTACACGCGAACTCCAAACCGCAAAGTACGATGCAAGGCGCGAAAACCACGAGCGAGTCGGACGGAGGACAAGCCGTACGACCGACACGCATACAAAACCGAGCCGAAGCAACACAAAACACCGCGACCGACGCGTACGCAGCATAGAAAACTGCACAAACACAGCGTGAACGAAACGGAGAACACCGTACGAGACAAATGCAGGGTCCGACTCGGTCACAAGAACGTTTCCAACATGCACAGACAGTACAAAGGAAAAACCACACAAAAAAAGGCCAAACAAGCAATTACAAAGCCAATAAATACTGGGGGGGTGGGGACAGAGAACAAAGACACACCCACAACTCCACCCATATAAAGGACACAAATCACAACCATGATCCTTTGCAAATGCCATTCCACTGCCAGCACCCAAGAGACAGCAACCACACACCCACAGCTCATCCCTCACACAAGCCACACACCATCAGCACACCAACAAATACCTACCTCACATACACCCAGCAAAACACACACTAACACACCCTCACCTGCACACCAACACACACATCACTCACCATCACCACCCATCACCATGCCCCCAAGAAGAATCACAAGTTCCTAGATTGTGAATTGGAAGTCATGGTAGACGAGATCCTCAGGGTAGAGCCACAGCTGTTTGGCACACTGGTCCAACAGACCCCCATCTCCCAGAAAACCAAGATGTGGGAGAGGATCATCAACAGGGTGAACGCACAATCACCATGTCTGCGCACTAAGAGCGACATCCAGAACAGGTGGTATGACGTGCGCAGGAGGGTACGGGACCTGCTCAAGAAAGACTACATCATCAGCTAATACACCGGCAGTGGCCCTCCTGCCAAGCCAATATACCTCAGGCCCTGGGAGGAGAAGGTGCGGGCCATCCTTCCGCCAGTGAGCGTATATGGACTAGAGAACATCCCAGAGCCTGGTGAGTACACAACAAATGTACACAATATTCTGCCACAATACACACACACATCACTGTCAAGGGGAGAGTCAAACCATGCACTCATAGCAATTACACAGTAACCAGAACAGAATCATCCCAAAATGTGTATGTCAGTCAGATAAACACAACACATGCCATCTCAAAGTTACATTTAACCGTGTCATCACATGTACAAACACAACTACAACTACAGCTAGGCAGTGGCACAAATAGAACTAACAAACACATCCAGACATGTAGCCACCACTACAACACCAACACACAGTGAAGACCACTGAAAGAAAGGAATTCTGTGTATGCTGGGCAAGTCAGTGTAGCCAATAGCATCATGGGAGTCATAGTCACACATATTGCCCCCCCCCACAACTCTCCCATCAACACCACCATGAACCAGGCGCACATCACAGGGAGTGGAGAAGGACTCACAAGATGGCTGACACTGGCAACTGCTGTGGGGAGCACAAGGCCCTGCTGGCAACTGTGCACCAACAAACAGCAGGACACCACTGACTGACATCCTGAGAGACAACTTCCACTCCCTGCAATGCAAGCACGTTCCATGGTGGGATATCTGGCTGGCTGGGTGGGAAGGAGGACTTGCAGCACTGACCATAGTCACAAGCACCTCCCCTCACACCCCCCCTTAACACAAACTCCACAGAACCCACCTGGTAGAATGCAATGCCTCCCATCCTAACTCAAGATCCCACAAAGAACCACCACCCTGGGTTATGTTGTGTGAAGCACAGGGACACTCTTGGGACTTGTAGCCAAACAACTGCCAGGACAACACTCCCAGCCATCCTGTCAGCACAGCCAGCCCACCCCACAGGGAAGCATAGTCAAAAGGAAGGAAGCATGGGCATGCTGGGAAGGGGGGTGGAGGCAATAGCATGATGGGAGTGGTAGTCACAGACATTGCTCAGCCTCACAACTGTCCCATCAACACCACCCTGAACCATGCTCACATCACAGGGAGTGGAGAAGGACTCACAAGATGGCTGACACTGGCTACTGCTGTGGGGAGCACAAGGCCCTGCTGGCAACTGTGCACCAACAAACAGCAGGACACCACTGACTGACATCCTGAGAGACAACTTCCACTCCCTGCAATGCAAGCACAGTCCATGGTGGGATAACTGACTGGCTGGGTGGGTGGGAAGGAGGGCCGGCTGTCAACCAAACACAACCAATGCAGACCATGTTCACACCCCAACAAATACATAGAAATGCCCAAATAATGCAGGACAATGTGCCACACCAATATCAACCCCTGACTGTGACGACTTAGGACAATGCAATGTACAGGCCCGCACCCAGAGGCACAGTCACAACTGTCATGTGTGTCAACCATTGATGCCTGCAGAAACATAACATACATTGTGTGTGTCTCCCAAAAACAGGTGATGATGGGGACACAGCAGCAGACGCTGAGGAGTCCCAGTCCCAGGCTCAAGAGGATGCGGAGCTCACTGGTGTCGTACAGCCTCTGCCCTCCTCGGACGAAGAAGACCAACCTGGCACATCCGGTGCAAGTCTACATGCAGCACCAGCAGGACCACCAGCTGCAGCACCAGCAGGACCACCAGCTGCACCCCCTGCACCCACCCCTCCAACGACTGTCAACACAAATACCATCCCTGCCGACATGGACAGAACAAGGAGCAACACCAGCACAGGGACCCTGGACCAACCTGGGGCCATGGACACCACCACCACCACCAACCTCCAAGGTGGACCAGGGTCATCTGTGCGTGCCACTGCACGCACTGCACATGTCAGCAGGGGTGGTGGGAGGGGTGGGAGACAGAGGTCGCTGCTTGCAGAGGTTGCTGGTGTGCATGATGACCCACAACTGGTACCCATAGCTGATGCGTACCAGTCCAGCACCGGAGACCTCAGCCAGGTAGTGGGGCTCCTCAGAGACATGAAACAGCAGCAGGCTGCCCATCATGCCCGCTTGGACTCTCACATGTCCCACGTGGAGTCACACATGTCCCGCGTGGACTGACACATGTCCCGCGTGGAGTCCAAGTGGGATGCACTGCATGAGATGACGGCGGTGCACAGGGACATTTTACAATGCCTCCGCCAGATGAACAGCAACGAGTCCACACCTCCCTGTGTGCCAACAACATCTGGTGCTGCCCAAACTGCAACTGCCACAGGGAGAAAGGATGACTCTGGCGGAGAGTCCCCTGCACCGCAGCAGCCTGTACTTGAGGGCCCCCCCCCAAGAAGAGGGGTCGTCCGAAGAGGGACAAGTGAGAGGCCGATGGCCAAGCGCAACTCCCAGGAAGCCTGAACCTGTTCTGGATGTTCACCTTTGTGCACAGACTGTTCACCCTGTTGACGGCAACACTACTCCCACACATTGCATGGGGAGTACAAGTTGGACCAATGTCTCAGACAACTGTGGCCCTGATACTGGGGATTCTGTCTACCAGGACTTTCAATTCACCTAGGAACTTCTGATTGCAAGATTTATGTACAGCACTACCCATCCTATGCACTATTCACACAAATGTATCACAATAAACACACTAATACACCATACTTGCCTCTGTTGTGATTCCAACGTGGGTGCTGTTATGGGGATGATGAACTGCAAAATTATACTGTGTATGCGAACTGCAACAGCAAGTACAACACAGGCATGTGAGTAAAGGCAACGTGACACATATGAGGGAGACACACCACCACCAGGGCTACACAACACATACACACCTAGGACATCTGACTCATTGCCTACACTGATGTTGCCAGGGAAGACGGTGCAATGCACAGACACCACACCCATTCCCAGTTGTAGTCAAGTAGCCCACAGGTGCAGTAAGCAAATGGCAGTCAAATGTGTGACCACAGACAACGCACCTCACAAAGTGAAGCACAGGTTTATTACACAGTTGCAATATGTCGTAACCACTACAGATGCAAGGTAATCCCACCTGGCAGCGGGCACACAGTCAACAACTGTAGACGGAAGGAAGTCCATGGGTGTGCCGCACATCACCTGGAGGGACACAACAGCTACCAGCCTGGAAGTGCAATCACGTCGTCGGTGGACACAGTTGACCAAACGAATCTGAAAGTACCCTGTGAAGGACAGAAATGACACACAGTCAAAAGCAATGGAGTACAGGACAGAACAGCAAAACTCATGCACAATACATGTTACAAGATACCCACGCAGAACCAAGTTAGCATGCCAACACTGTTGGGGAGTACAGCCCACCTGTAAGCACACATCGCAACACACATCCAGTCAAGTTGCCCATGGACACACTCTAACAGCACCAGAGCACCACCTACACATATCATGCCAACTCACATCATTGACATGACACCTCAGGATACTCACATTCAGCTAAAGAAGTTGGTGATGAGCTGTGTGCGGACATCACCCTCATCATCATCATCATCATCGTCACTGGCATCGTGGTCCAGGCCAGGATCCTCCACAGGTGGCAGATGTTGGTCATTGTCATCCTGGATGAGAGGCAACTCCTTCCGCACTGCCAGGTTGTGGAGCATGCAGCAGACGATGATAATCTTGCACACTTTCGCAGGGGCATATGGGAGGGACCCTCCGGTCTTGTCCAGGCAGCGGAAGCGGCTCTTCAGGAGACCAAATGTCCGCTCAATCACTCTCCTGGTCCGACCATGTGCCTCATTGTAGCGCATCTGGGCAGGTGTCACAGGGTTCCTGAGGGGTGTCAGCAACCACGGCATGTTGGGGTATCCCGAGTCACCTACGGACAGACAAGTGCACATTAGCTGACTTGGAAAAGTGGGCGGAATACTACAGATCAGATCACACACAATGGCACAAAGTCAGTACACACCGACAAGCCAGGCACGCTGGTTCTGCATCTGTGCCATCATCCTGGGGATGCGACTACTCCTCATCACAAAGGCATCGTGTGCTGAACCAGGGAAACGGGCACACACGTGTGTGATGGTCATGTCTGCAAGACACACCACCAGTGCATTGACCGAGTGGTAGTGCTTGCGGTTCCTGTAGGCCTGCTCCTGGGCCTGTGGTGGTACCAAAGCCACATGAGTCCCATCAATGGAGCCAATGACATGCGGCATCCTCCCCAGGGCATAAAAGTCACTCTTCACGTCAGTGAGTCGTCGCAGTCTAGGGAAATAGATGTACCGGTTCAGGAATAGCAACATTGCCGCCAAAAAATCGCGGAGCACACGGCTCAACATGGTCTGTGACATCCCACCAGCAGTCGCCACAGTATGTTGGAAGGTACCCGTGGCAAAGAAGTGTAGGGCTGCCATCACCTTCACCTTGGGGGTCAGCACTGTAGGATACGGCCGGCCAGGCTGCAAATGTGGGGACAACTGCACTGCCAAATCCTCAATCAGCTGCCTGGTGAAGCGGTACCGTCGGATGCTGTCCCGTTCCACCATCGTTGCCAGGTCTGGGAATGGTCGATGGACAGCAGGAGCCCTGCAGTGCAGAGGAGAAGTAAGCAAGATTGTCAGTCAGCCCACATATGCGGCATTGAACACACTCAATATCCCAACATACATCATCATGAGGCACAACTACATGAAGTGTGCAGTTCCGTAAGGACATGTTTGGTACATACATGGCCAACATCTGTCAACACGGTCCAACAAGTGGCATCAATTAGTCCCAGGTTGGCCCATTGGATATCATGAGGCCGTGTCACAGTTCCCATCTCCTGCTGCCGTGTCACAATCACCCCCCACAGTGACATGTGAGGACAGATGTGCCCCAGGCACCACAGCTCAACGACAGGTACATTCCCAGGGACCCTGTATTGCCACATGGACACTGGCATTACATGGAGTATCATGTATACACCACAGCAAAACAACCATGACCCCCACAGGTAGTGGTCCCACTTGCCTCTGCAGGACAGACATGGACGTCTGTGACACACACACGCACAACATCAAAGTCCATGCACACACAACGTGGATGTGGAGACTGTCTCCCATTGTGCACATGAAATCAGAGACATTGTAAACACTACATGCACAAAGACTGTGGAGGACCATCACTATTGTGCCACCGGGACACCCTGGCCCAAACATACCGTCCCACATGGGACTCACGGGGTATGTGACATGACATACACATACACCACCGTGAAATGTGACCATGGCACATGCACAGATATGAACAGTTGCACATCACAGTGGTCATGTACACGTAACACCCAGGATCATGTCCCCATGAACACGTGCACAGCCTGGGGTGGCTGCCCACAGGTGACACCCACAGGACAACATGTACACCAACATACACACAATAGGAAATGCAGCCTTACATGCCTTATGATAAAGTTTGGACAGGCTGACGTGATGTAGGTGTGCCCCTCACTCCCTGGGAGCTATCTGTGGCTGGCATATGTCCATCTGAGACAGGCATGCTGACATATGCCAGTCACATGTACAGTGATGCGTTGTACCGCAATGGACCGATCGGTGCCCCCGGCCGGCCCATTGCATTCAATGTGTGCGGGTACGCGTTGTACCCCTGTACGCGTTGTACCGCAATGGACCGATCGGTGCCCCCGGCCGGCCCATTGCATTCAATGTGTGCGGTGCACGCGTTGTACCCCTATGCAGCGTTGTACCGCAATGGACCGATCGGTGCCCCGGCCGGCCCATTGCATTCAATGTGTGCGGGTACGCGCTGTACCCCTGTACGCGTTGTACCGCAATGGACCGATCGGTGCCCCCGGCCAGCCCATTGCATTCAATGTGTGCGGGTACGCGTTGTACCCCTGTACGCGTTGTACCGCAATGGACCGATCGGTGCCCCGGCCGGCCCATTGCATTCAATGTGTGCGGGTACGCGTTGTACCCCTGTACGCGTTGAACCGCAATGGACCGATCGGTGCCCCCGGCCGGCCCATTGCATTCAATGTGTGCGGGTACGCGTTGTACCCCTGTACGCGTTAGTACCGCAATGGACCGATCGGTGCCCCGGCCGGCCCATTGCATTCAATGTGTGCGGGTACGCGTTGTACCCCTGTACGCGTTGTACCGCAATGGACCGATCGGTGCCCCGGCCGGCCCATTGCATTCAATGTGTGCGGGTACGCGTTGTACCCCTGTACGCGTTGTACCGCAATGGACCGATCGGTGCCCCTGGCCGGCCCATTGCATTCAATGTGTGCGGGTACGCGTTGTACCCCTGTACGCGTTGTACCGCAATGGACCGATCGGTGCCCCGGCCGGCCCATTGCATTCAATGTGTGCGGGTACGCGTTGTACCCCTGTACGCGTTGTACCGCAATGGACCGATCGGTGCCCCCGGCCGACCCATTGCATTCAATGTGTGCGGAGTACGCGTTGTACCCCTGTACGCGTTGTACCGCAATGGACCGATCGGTGCGCACCCATTGACAATGGCCTTGCCTGGCAACGGACGCGTTTTCGAATTTCGAACGAGTCGGTTGCTGGAAATTCAGTTGGTCACCCACAACAATGTTGCAAAATCATGTATGTCATGAAGTTGAAGATTTGAAGGATGCTGTGGGCGTGTTTTGGTGCTGCTATTCCATGGATTGGCCAGATTCAGAAGATGCAAACGACTTGGACCTATCACTTTGGACACAAGGGACAGTATCTGCCTCTCCAGCACATATATATTGCTGGCTGTTCCCCTGAGAGCTCACTTGCCTGCACTACATGCTCCAGGACGACATCTGCCACTGCACTGCTGCTGTCTCTGCCCCTCTGGACCCTGCAATGGCACGTACTGTGGAGAGAGCCCCAGCCTTCAGCCTTGAGGAGAACCAGGCCCTGCTGGACAGCCTACTTCCACAGTACAGCAAGCTGAATGGGACACCAGGGGAGGAGGTGAGTGTTCTGTGCACTGCCTTTCTGAATGTGCATATTGTCTGACTAGCAAGGCTGAAAGTCTGCACGCCACTGGCTAGCAGGCTCACTGAGTAGTTGTCACCCCCCATAGTGTGTAGTGACATGCACTGGACAGGTATGGTGCAGTGACAGTGCATTTGAACAAGGTTTTACTTCCCATGCAATGATACCATGTAGTGACGTCTGGCAAACTGTCCATGGGCAGCTTTGCACTGCCTGTGTACATCATGTGCCCCTGTGATTGAGACATGTATATACAACTGTGTCATGCACGGATATGTTGCATGTGTAGTAATGGCCTTTTGACTTTGTCATCCTGACAGGTTAATGCCCATCGGAAGCAGGAGATCTGGAAGGACATCGTCCGGGCTGTCCGGTCCGTGGGGGTCTACAAGCGCCGGATCCGCAACTGCCAGAAGAGGTGGCAGGACCTTCGGGGCTGGACCCGGAGGATTGCACGGGTCCAGCTGAAGCTGTCGCCTCCTCGCAGGAGGGGCAGAACACGGACCCTGACCCCCACATGCTCCAGATCCTGGCGGTGGTGTTTCCAGACCTCGATGGGCAGCTGAAGGCCAGACAGCAGCAAGGAGGGGGTGAGTCAAAGACTGCACTGTGAACTCTGTATTACATGCTTTGTGCCCTCCTCTGGCCTGGTTCAACTGCCACAGTGCAGCAGTCATGTTGTCCAGGAGCCATGTCCCTCTATTGTGCACTGCCCACTGCTCATCTGATACCCAGGTGTGGCCCTTACATTCAGGGAATTGTGTCACTTGGGACTGTGTCCTTGCAGTTTGCTTCACTAAAGGTGGGGGACAGCATCTGTTTCCCTAACTCTGTTGTGGGCATCATGGGTGGGTCCATTGTTCACACTACGCCTGTGTTCGGACATGTAATCTGCGTGTTGCTTTGATATGCGGTCCACTTGCTGAGCTGAGCCACCACATGTGCCTGGGGTATGTGGCACACGCCCATGCAGCGGGTGGGAACAATGTTTGGGCCCCAGGAGTGTGCAGATTACGTGTGTCACACATACATAGCCAGCTATCCACTGTCCAGGGCTCATCCCTCATTCATGTGGGGCAGGACAGTCATGCCTACTCCAGGCCATGCAATGCACTCTGTACTCCCACTCCCGTGTATCAGCTGACACATTGTGCGCAGTGATTTGACCCCTCAGGTGTCTGCCTCTGTGTCAGTGTGCTGTAGATTAGTTGCCAGGACTGCTGGGGTGTTTCTTGGTAGGGGCTCAGCATGCCCCTGGAGATGTGACCATAGGAGACGATACTTGTGTGTCACATAGGTGTTTGATCAGCTGCCCGTGCAGACTGGGGTATGCGAATGTGAAGTTCAGGCAGCTGTTCCCCATTCACAGCAGATTGTGAGGGGCTCAGGTTCAGAGGGTAGTGTCACAGGTCTCCCATATGTCCAATAGGTATGACCTGGACAGATGAGGGTTAAGATGATGTGTTGTGTGGGGGATGTACATGTGCACTTGTGCAGCTCCAGGACTTGCATTCCCCATGACGTACTATTGTGACACAGTGCAGAGTGTTGTTGTCTGGCTGCCAAGTCATACATCACTGAGACAGTGATGTATGACTTAGCAGTCATGCCTCCGCCATGGCATGTGTCTACTTATTGGTGATCCTGCAGGGGAGTGACATGTGCTACATGCACACCATTGTGGCGATGGCTATCAGGACATGGGTGCATCATGGTGTCTGTCGCTGGTATGCATCACATGCATTTCCTATTTGACTCTGGGCATCCCTTTCATCCGGAAACCTGTACTGACTCAGTGGCAAGAGCTGTGATGTGTGCATGTCCACATGCCACACCGTGTCCTCTGCACTGTCCAACTACTGTGTACTTGGTGCATGTGTCCACACTGGGGTGTTGCAATCCAACAGACACCAGACAGATGGGTGCAAGGCCATGTGGGATGTGAGTGCCATGGGTGGCATCAGACTGACAATTGGCTTCTCCTGTTCAGTTAGGGCACTTTTAGCAATGTTCAACTAATGATGCCAGGGCTTGCTCTGTAATGTGCTGTGCTCACAGTGGTGTGTGCGTTTGGTGCAGGTGACTGATGTCTGTCTGTTTCCCCATTGTTTGCAGATACATCCACGGCCACGGAAGGGGACAGCTCCACGGACCAGGAGGAGCCAGAGAGCCAGACTGGGTCAGCAGCAGGAGTGGTCGGAGGGACCCAGTGGCACGGAGGGCGAGGGGAGCCACACCGAGGAGTCCTCAGCACCATCCACCTCAGCTGAGGACCAGAGCAACTCGGAGGATGACTCCCTTATGGAGGCGGGTGTCAGCAGCCACCACACCCCAGCTAGTGTTGCTGTCCCCGCCACCACCAGCACCACCACCGCCCTCCCAT
This sequence comes from Calotriton arnoldi, assembly GCA_963921515.1. Taxonomy (NCBI): domain Eukaryota; kingdom Metazoa; phylum Chordata; class Amphibia; order Caudata; family Salamandridae; genus Calotriton; species Calotriton arnoldi. The sequence goes on along the minus strand of CAWUFW010004588.1, from coordinate 1,349,463 downwards.
CGGCTCCCATTCCCCAGGTCCGTGGAGGCTACCATGTTCGGGAGCGTGTCTCCTTTGGGCCAGGCACCGCACCCCCTGCCCCTGTGTCCCCTGCTACCCTGAGTGAGGAGTCTGTGTACCTCCTTCGCCAGCTCCATGTAGGGCAGACAGCCATGCTGAGTGTCCTCCATGCGCACACCGCTCTGTTGACTCCGCTGGTGTCATTCATGGAGGGCATCTCATCGGGCATTTCTGACCTACAGAGGGGCAATAGGTCCATGGACTCCTCCCTGACGGCAGCAGTGTCCCTCCTCAGACAGTCCCTCACCCCTCCTGCCTCTGCTCCATCCACACTCCCCAGCACCTTACCCGTCCCAAGCACACACACACCGGCACAGGCACACACCAGCACACACACATCCAGCACACAGACACACACGCCACAAACAAAACGCACACGCACGCACAGTCAGGGGACTGAAACCAGACTCACAGGGGATGGGGCCCTGGAACACAAACACGCATCCACGAGCACTGCGCAGTCCTCAGTTGCCTCTCCCTCCAAAACACCCTCCCTTGCCTCACCTGCAACCCCAAAGACCCAGCGCCTCTTCCTCAGTGACCTCGGCCTCTTCCCCTCCGATCCAGCTGCTCCAGCATCCAGGGGGAAGAGGAAGCCCCCCACACGGAGCAGAGTGCCCCTCGCCCCCGGACACCCTCCCCCAGGCGCAGACAGACTGAGGCACCCACCCGCAAGTCCCCCGGAGTCGTAAGAGCAAGACCCCGCCGCCGCCCTGCAGCTCAGGCACCAGGTCTCCTTCCTCCATCCCTCAGGCCCCCACTCCACAGGTGCCCCCACCACACCCTGCCCCAGGTTCCCCCACCCACAGATATACCATCCCCAAGAGGATCCGGCCTTCTCCCCTGCCACTTGCTCTCCCGGCACCACACCCCCGCTGCGCTTGTCTGTGCCACTGATGTGGTGAGGGTGTCCTCCCCCTCTGTCCAGCCCACCTTGCCTGTTCCCCATTCTCCTCCCCTGGTGGTAGGCACTGCAGTGGAGTCCACTACCACCCTGTCTGACTTGGGCACTGCAGTGGCGGACCTGTCCACTCCATCTGCAGGGTCCACTGCAGTCGTGCCGGCACCCACAACATCTGAGTCATGCCCCCAGTTGTGCCGGCACACACCATGTCAGACACCTCCACTGCAGTTGTCAGTGGCTCTCCAGCACCCACCACCCCTTCCCTGCTTCCTCCTGGTGAGCCCTGATCCTGTCCCTGCGGTGCCTGGCCTACCCCCGGTTGCCCCTCCTAGTGGATTGTCCCTGGTTTTGTGCAGGCATGCGTAGGGTGACATCTGCCACTGTCACCCTGTTTGGACTTTTACAATGGACTGGCCATTGGCCTTTGTGTTTTTTCTGGCCTTTGTTTTCATTCCACACATATGCTGAATAAAGCAACTTTCTGTTCTCTAGTGCTTATGCTTCTGATGTACATGTTGTTGATGATGCTAACCATGCCCTTGCTGCAGTGATGGTGATATTTGGTCTCATGATAATGAAGTGTTACTGTGCAGGAACCCATGTGGTCCAGGGGGAATGTGTCCTATCCTGTGGTGTATCCATGTCATCCATAGCAGCATCTGAGGGTGTCATGTGTTCAGTATTTGGAAATGGGATTTCCTACTTGGATTAGCTATTTCACATCTGTGGCTTCCACCCCTGCACATCTGTTGTGCTTGCCATTGTTCAATTAGTCTACTTCCCTGACCGTGTGGCCATCTCCACTGGACATGCAGGTTTGGGCATCAATGGGGAAGGACTCATCTGTGTTGTCAGTGCAACATTGCTATACAAGTGTGTTGGATCTGTGCTGATGATTCCGTTGGCACTTCCATGACCAGGCTGATGTGACGGGAGCCCTCATTTGGTGCTAATTGTTGATTGTGTGACCAAGTGCTCAGCTGACATGATGGGGCCCTACTGAGGCAACATATGGCACAGCTTTCCTCACACAGGAGTGGAGTCCCCTCATGGCAGTGTGTACTCCTGTGACATTGCCTGCGCCCAAGGTGTGTGTTGTATGTGCATGTCTGTGTGTTCACTTCCGTTTAGCTGTGCATGCTGTGATCCCTAGTGTTGTACCTGTTTGTGATGCTAGCTGAGTTGACCTATGTTCCCCAAAGTCTTCTCCCTGGGTTCTCTGTGATGTGGGTGCATGGCACATTACTGGTCATCAGGGTGTCACCCATAGGTGTGTTTGCTGTCAGGGCTGAGTTTGTGTGCAGACGCAGATGGGTCACAGTCAGGTTTCCCCTTGGCACTTGTTGTTTGCCCCTGTCATGTGATTTCCAGTTTGTGTTATCTTTCAGTGATTGTGACACGTTGTGTGTGTGACTGCTGGCACTCCTCAGGGTCCGGGCTGCAATGTTGGTTGTTGTCTATGTGTGTTCTTTGTGGGTGACCTTGGCTTCTTCATTGGTGTGTGACTGTGGCTGGGATCCCATTGGTTGGTGTGGTATTGCCGTCATGTCCATGTACAGCGTAGTGTGCAGTGTGTCAGACATTCAGGAGTCTTGTTGAGTGGCCATGTGTGATGTGTTTCTGCACTGGCACCCCCCTCACCTGTTGTGTATGTTGTGCAGTGTGGGTCTGCCTGTTTGTGTTTGTGCATCTGCACCACTGCATTGGCATATCTTGGGTGTGCCATTGGCTGTATGTAGTTTGGTGGGTTTCCCCTGCTGTCCCTGGGACTCCTAGGTCATCGGTCAGCACAATGATCATGGTTTGTGTGTCCCATTGCTGCCATGGTATGGTATCTGTTCACCTCACATCTGCAGTCTCCACAGGGTATCTGCATTTGTGTGCCCATTGGTGCAAATATGTGGGTCTGCATTCTGATGGTCACTTCTGTCATTGTGTCATTGATGAATGTTGACGGTGTCAGCCCCCATGGGTGTTGTTTGTCTGCACATTGCCAAAGGTATGTCTTATTTGCACTGCAGTATTTGGCTCACCCAATTTCTGTTGCAATGGGACACATACACTACTTTGCCACTGATGTGTTTTTTGTTCTGTGACCAGGATTCATCCATGCAGTTTGGCAGTTGCACCTCTTTCTTTGTCGACACTTACCTTTTGGTCACTGTGATGATGGGTGTTTAGACCCCATTGCCACAATGTTCAAAATGTGCTTCAGCTATGGACCCCACACTTACATTTTGGTCACTGTGATGATGGGGGTTTGGACCCCATTGCCACAATGTTCAAAATGTGCTTCAGCTATGGACCCCACACTTACATTTTGGTCACTGTGGTGATGGGGGTTTAGACCCCATTGCCACAATGTTCAAAATGTGCTTCAGCTATGGACCCCACACTTACATTTTGGTCACTGTGGTGATGGGGGTTTAGACCCCATTGCCACAATGTTCAAAATGTGCTTCAGCTATGGACCCCACACTTACCTTTTGGTCACTGTGATGATGGGGGTTTGGACCCCATTGCCACAATGGTCATGGCCTGCTTGCATTGTGGGTGCCACACACATATATGTGTGGCACATGTGCTAGGGGTCACATTGTATGTTCAAAGTCATGTTCGGTGTTGTAGGCATTTGACACAGTCTACACACGCTTGTCATGGTGTTGGGGGGATGTCTTTTCTTGCATTCCCTAGGTTGTGGTGTGCTGGTTGTGTCATGCATTGTCCATCCTATGAGTGGGGGTGGTGTTGGTGGTAGGCATCCAGCCCCCCCTGGCTAAGGGTGGTGGTAGGCATCCAGCCCCCCCTGAGTGAGGGTGGTAGTAGTGGTTGGCATCCAGCTCCCCCTGGGTGAGGGTGGTAGTAGTGGTTGGCTTCTAGCCCCCCTGGCTATGGGTGGTAGTAGTGGTAGGCATACAGCCCCCCCTGGCTAAGGATGGTGGTAGGCATCCAGCCCCCCCATGAGTGAGGGTGGTAGTAGTGGTTGGCATCCAGCTCCCCCTGGGTGAGGGTGGTAGTGGTGGTTGGCATCCAGCCCCCCCTGGCTAAGGGTGGTAGTAGTGGTAGGCATCCAGCCCCCCCCTGGCTATGGGTGGTAGTAGTGGTAGGCATCCAGCCCCCCCTGGCTATGGGTGGTAGTAGTAGTTGGCATCCAGCTCCCCCTGGGTGAGGGTGGTAGTAGTGGTTGGCATCCAGCTCCCCCTGGGTGAGGGTGGTAGTGGTGGTTGGCATCCAGCCCCCCCTGGCTAAGGGTGGTAGTAGTGGTAGGCATCCAGCCCCCCCTGGCTAAGGGTGGTAGTAGTGGTAGGCATCCAGCCCCCCCTGGCTAAGGGTGGTGGTAGGCATCCAGCCCCCCCTGGGTGAGGGTGGTAGTAGTGGTAGGCATCCAGCTCCCCCTGGCTAAGGGTGGTGGTAGGCATCCAGCCCCCCCTGGGTGAGGGTGGTAGTAGTGGTAGGCATCCAGCCCCCCCTGGGTGAGGGTGGTAGTAGTGGTTGGCATCCAGCTCCTCCTGGGTGAGGGTGGTAGTAGTGGTTGGCATCCAGCCCCCCCTGGGTGAGGGTGGTAGTAGTGGTAGGCATCCAGCTCCCCCTGGGTGAGGGTGGTAGTAGTGGTTGGCATCCAGCTCCCCCTGGGTGAGGGTGGTAGTGGTGGTTGGCATCCAGCCCCCCTGGCTAAGGGTGGTAGTAGTGGTAGGCATCCAGCCCCCTGGCTAAGGGTGGTAGTAGTGGTAGGCATCCAGCCCCCCTGGCTAAGGGTGGTGGTAGGCATCCAGCCCCCCTGGGTGAGGGTGGTAGTAGTGGTAGGCATCCAGCTCCCCCTGGCTAAGGGTGGTGGTAGGCATCCAGCCCCCCCCTGGGTGAGGGTGGTAGTAGTGGTAGGCATCCAGCCCCCCCTGGCTAAGGGTGGTAGTAGTGGTAGGCATCCAGCCCCCCCTGGCTAAGGGTGGCAGTAGTGGTAGGCATCCAGCCCCCCCTGGCTATAGGTGGTAGTAGTGGTAGGCATCCAGCCCCCTGGCTAAGGGTGGTAGTAGTGGTAGGCATCCAGCCCCCCTGGGTAGGGGTGGTGGTGCGCATTCAGGCCCCTGTGTGCATATGTGGCATTGGTGATGGGCCTCCCGCCCCTATGGTGCTGCTGTTGCTGGTGTAAGTATATTCTGCATCCCTCTGTGTGTGTGTGATGTGTCGTGTACGTGTTGTATGTGTTTTGTGGTTGGTGTCTGACTTACCTTCTGCGCCGTACGCGTCCGTGCCTGTTCCGGTAGTAAATGTAGAATATTGGTATGATCGGGACGAAGGGATTCATGGTTGGTTCGTGTCGTTCGTCCTTCTCGTTGCTTCGCGTCGTCCTCGTCGCTTCGCGTCGTCCTCGTCGCTTCGCCTCGTCCTCGTCGCTGGCGTGTTCGTCTCGTAGCCGTGGATCATGTTGTGGCGCGAATCGGAGCTTATGTGCGCCTCTCCCGGATGCTTTGACGTGCCGTGCATAGCGACGGGTTCGGCGCGTACGGGAAGCGCATCGTACTTGTTCGGCCGGACGGAGCTGCATTTTCCCTTCCGTGCAACTCGATTCGGCGTTTCCGGATTCGCCTCGGTCGGGGAACAGGACCTGGTTTGGGTGAGTACGGCTCGGCCGGATTCTGTGCTGTTGTGCGCATCGTACTTACTCGTTCGGTGTGCTGTACGGATCGGTCGGGAAACAGGCTTTCGCATGGCTTTTTTCCCGACCGAATGGTATTGGGTGCGCCTCCGACCGAGATCGGAATCGGCCCCAGAGTCTTTACTGCAGTGTGGGAAATCCAAGGTCTCAGTCCTGGTCGTTGAGACTCCCACCCTCTGCTCCCTCAAGGGTGGATGACACCATGCCAGGGGGCTTTTCTTTTGCCCATTCTTTCAGAGCCTTCTGTAGAATCTTTGGATCTGTGAAGATGCGGGAACTACCAAGGCGGTTCACCCTTAGTCGCGCCGGGTACAGCATGGCGTAATCAAGATTCTGATCTCGAAGCTGCTTCTTCAAGGGAGCAAATTGTCTGCGTGCCTCCTGGACATGCACTGTGAAGTCCGGGTAGAGAGAGACAGCCGACCCCTCGTATTGCAGTGATTGTCTCTCCCGGGCCGCCTTCAAATCTGCATCCCTGTCTCTGTAGTTTAACAGTTTAGCGATAATGGGTCTAGGCGGAGCACCAGGCGGGGGTTTTTGGCCCAACGAGTGATGCGCTCTCTCCACCACAAACATTGAGGAAAACGTGTCTCGGCCCAGCATCGTAGTCAGAAGCTGTTCTACAAATAACTCCATATTACCGACACTTGTGGATTCCGGCAGCCCGGTATTTCGGATATTACTTGTGCGGGACCTCGCTTCAAGGTCCTCTGCCTTGTCTTGTAGTGTCAGCAGGACCTTACCCATCTGTTTGTGTGCAGAGTCCATTTCAGTCTGCGCTTCCTCAACCTCCGTGACCCTGCGCTCCGTCATATCCATCCTTTCCACTTGCGTGTCCATGCGCTCCGTCATGCGATCCATACGGTAGGATAAAGAGTCTATCTTGCTATCTATGGAAGATAAACGTTTTTGCATTGCGTCTAAGATGACCCGAATATCACCCTCTGCAGGTTCAAGCTCTTCAGGCTGCGCTTTCTGGTCCCCCTCTGATGTCTGATCGCAAAGCCTGGATTTTCTTTGTTCGAAGTAAAGCTTAGGTTGAGTTTTATCCACCTTCCCCATGGTAACACTCTGGCACTCGTAATGTTTAGTCTGTAGAGTATGAGAGGTGGAAGGAGCAGGTCTGCGTGGGTGCAGCTTATCTGGAGAGCACCCCGCGTTCTCAGTGGTACCTTTATGACGTTACCCAGGTCGGCGCTCAGAACAGTTCACTGCAGGGGGATAGCGCCGTCTCTATCGCACCCGAAGCAGGCATTATAGTTTGGATCCAAACGGCGGGCGGGCCGTCTCCCTCAGGGTGTTGAAGGGCGTCGTCCAGCCTCCCTCTCAAGAGTGTACGAAAGGACAGAATGACTGCCACAGCGGTAATTCTTCAGCAAGTCCAATCAGACTTCGGCTCCCACCCAGGCCAACAGCCAAGAAGCCAGGAGGGACACCGTACAGGCCCTATATCCCCAGCGTCGGGCGCAAGTCCAGGGATCACTAACTCGCTGCCAATCAGCGCTAGCTCGCAGCACAAGTCTTTATGGCCAAGGTGGGAGCTATCAGCGCGCCTGCTCGTGGCTCCGGCGCCGCGTCCCCAGTCTCCGTCTCTGCACAGCACCCCACGCCTGCTCCAGTGTCAAGGAGGAGAGGGCAGGGACAAACCCCAGCGATGAGGCCGAGATAGGGCTGACTTAGTTCGGCAGCACGAGGGGCACAGCAGGAGAAGCAATGCTCACCATCACGTCGGGGGGTCTTCGCTCTCCCGACCTCCAAAGTACGACTCCGGGGCACCCTCTTCAATCACTGCACCACAGCGCCGATGCGCCACGCCACCGCCCCTCGTCATGCACCAACCGCCACACAGTGTTAAGCTTCATGTGGCCATAGGCAAAATGGCGCAGTCAGAGCCACCTCCGGCTACCGCCAACCCTCTGCCGCGGCCCGCACAGGCCCAGGCGCCGAGAGGAGAAGAGGCAGGCGGCCAACAACAGCAATCAGCACGGGCTCGCGACACTCGCAGCTCGTCAGCCCAGCGAGCGCTCACCTCCGCCTCGCTGAGCTCCCAGCTCTCTCGGGCACAATGGACCGCACCATATCACTACCGTCGGCCTCCGCACACCCACGCCAGGGTGCAGTAGCCTCCTCCACCGTAGCACTCCTGAGTCCCCGCGAGGGTCGGCAGCGCCGCTGACTTCCGGATGGTCTCACAAACCCCCTCAGCTCCCGCCTCGCGGGCTCGCAGAGGGCGCAGTCAGTCCAAGATTTATCTTCCCCACAAGCTGCGTCATGGGCCCGGCCTCGGATCAGCGGCAGCCGGCCAGAACTCTCTCCTCTGCCTCACGTCGTCTCAGGGCACTGCACAGCTCCGAGAAACGGCTCAAAATGGGCAGTGCAGTTTTCGCTTCAAGCGCTACCGTTTCTTCGCATTTGGCAGCCAGGATTGATGCAGGATAATTGACGTATCTTTGGATAGACGGACGGAGCTCTCGGTTTACACTGCCATCTTGTGCTCAGGCAAGCTCCGACCCCCAGATTTACAAAAGACATATCGATTGGATTTCAGAGACAAGGACTTTGAGAGTTTAGATGCTTCAGGAAAACGATTACAGATTAAAGAATTAATTAACACTCTAAGGCATTGGGGTGAAGTGGAAAGACGGGAAGGCAGATGGGCTAAAAAGAAGATTGCAACAGTACCTTTACCTCTGTAGCCTGTGAGGGAGGTAGAAAAGGGAGATGCAAACGCAACGGTATATCCGATGAGAGAGATGCCAGGAGGAGGGTTTGTTCATGTTCCATGGTCTAGACAGGGTATATTATCATTTCAAATGATTTTCCCAGGTTGAGAGAAAAACCAGTTGAGTAGTACAAGCAAGTTGAAAGGTTTGTTAAGGTTTCGAAAGTTTTGTGGAAAGATCTAGATGCCTTGTTTGACATTGTAGTCCCAACTGACTTGTGGGTTGAATGTAAAATTGCAGTAGATTGGCCTAAAGAGGAGTATCCAAGAGATCCGAAAACAGGAGCTACGTCAGATGAAGTCATGAAGAAATATAATCAGGTCATTACTTATTTGAAGGGGAATCTTTTGCCAAAAGAGACAGATTGGGTTAAAATAGACAGGACTACTCAAGAATTGAAAGACTCAGTTTGTGTGCATTGTGAGAGGCTTTTACAGCTATTTAAACAATATAGTGGGATTGAGAATGTCTCTGAGAAAGATATGGGACATTTTGTATATCGATTTGTGTACGGTTTGAGACCAGAAATAAGTGCCATGATTTAGCAGCATTTGATTTGTTGGCAGAGTAAGTCAATAGATGAGATACTTCGTTGTGCAAAATATTGTGGAGATGACATTGATTCGCATCACAAAAAGTTGAAAGAGAAATTGATGTTGGCCCAGATGAAAGCAGCAAAGAAAGGAGGTTATATAAGTATGGATACAGATTTTTCAGGAGCATTTCAGGGAAATGGTCAGACTACAAATGGAATGAGAGGTATGGGGACAAATACTGTGCAAAATTTGATGCCACAAGGAAGAGGTTGAGGTGGAAATCCAGAATAAATGAAGAAGAAGTTTCCGTGCCATGGGTGTGGCAAGTTCGGGCATTGGAGGCGTGAGTGTAGAAATATTATGACAAATACAGGAGGTGTACAAATGAAAAAGTCCCAGTAGATGGATTGAGTCAGTCACAAATGAGTACTGAAATGATGAATCAACAGAATCAGAATCAGCAGATGTCGGTAGGATGAGGACAAGGTCAGAGAATGCTTCAAGCTCCTATGCAAAATATGAATGGTCAAGTGCAAAGGTACAATACGACAATGGGTTTCCATACAAATGATCAAATGAAAGCAAATGTGCAGGTGGCTTCGCAATATTTGTTACAGATGGATGAGAGTGATTCAGATGCATCGCAATGACGGTGCCTGAGGGGGGAGGAGGAATGCATGCTTGGCACATCCCTAGAGGTAGACCAGAGTGGTCCCTATGTGGATGGCAAGATAGACAGAAAGCCTATTTCGTTCCTTGTAGACACTGTTGCTACCCGTTCCACTGTGAGAACTGTAGAAATTCCCAACCTACCCCTCTCAGGAGAAAGTATCCAAGTTTTAGGAGTATCTAATAAATTAATCTCGACCCCAGTGACCTATGAAAGTACAAATTGGAAGTTTTGAAGATTTACACAAATTTGTGGTGTGCGATACCAGTCCAGTTAACCTGCTAGGGCTAGACTTGCTGTGCAAGATTAACTGTTCCATCTATTGTACATCAGATGGGATAGAATTCCATATGAAAGATGAAGATGTGGTATTTAAAATGACTGGACAAAAGTTGGAAGTGAATAGCTTATATCCTTTATTTACAGCAAATAATTTGCCTGTTGAATTGAAAGATACAGTTCTGCCTGATGTGTGGGATTTTTCAGGAAAAGACATTGGTCTGATGGGAGGAGTAGCCCTAATTCGAATTACTGTAAAACCAAATGCAGAATTCCAGAGAACTCCAGCATATAATTTGAGTCCTGAAACAGTTGCTGGAATAACACCTTTGATTGAAACTTTGATTGAACAGGGCATCCTGAGAGAAATATTAGGGAGTCCATGTAATTCGCCTATCATGGGTATACCAAAACCGAACGGGAAATACAGAATAGTACAAGACCTTCGGAAAATTTATCAGATTGTGATACCATGTTGTCCAATAGTGCCGAACCCAGCTGTGATTCTATATCAGATCCCATGTGAAGCAGAATGGTTCTCAGAGATTAATTTGTGCCAAGCCTTTTTCTCAATTCCCATGCATCCGGATAGTCAATATTTATTTGCGTTCCGGTTCGGAGACCGTGTCTTGGCATGGTGCAGAGTTTCACAAGGGTATACTGAGAGTACCTCGATTTTCAATCAAATTTTGAAAAGAAATTTGGAGTCATTGGTAATGCCTAATCACTCTGTGCTGCTACAGTATATTGATGACTTGCTGGTTGCTTCAGGAACCAAAGAGGCTTGTGTGACTGATACGATTGCTCTACTGAACCATTTGGCAGTAAGTGGGCATAAAGTGTCACCAGCAAAATTACAGTTTTGCCAGAAGGAAGTTCTTTATTTGGAACATCAGATTGAAAAAGGAGTCAGGAAAGTGTCTCAAGATCGGATCAATGCCATATTGCAAATGAATCCGCCAAGCACCCAAAAAGAAGTTCAAATTTTTTTGGGCATGGTTGGATATTGCAGGCAGTGGATACCAAGTTCTTCTCTGATAGCCAAGCCCTTGCAGAGACTGACACACAAAGACGTGTCAGATCCTGTACACATGGATGAAGAATGCATGCGTTCATTCCTTGAACTGCGAGATAGTTTGTGTCGAGCTCCAGCATTGGGAATGCCCGACTTTAATAAGAGTGTTACTCTGTTCTGCAGTGAACGAGATGGTTGTGCACTTTCAGTTCTGACGCAAATGCACGGAACTGCACGCCGTCCAGTGGCATATTTTTCAGCAACATTGGATCCCGTGGCTACTGCCTAACCTGGATGTTTGAAAGCTGTTGCTGCGACATGTGGGAGTCTGAAGCAGTGTGAGATGATTGTGATGGTTCATCCATTGAAAGTGAATGTGCCACATTCAGTTGAAATTTTGTTAACGCAAACTCGCACACAGCATCTTACAAGCAGTCGCTTAACAAAATACGATCAGGTGATATTGGGTGCGGAGAATGTCACTGTAACAAGATGTACGAGTCTGAATTCAGCTACCTTGATGCCGCTCCCAAGTTGTGACGTGGTTGTGGAAAAAGCTGATCATGATTGCCTTGTCGTGACTGATTTGTGTACCAAGCCGAGACCAGACATACAGGATACTCCATTACCAGAATCTGACCATGTTTTGTTTGTGGATGGATCATGCTTGAGAGACTCTAGAGGTACCTTAAGGGCTGCATATGTGATCTGTACGGTGGTGGGTGTTGTTGAAGCATCATGATTGAAAGGAGTAAATTCAGCACAAGTGGCACAGTTGATTGCACTCACTAGGGCGTGTCGCACTACATGGGTTCATGACCTCTTCAGGTTCACCTATTTGAAACGGAGAGTGTGTGAAAAACCTATTAATGGCACTACAATTGCTGGCCCAAATTGCAGTGGTGTAATGTTCGGCTCATCAATCTGGACATAATTATGTGACTGTCTGCAATAGATATGCTGATGAAACTGCATGCTATTGTGCTCTAAATTCATATGCGTTTAATGGGGAATCCTTGAAAGAACAATCTGATGAATCTGAATGAAGGTTAATGTTTTCAGTTGGTGAGACATGGGAAGAGACTCGAGAATTGCAAGATTCAGTTACACAGCCAGAAAGGGAAGGGTGGATAAATGCAGGATGTATACGTAAACCAGAAGATGAAGTGTGAGTTTATACAGATGGAAGACCTGTACTGCCAGATAGGCTGCTGTCACCAAGGGCAAGAATCTGCCATGGACCGACACATGTAGGCAGAGATGCAATGATGCGACTTTTTAGACAGTCATGGTACAACCCAAAATTCAGAGCCATTGCAGACTCTGTGCCAGGGATGTATAAAGTGTCAACAGCAAAATGCAAGAAGAAAAACTGTGGTTAGCGTGGGTCAAATTGGAAGGTCGGGAGGTCCTTTTACCCACATGCAGTTGGATTTTATTGAGATGCCTCCTCGTAATGGATTAAAATATGTCCTTGTGATTGTTTGTCTGTTTTCACGTTGGGTTGAAGCTTATCCTACGTGAAGAAATGACAGCCTAACTGTTGCTAAACTGTTGCTTAGAGAGCTCATCCCGAGGTTTGGATTTCCAGTCTCGTTGGAATCAGACAGAGGAACACACTTTAACAATGAAGTGGTGCGAATGGTCTGTGCTGCTTTACAGATTGAGCAAAACCTGCATTGTGCCTATCGACCTGAGGCGTCAGGTGTAGTTGAGCAAATGAACTGTACAATAAAATCTCGATTGGCAAAGGTATGTGCGTCTATGTTTTTGAAATGGCCTGATACATTGCCTTTGGTGTTGATGAGTCTGTGAAGTACCCCCTCATTAAATAATTATGGGAAGGGCTATGAGACAGCATACAGTCCCTGCAAATCAGCTTGTGAACATATCTGATGATTTTGTGCTCTATTATTGTAAAGGATTAGCTGATGTGGTGCGTTCTGTGGCTCACCACGTTGGAGAAGTCACCACTACTGTCCAACAGGAGCAAAAGCACGACTTGTGCCCAGGGGATTGGGTGCTTGTCAAGAAACAGGTGAGAAAGTCCTGTTTGGAACCTCAGTGGCATGGGCCTTCTCACGTGATTCTTGGCAACAACTGCGGTTAAATGTGGTGGTCTACCTAATTGGGTGCATGCAGCCCACACTCGTCGAGTCACATGTCCACTTGAAGGTGCGGAGTCAGTTGCAGGTGAACCGGTGGTAGCAGTGAGACAGCCTGAACAAACTGAGCACAGAGTAGAGTGGGCACCAGCTACTGGGTCTCAAAACACTGTTGACAACGAAAGAGAGTTGATCCCTTTAGGTAACGAGGGTCAGAAAGAAAGGGACTCAGCTAAGCGAAGTTTTGACACAAATTAAATAAACAGTGTGCCAGAAAAACAAGTGCGGAAAGGTGACCGATGGCCCAGAAAAAATGAACGATTGAAAAATACTCTGTCTGTGGTAAGAATTCCCTCTACTATAATCGAAGTCTCCAGTCAATCTGAACAAAGTGATACAGTTGGAGAAGAAAATACAGTATGCAGAAAAAAAAGAGTACGAGTTCCAAATCAAAGGTACGCAGCACCTGAATGGACGTCTTTAGCTGCAACAAATGATTGGGAGAAAGAGTTCATCACATTTTGTTCCAAAGACAACACTCTGTATAAACCACGCTAAATCGAACTGAGTGAAAAAGAAAGGGTGCTAAAAAAGAAAAAGGCTGAAGAAAATAAGGCTGTGAGCAGACGCTAAAAAAAAGTACTTGATCGAAAACGCAAAACCTGTTGCCAATCATAGATTTTATATAGAAATTATTTTGAAAATGGATGTCTCTGGTTCCGAGATTGAAAATTCAAAAAGGGTTATTTGACCTAGGCAAAAGTATATAGGTGCTTGCTTTGTGTGTGTTCTTGTCTTAATATTTGTTCTGTTGTTGACCATTCTAAATGTACCTCAATATGTTTATTCCGATAAATCTACTAATGTATACGACAGTACAACTACTGAATTAACAAAACTCCCTGGAGAAGAGATAAATATTAAAGAATTAACAAGTAGTGACTTGCACAAAGATAATTCAATTACTGATTTTACTTTAAATGTATTCACCAAACTATAGTAAGAGTATGTTGACACAATGGATGCGAGAGATTGTTATGTGTGCATGCAATTACCTACGTCTGTGCCTGAAGGAGTGACTTATCATCACCTTCCTTTAACTTATGGTGTCTCTTGTAGTGTACTAACAAGTTTATTCTATGGCAAGGAGCAGTTTCAGTATTATTATTCTAACTACGATCTGGTATTTTCTGAAATTCCTATTAAGACAAACATGAATATTGTGGTAAGTGCAAAAAATGCTGAGGTAATGAGAGAATTCTTTCATACTGTGAAGCCTATAGATATTGTACATGCGCATTGAAATAATTTGACATGCATATTACATAGTGAAGAAGAGAAATTTATTAACACCATAGAAAACAGACGAGGAGAAATAAAGAGAAAAGCTGCTGAAGATAAGACTAGAATACCTCCATGGGCTCATCGGGAAGGCTTTTACAAAAAGGGTGAGGCTTATGATGCAATTTCTCTGGATTGGCAACACAAGGGAAAGCTTTGCATACTAAGACAAAAGACTGAATCTAATAATAAATTCATTGGTTCCAGTGAGTGTGAACACACCTTCCTAATAACGGGAGGTTGGGGATTAAAAGGTGGTACTGATCAAGTTTTTCCGGGAGTATATTATGTGTGTGGAAAAAATGCTTATTATAAATTGCCTAAAAGTTGGTACGGATGTTGTTACATGGGTATTGTTTTCCCTAAAATATATCATGTGAATGATCATCATGGAACCAATGAAAAGAAACTAACATGTAACAGAAGTGGAATAAGTGCTGCAGAAATTATTGGTGATATTTTTGGTGCAGTAGTGGTAATATTGAATGCACATAAAATTAGGTAACTGTCTACAGTGGTTGATCGATTATCAACAGATACAGCTGGTGGTTTCTTAGTGGTTGAAACTGAAATGGTTGCTATAAGAGCTATGCTTTTACAGAACCGACTTGCGTTAGATGTATTATTGGCAAAAGAGGGCAGAGTCTGTCGCATGCTGAAAATTCAACAATGTTGCACTTATATCCCTGATAAAAGTAAAGATTTGCAGGGATATATTAGTAACATTACTAACTTGGGGAATAAATGAACTGAATTAAAGGCTGATGGTGCATGGGAGAAAATTGGGAGAGGATTTTCCTCAGTGGGACGTTGGTTTGCAGCACTGGGGAATGGCTTGGTTGGGCAAATTCTAACACCATTAATAACGAATGTATGACGTTACAATGCGATCATTTAGATCGCGGTATGTTACATCGCGGTTATTACAACGCAAGTCGTTACAACGACTTGCGCTAGAGGCGCTGGACTTAGGAATAGTATGATTTACTATTCCTACTCCAGTGTATGTAACAGTAGGGAAGGTGTTGGAATAGTAAATCATACTATTCCTTAGTGTAGAGCGCCATCCAGCGCAAGTCGTTGCAACAACTTGCGTTGGAATGACCGCGATGTAAATGTACCGCGGTGTAACGACCGCGTTGTAAAGGTCATTCTCCATTAATAACTATTGCTATTGGCATATTGATTTTAGTATTGATATACAGACGTTATAAACGCAAAGTAGAAGTAAAAGAAAGTAGAGGTAGGAAAAGAAAATGGACAGAAGTAGAATTAGATGACAGAAAAAGTACTTAAAATGAAGTTGTAAAGGACATGGAAGGTGTCAGACTGAAACAAATGAAGACAAGTGCATTCTAAAGAGTTATCAGATTGTTATCAGATTATCAAAAAAATTGTGTGATGGCTTAATTTGCAATCGGAGGGGAATTGATGGAGCATAATTTCTTGGTATGGCTGTCTCAGTCAATTCCTGCTCATTAAATAATACAATACTAATACGTACTTAAGAAACATGACTAACAGCGTGACTTGTAAACACATGAGAGTTCAATCTGCATCATAAATGCATGCAGTATGGTCACAAACCAGTTTGGGATGAAAACTATCAATGATGAGAGAGAGAAATTATAAATGTCAATGATTTCACGATTAATAATGTGCAATGAAAACTTAAAAATGTCATAATGTGTGACGTAATAACGTAGTCTTTGACAAAATGGTTAATGAAAATGCTAGAATAAAGTGCTCATTCAGTAGATAAAATGGTTTAACTTAAGTTGAAGATGAATAAAATGTATTATGTTCACGTGGTAGCACTATTATGATAGCTGCGGTTTCACAATGCCAAGAGAAAAATGTGTTTCTTTGTCTATAAATGATTTTTGCAAATGAATCAATGCTTGATGGAATACAAAATGATGTTTGAAATATTGATTCCTATGAAGAATATTAATCACAAATGAAGTAGTTTCATCCTTGTTCAATTAAATAATTGAATCGTTCAGTAAATAATGATGCATTAGTAAGTTTTCGCGAAGGCCTTAGAACACATTTATCCATTAAGTTCCTTCTACAAGGACTAGAATATTCTGACGTGACTTCATTTCTTACTATGGGAACTTTTGCTAAAGTTTCTTTCTCTAGCTTCGAACAAAGGACACCCTCTCTGCTAGTATAAACTGTGTCGACTTTGTTGCAAGCTCTGAAGAGAGCTCTTGGGAACGGACATGATATGATACAAATGAGTTTCCTAGTTCCGAGGAAGGATGAAATTGCACTTTTAGCAAAATGATGAACATCGGACAATGGCTTTACGTATAATTTCCGGATCATTTGGTAAGGTAATGATCACCCCATGAACGGACAATAGACTTTGACCAATAGAAGCCATGCAAACAGCGCAACGGATACTTTTGGGGGAACTATGCATAATTGGAGATATAAATGCCCTGTGGGAAAAGGACTGAGGGCTGACCATCTTTGAACTTCCTATATGCCTGGCATGCTGTCGGACTGAACTCTGATTTCTCTGAACTGAACTTTCTTGATTTACTGCGCTTTGCCCGCTGGTGAAGTCAAGCAGGCAAAACCTTTCAGCTGAAGGGTTGAATGACTCCTGTCATTGCACGTGGTGCACTGGCGTCCCTCTCGGGCTCATCGTAAGTCTTCCCTTACCTGATAATATGCAACCAATTCTTGGTTTGTATGATTTTATGACTGTAATCTGAAATTGCATTATTGTTCTATCTCTCATTCTCACCAGGTATTTGTGTTGAAATGTATTTAACTCTGAACTGTGATGTGTTGCGATTTTACCTGTACTAAAACGATAATTGATATTAAATGATTCTAAATGTATTTTTATGCCTTGACCATTTCAAATTGAGTTTAGATAAAGATTTGTTGAATATAACTTTATGTGTATGTCATTTTTAGTGTCTAGTTATTGAATATTTATTTTTTATCACTTTGGATTAGGTAGACACTTCTTCGTTCTAGGTTCTCATGAAGGAGTGGCCGTTCATCTCTAATTATCCTAGTCCCTATTAGCTCAATTCAAGATCTAACGGAGGATCTTACTGATATGTGGTTTTATCAGTATTGGTGTTGTAGAAGTTTATATAGGCCTAATTCTGTGATATTCAGTTTTGTGGTAGCTGAGGTGAGTATGATGAGTTCTTTGATAAGTAAGTAAAGTATAAAGTGATAATAACTGTTGTTTTTTTCCGCTGCATCACAGTGATGAGTTCCACTCTGGATACAGAGAACAGTCTCCTCGATTATGTTCACACCACGGCATGACTCTGACTGTAAAGGAACCACTCGACTACAAAACTCTCTCCTGCAAATATATGTGCACTTACCAGTAAATGTTGTCATCAAGGATCTTCCTTGCCAGAGTCCTTGCAACAGAGACAGCCACATCAATAGAATTGAGAAGTCTGAGTCCTGGCAACCCAGGACTTCAATAGATAAGAGAAGGATATAATTAGAGAAAAGACCATCTGCGAAGGTATTACCATAGAATGATTGGAATTTTCCTTACAAATGAAAAACCTCATTAATTAGCGAAGAAAGAAATTTCGAAAGAGCCAATCATGGTGGGTGCTGGGAGGGGAGAGGTGGGGAGAAGAGAGGAGAGGGTGAGAATTTTCTTTTTAATCTTTAGGACATGGTATCCTTAAAAAGAGATGTTTTCTAACAGAGTGGCAAGAACAGAATTACTTGCCCATGGATAAAAATGACAATTACACTTCATTTTATTTAAGGTCCATAAAAAGTTCTTAGAATAGAGCGAACAATTGACCATGTAGAGACCAGAATATTACATCTTAACCATAAGCATTTAAGGCTGTAAATACTGGGCCAAAGACTACTATTCAGTATGCTGGAGCAAAATATAACTGACATGCGCCTCAAAAATACAGGTACATATACTCATATGTGAGAATATTCAGTCAGCTGCATCATTTACTGAATATTAGAACATTGGAATTTTGGGATCTCCATTGAAGACAATGGAGTGCTCCAGGCTTCTAATGGCTGGTAGAGGTTGTGAGCATCAATATTCCAATGTTTGTTCACAGCTGTTGCTCTGAACAAAGGCCTTATGGAGCCGAGGGAATTTCAACACCCACGGGCCCCGTGAGGCCTTGTCAATTCTATTTAGAACACTCTGACCTCTAGGGGCGGAGTGTTCTAATAGCCTTATAGCCATGTATAGCGGGCTATACTGGCCATTAAAGGCCTGCTCCCTTTCTAACTCTGGAGCGGCCCTTTAATGGCTGGTATAGCCCGCTACGGCGGCCTATAAGGCTATAGTATTACTGAGGAAGGTGATGTAGGGAGGGTTGCAGTTAGAAGTAGAGAATGGTGGAAGAGGAGAGATAAGTTTCCTTTTAATCTTTGGGCTGTCTTACCTGTAGAAAGAGATATTTTCAGACAAAGTGGCAAGAATAGAATTACTTTCCCATGAATAAAAATGACAAACCCTTTATATTGAATTTGAATTCTTGGTAAATAGAAACTCTGCAAAAGATCAGATATATGACCATGACATCACCAAGGAGTCAAATGCAAACCCTTAGAGAGCGAGTCAAAGGAGTTAACCAGTAGACCAAAAACAACTCATTAGTGTGGTGGGGCAAAGTATAACAACGACATACAGTCCAGAAATACAGGTGCATTTAATGCAATAGGTAAGTGTACTCAGCCAGCCACATTATTTACTGAGTAGTATAATGGAGGGAGGTGATGTAGGAACAGTTGGAGGTAGAGGCAGAGAGAGGTGGGAAACGAGAGAGAGAAAGTGAGAAGTTTCTTTTTAACCTTTGGTCCATTATATCCCTAGAAAGAGATATTTTCAAAGGGAATGGCAAGAATAAAAGTATTTGCCGAAGGATAAAAGTAATAATCACTTTTAACATTTTTCATGGTAGTTAGAGACTCTTCGCTATAAACAGGGTATCTCTATATAGACAAAGCAAACACAAGGAGATGATGGATGGAGTGCTGAAACTTTTCAGACACTCACCCCCAGTCACAGATCTGGATTGAATCGATCATCGTTCTTTAGCTTACTTCGCCACCCCAGTTTGGACCCAGCCATATGCAAATCAGTCTTGACACTGTGCCTCATGGGAACAATCCAGCCCAAACTGCCAGGCCAGGTCCTCCCTGGACCGGAAATAAGCATACTGCGACCGGTTTCGAGGTAACACCCCTCATCAGCCAGTCTAGCTTGAATCCAGTGGCAAAGGAAGCAAGGGACCCACGTCTGGGCATACCCTGCCAACTTAGGGTACACAAAACAAACACAAGCCGATGATGAATGGAGTGCTGACACTTTTCAGACACTCAACCCCAGTCACAGATATGGCTGGGTCCAAACTGGGGTGGCGTGGTGAGCAAAAGAACAATGGATTAAACCCAGATCTTTGTGACTGGGGGTGAATGGTTGCATTGTTCAGCGTACCGTCCATCATTTGTTCCTTTTGCTTTTGTCGCCCTGAGTGGGAAGGGTATGCCCAGACATGGGTCCCGTGCTCACTGCACCACTGGATTCAAGCTAGCCTGGCTGATGAGAGGTGATGCCCCAAAACCGGTCCCAGGACGCTTGTTTCCGGTCCAGGGAGGACCTGGCTTGGCAGTTCGGGCTGGACTGTTCCCATGAGGCACAGGGTCAAGACTAATGTTATCTCTAATTTCTTTCCTCTGTGTGCGGCAGTGCAAGGTTCCTGTGCACTGCAACCAAGGCTATGTGCGCCAACCAACTGGACATGCAAGCGAGTGCTGTGCTCAGCAATATAAACCTTTGGCAATTACCACTCCAAACTTCTGTTTACAACGAGAGCGAAAACAGGTGCATTACACACATATAGCTCTAAATAATAGGGTCTTGAGACAGTTTTGCAACGCACATACATACCTTTGTGACATGAATTGTTTACTCCTGTAGCACCTACACCCTAGGTTTACAAAAGGACTGAACATAGAAGGTTGTACCATTATAATATTTTTCTGAACAGCAGGGTTGTTGCAAGCAGTTAGAAGGAGGCAGTTATTATTGAGTTTGAACCCAGAACCATGCTGGTCATATCAGTGAAATATGCTGACATTTTTCCTAGTGTAAATTGCCGACACCAAGGCATATTGAGCAGCCCCCGCAGGTTGTCTGCTTTATTGTTATGAACAAGAATATGCAGACTGTGAATGGGCTCTCTTATTTACAATTTAAGTTGGCCCAAAACAAAGGCCTCATTCAAAGGGCAATCAGCCCTACTTTTATTAAAAAAATAAGCCTGGATGGGGGTCACCGGGAGCATAATACATATACACAAAGCAATGGAGGGGAAACAAAGGTACATAACTTATCACTTTACAAGTCAAGTACTTAAGAGAAACATTTGAGGCAGGCTTTTGACTTTGTTTACCCCTTGTATAGGAACTGTATGCAAGTACTGTAAGAAGGTAGGCATATGTTAAGAGTGCATAGCTGGGAGAAACAAAAAGTCTGGATTTAAAATGTAACAGTGCTGGGGCTATGTCTGTATTTATAAGACTTTACTGCTATGCAATGGAACCCTTTTTTGCACATTTATAAGACAAATTGATAAAGAAAACTATAAGGTTCCAAACCCATACCCATGACGCATCCTTGCAGTACATCCAGTGGTTTTATTTTCTCAAACCTTAACTACTGTGGAGAATAATTTCATAAATTAAGACAGTGAACAGCGGATTATCAAGGATGACTTTTCCCATTAATACATTACCTGGAGGGGGCACTGCATACTGTGGCTGTGTAGAAACATTTTTATAATATGGCCTTTTTGAAATTCACGATGTGTCCTAACTCCTGGGATGCTCAGTAATCAGTTTTTTTGTAATATGGCATCTGCTTTGGCTCAGGCAGCAGAGGCCAGCATGAATCTGTGGTGGTGGGGCGGGGAGGTGAGGAGGTAAGGAGGTATAATTATAAAAAAAGAAAAATTCACTTACCTCTTCGCTGCTTTGTCCCACTTTGTCTCTCCTCCCCAGAACAGGAAGCAGCCAGGCTCCCCTGAGCCAATCCCAACCCTACAATACAGTGTTGTGATTGGCTCCCCGAAACCAATCACAATGCTGCAATGCAGCGTTGTAATTGGTCTGAGCGTCAAGTTCGGCACTCAGACGGGGACTGGGGGCCTGGGCATGTTCTCCATTCAGACTGTAATGCAGCCTCCATGGAGAACATCCTAAAGTGCGCATGACTGTTTGGCCGGCCCGAGAGGGCCGGTCAAAGCATCATGCACACTTTAGAGTGCCCACCACTCCTCCCCTGCTCTGTCAGAAAAGCAGCCCCACCCCGCTCATGCTGCCGCAGCAGGGAAGAATAAAATGATAATAACATCACATTATTATCATTTTATTTTTCCTTTCTTTTACTGCTGCACAGCAGCAGTGGGGCGGCACGCTCTTCCGCATTAGCAGAGGAGCCGCCACTGGGCTCAGAACAGCAGCATAAAAGGCTGTTTCTTTACCTTTATCTCATCACGGGGACATTGAAGAAGCTTACAACATAGCAAGTATTTATTAAAAGTAAGTAGTTAAAAACATGAACTGAGAAACAGTCAGTCACATAACAGGAGCGACTGCGCGTACTATGGATGAAATGTAAACTGCAATAAATAAATGTTGTGTACAAAACATTAATTCCTGCTTTGTGCCCCCAAATGCTGCTGCTGATAGCTTTTTTTTAAATTTTATATAACGTAAACTCACAGTGTTTTACATGAGCACCAGTTGCATTACACAAAGACACATTCATTTTTTAAAATATGGGAGCGATTAAGTGATTTGCCAGAGTGCACACTTTGGCAACATTTTTCCTTGGAGGCTAACACTGCCTTCTGTGATTTTAATCGCATTTCAGAAGCTTTTCTGGGGGGAAGCACAAAACATAAAAATTGATGCAACCCTGGACTCGAACTTGGCTCCCCTGTTCCAACGAAGGAAGCACTGCCATTACTCCACACTGTCTCTGCGAATGTAAACAGCCCCTGACATTAACAAAGCAAGAAGCTGCAAGCTCTCTAATGCGCAGCATATCTTACGTGCCCATAACAGTTGCTCTTCCGTCTGTCTTTTCAAACGTGCTGCCACTGCTCCTAGCACTTCACCAAGAAAGTGACAGTTTTATCACCGTTCCGCATCATGTCTTTAAGTACGTGGTTTGAGGAACGGGCTCTTGGTGACCTGCGCACTTTGCAAGTTTGTGTGCGCCCTGGTGGAAAGCCCTGTGCACGCACGCACACGTGCGCATGTTAGAGGGAACTATGGTCAAGACTGATCTGCATATGGCTCGATCCAAACTGGGGTGGTGTGGTGAGCAAAAGAACGATGGATTAAACCCAGATCTTTGTGACTGGGGGTGAATGTTTGCATTGTTCAGCATTCCGTCCATCATTTAAATGAGTTAGAGTATCATTAGAGGTGGAACATCAACAACCTGATGACAAAATCGATTAATCAAATTTAGAAATATATTCCAGGGTAATAACAGCTCTATTATAGACAAAAAATAAAGATTTTGTATGCGTGCAGCCTTAGACGTAGTAAATACTTTAAGCCATATTTTATCCCATTGATGATCAGGGAATGATACAGAAAGGTCATTTTCTCATAGTAATTCAATAGAGATTTTTAATCGAATGGGAGTATGTGGTAATAAAATGTTATATATATGTGCAGCTTTGGGAATGGAATCTTCATCAATAGTGTGTATTGGTGTCAGGGGTGAAAATGAGGTGAGATCAGGAGAAAAGTTGTGAGTCAATAAAAAGGATTGGAGAGCAGCAAATATTAATTCATATTCCTGTAAAAAAGAACTTGGTAAGTTGTATTGTTTTGTAGTTGAGCAAAAAGAATAACACAATTATGCTTTTCCAATTGATTGACAAACACAATGCCCATGTATCTCCAATGTTTAAAATAAAATGACTTGCTGGCGAAATATAATCAACTTATTATAATAAATACAAGAGGATAGAAAGCATTGTTGAAAATCCAGATTAGCTGAAAATATTGTATGTAACAAGTGCTGGGAGTATTTTAAGATCTGATTTTAGGTACATAAAAGTACAATTAGACATGTGAACCACCTCTTTGAATGAGAAATCCTTCAATAAGGACCGTTCAAAAACAATCCATTGTGTTATGGGAGAATCTTGAAAATCTTTAATTAAGGCATAAAATTGACAAATTAAAAAAGCAGAATGGTAGACCTTAAGATCAGGAAAACAAACACCCCCTCATTCTTTGGGTGTTTGAGTTTAGATAAAACAATACTTGAATGTTTGTTGTTCCAGAGCAATTTGGCACAAATAGAATTAATTTGAGTAAAGTAATAATTGGGTATTTTGAAAGATAACATAGAAAGTGTGTAAAGGACATGTGGCACAATCATCAACTTGAGGGTATGCAATCTACCCCACCAAGATAGATGAAGGGGAGACCAGGATGGCAATTTCTGTAATTTAAGTTTTAAAATATTAAAATTCTGACTACGTATGCTTGAAATATTGGGAGAAAACCACACTCCTAAATATTTAATTTTGGAAGGGCACCATGTAAAATTACTGATAGAAACATACAGTGGTAACACAAGGAAGTCAATGGCAACATTACTGTTTTGGAAAAGTTTAGTTTATATCCTGTGATGTTAGAATATAAGTTGATCTCTTGAAAAAAGGGTTTAAGGAAGACAAGGGATTCGACATGTATATCAAAACATCATCAGCATAAGCCGATAGCTTAGTTTCGAGGTAATTATATTTAAATCCGGAGATAAGTGTGTTACAACGAAGGGGCTGAAGGAAGGGTTCTAAACAAAGAATTAGAAGCAAAGGGGAAAGGGCACAACCTTGCCTGTTGCCTCTATGTAAATTTAAGTAGTTGGAAAAGCGTCCATTAACAAAAACACTGGCACAAGGGTCAGAGTATAATAATTTTAAGAATGAAATACATTTTGGGGTGAAGCCAAACCAATGGAGGGTAGTAAACATAAAATGCCATTTAATGCGATCAAATGCCTTTTCGGCATCTAGAGAGAGTTCCGCTAGGGGATAGTGATATTTCCTACCCAATGCAAGAGTAGTAGAGAACATTCTGGCATTGTCTGCAGCAAACCTACCCTTAATGAAACCAGATTGATCAGGTTTAACCAGTTGGGAAACAACACTTTCAGGGGGTCATGCTAACATTTTGGCATATATTTTGCAATCATAGTTAATTAATGAAATAGGACAATAGTTTTGACAAAGGGTGTGATCTTTATCTGGCTTAGGATTAATAACAGTCAGGGCTTCCAGAAAAGAACCACTAGTCTCTGAATTCAAAAGAAAGAAATTAAAAAGTTAAAGTAATTTAGATGCAAAGAAAGAGGAAGAAAATTTATTTTTAGGGATTTAATAACATCAATAATTTTCTGGAGAGTACAGTCAGCTTCTCATGTTTTTAAAGGTATTGGGGATAGAAGGAGGACTGTGAAGACCAATAAAGAAAGTCTTAATATCATGTTCTGAGGGAATAGTATCTTCTGTATACAGAAATTTGTAGAAAGCTTGGAAGACAGAAATTTCGGAGTCGGAGGTCGCAAGGTTGTTGGTGAGTTTTACGAATGCGGCCAATATTTTTACAATAGGATTTAATTTTTAAATAATTAGCCAACATTTTACCCGCTTTATTTTGACCACTGTGGAATTTAGATTTGATCTTAAGTAGAATGTTACATGCATCAGTGGTAGCAAGTTTATTAAGGGTAGACTTGGCTGTAATCAAATCATGTAAAACAGAGGAAGACTTAGAAGTGAAGTGAGTAGGCTGAAGTGTTTTAATTTGTTGGAGCAATGCAAGGTATTGGGAATTCAATTTCTTTTTCCTTTTAGCTGAATAGGCTATGGTGAAGGCCCAAAATTAGGCTTTAAAAGCATGCCAGTTATTACGAATAGAAGTTTAAGTAGATTGGTTATTTCTTTGATAAAAGCAGTAGCTTCTGTAATAATTTTTTTGTCCGATAGTAGGAAGTTATTGAACCTCCAACGACCTGTTTTAGAGTTATTAAGGGATAAATCAAAAGAAGAGAAAATGGGCAGGATCTGAAATAAAAATGGATCCAATTCGTGAGGATTGAATAGAAGGAAGTACGGGCTTAGTAACAAAAATATAATTATTTCTGGCATAGCATGGTGTACATTAGAGAAAAATGTAAACTCATAAGTATGAGGGGTACAAGTTATTCAAACATCAAATAATGGATGAGTGTTCATGACTGATTGGAATGCCTTATGAGATTTGTCAGGATTGATTTACATTTAGACTTCCTATCAGTAAAAGGATCTAACAATTGATTAAAATCACCTGCTACAATAATGTTGGGATTGTCAATGGAAGTTTTATTTGAATGTTTTGCCCAAAATCAGGATCAGGTTTGACTGAACCGTAGATATAAACTAAAGAAATCAGTTTATTATGAATTATGGCATTAACCAGGCTCAATAACGTAATTTATTTCAAAAGGGCCCCTTCCTGTCATAAGTAAGTGATTAGTGACACCTAGAAAGGCCTCAGCTTTTGTCCCCCTAGTTAGGCTGGTCCCACATAATGCTCTATCGAACAAAGCCTGCAGTTTAGGAGATTTCTGGTATCCGTCATGATACCTTTTTTTTTATCTTCCAGCTCTTGATGCATTTGAAACAGTGCTTGCTCCGAATGGCTAGGCTATGAGCAATCATCTCACTTTGACCTTGAGAGGTGACCTGGCCTTTGGCAATCCAAAACATATTCTAGTGGACAATTGAAGCATTCAGATTTTCTTCAGTTCGTGAAATGTTATGGTTTTAAAATGTTTGGTGAAATAACTGAAGGGTAAGCAATGTATTTCTTGTCTTGGTGTCATGGTTATAGATTGTTTCAAAGTAGGAGGCAGACAGTAGGGGTTGGAACACTTGGCATCTCTAAAAATCACTGGATTTTGTTTGATCCAAGTCACTCAGTCTATAATTTATCCTGAATAATGGCAACTGTGGGTGAGCTGTTCCCCCTAAATCTTACACCTCAAAAACTCACCCACTGGTTGGGTGGTTTGGGCACAGTGGTAACTTCAGTTTCATGAAGCAATGGGCCCCAAGATAGGGTTCAAAATTAGTGTTGGGACAGAAAACTTATCTGCGTGGTAAAAGACCTGTACCCCTGCCATGAGTGCCCAACTGCACTGATGTCTGGATGCCAAATGCTGGTTTTTGTGTCATTGGCATCGGTCTGTCTCACTGATTGGGGTCTTGTTGGACCTGCATAGGCACCCAGCGAGCTGCCCTTACAGTGGTGGAAGGGTAACACCTTCACCAAGAGTTACCATGTGCTGATCAATAAAAGTGAACAAGTCCTTTTTATACTGTCACTGGAGTGAGGCCTACAGCCTTACTCACCTTTTTAAAAGTTCCACTGCTGTGTGCCTAACTCACCTTTGACCTATATCTGGTAGATGTAGAGTGCTGCACAGCGCTGGAGTAGTGACTCTATGTACTGAGTCTATTGATGTCTGTCAGGAATACATTACATGAGTGATGTGCTGTGCAGTGTGTGCACAATGGAAGCATGTACTGAGTGTATGTGTGCTTGCGTGAAGTACAATACATGTAGGGTGAAATGTGCAGCACGCACATGGTGAGTGTGTGTGCTGGCAGTGTGTGTGTTTGCAAATAGCACACCCTGGTACAATACAGAAAAGCTACAGTACTGAACAATGTGTGCAGACTGCATGTGTGTACTGAATGCATGTGTGTCTGTAGTGGCACAATGCATGGAGGTACCTGTACTGGAGAGTACGTGTGCTGCAAATGTAAACTGAGTGCAAGTGTGCCTACAGTGGTACATTACATGGAGGATCCTGTGTTCCATTTTGAGAAGCCTGGGTCTGCCTGGTGAAGGCATGAGGAGTAGAAATCCCCCCAGACAGATTTGTGTATTGCTGCTTCCATGTGAGCTTGGTGGGACACTCACTGGAGAAAAGGAGGAAGAAACTCCCTCTTTACACTAAAAAAAAGGTGCTTTGTGATTCAGTGATAGATCACAAGGAAGGGGCCTGGACGTATCTCAGGAAAGAGATGCGACTGGTAAGTGAAACCTAAATAGTAGGACTGGGAGCCCAGGATTCACTTTTGATGCATGTATCCCTGTGACTGACATCGGGTGTGAACTCTGGTCGCTCCCATGAATTGTGTTGTAGGTCTATCAACTTTGGAGTCTTTCCTGCTGTGGCAGACAGCCTTGCAAGAGGAAGGAAGAAAAGGAAAAATGTACGCTTCAGATGAAGCACAACCTCAACATCAAACTTCAAAGACTCGGACCCTAAATAACATTTGGTGTCTGGAAAAGGACTATAAGGAGGGGAAGGTTGAGACTCTAAAAATTGGTCATCTGCCATCAGCCAGATGGGCAGAGTGATAAGGGGAAGCTCTGCAAGACTTCAGCCTGTGACTAGGACTTGGGGCAAAGGCCTGCTAATCTCCCTGCGGGGTGAGGGGACATCACCCAGGGAAACCAAGATCACCTGCCTCGGAGCTCCTGCCTTCTTGCCAAGAGCAATGTGTCCTGTGAGGAAGAGGAGAACGTTATAGGGAGCGATGTCCAGTGGGGAGCCCTACCGAGGGGACTCATTGAGCGAGGTGTGAGGGAAGAGCTGTTCACTGACTGGGTTGTTTCCTGTGTGCAGAAGCGATTCGTGAGCGCTGTGGGGGAAGCGCCACACCACCTTGTTGCGGTGACCACATATGCCAGAAGGGGCCACCGTTGAACTATTTGTTGCCAGAGCATTGAGGCTTGTTACCACTGTGGTAAGGGTGAGTGTACCGTAGAAGTCTTCGATTCCGCTGGGAGTACTGCAGCAACCCCATATGCCAGAAAGGGCTGCTAGGAACCAAGATTGCCAGAAGTTCAGGTTGTTACCCGTACGGGAGATTGTGTCTGTGACTTGTGGGTCAAGCCCGCACACCAAGGCTTACACCTGACTGATTCCCCAAGAAATTAGTCAGACTGAGACGTCGCACTCTCTCTAGGCTCCAGTCAGGAGCCGGTGGATGGATTAAACCTCCTCTCCACGTGCTACTGAGGGGAAGAGTAACTCATATTGCCGGGACAAGCTGGCAGTGCGGCACAAGTGAGCGGGCCTGCACCTGCCGGGTGCTGCAGTGAGTGCAACATGTCGCCAAACAGGATCATGACTTGTGACAGCCCTCGAAGAGGGCACTTGTTGCACCGCTGAACGTTTTCATACCGCCGGAGTGGGTAAGACTAAAATTGGGCCTGCGGGGCTCGGGGGACTCTGTGCTAATTGTGCTGCGGCACAATCAACACTTCTGACTAATTCTTGAAGAATCAAAGGGGAACTCTTGAGTACGGCCTATTAGTGAGCATTCCCTGGATGTGACCATCAACGAATGGGGATTAACCCCGACCACTTTATGAGGAAGAGGGTGGACAGTGATTTACCTGACAACTACCAGAGTCCCGACCTAAAGGGGATTGTATTATTGCTCATAATTCTCATTATTCCTTTGCATGTGTAGAGTTAGAAATAAAATGCTTCTTTTTCTTATAAAAGTAGGTATTGGACTGGACATTGATTTATTGCTCGTACTTTGTGCGCTTTGAGTTATGAGTCGTGTTTACTTACCTGTATCCACACTTCCCCCCTGAGGGAGCCTTTGACTGCTCTTCCAGAGCTACCACAGAGAGTCAAGGGCAGAAGGGGTACTTGGTCCAGTTGCTCAGGATTCATAGTAGGTCGGGCCCCGGCACATCAGGAGTGAAAGGTCGCAGCTACTACGGTTGGGCCCAGTAGCCCCTGCGTGCCCTGTGGCCATCTTAAAGGAGTTCTGACAGTCAGCGTATCAAAAAAGACAGGTAAATAAGGAAGGACAAACTCAATAAGTGAATTCTAGGGTGGAAATGGAAATGCATGAAGATTTATTGCAAAAATTGAAAGGTGCAATACAGAAAAAGTAAAATGTAGTTGCAATAAATTTCGTTCATATGCATAGTCATTACAGTGAAAGCTCGCAGTAATAGGACAATACAGAATAATAGGCAAAATCTAAAATGGACTAAGTTCCATATTTGCAGCAAAATCAATAAGAAATTGGACAGCATTCCTAGTAGCATAGGGATGGTCTATTGCTCACCCCCAAAATCGAGGGTTTATATTGGAAATTTCCCCATAGAACAGCATGGAAAATGTAGTATCACTGTGGTGTGAGCAAAGAAATAAATTTTCAATAAATCATAGTACAGACTTTAAAATCGTCATACCGCCCTACCATCTAATCATTAACCCATTACATGAATATTGATTCAGCCCCCCTGACCTAATATCATCCAGAGGTGTCGGAGCAAACTAATTGCATAAACAACAGTGAACCATTGTGAATATATGTAATGGTGCATTCAAGCGGAAGATCCTTGAAAAAATGTTCCATTAGTGAGCCCATGCTAGAGTATTCTTCGAGAACAGTATACAGAAATAAATAAACATAATTGTCTTGACTATGTGCACCAGAAGTAATAACCATTGAATGTGACATCCATTTTGAACAAGGTGCTGTTGAGGCCTATTTAGCATAAGCCACGAAAGCACTTAAACCGGTCATATCAAAATTGTTTCGAAGGCAATACCTCCAGGTCAGTGTACACTTGTATTTGAGTGTAAATATTTATTCTTCACATTATTAGTTATGCCCATTTTAAATAACCTACAAAATCTTCCTCGCTACATTACCAGAATAGCTGGTAATTTAGATCTTTGCTTGCTTACGAATGACAGAATTTGTTTCATTAAAACGTTGAAATAGTAAAAGGATCTAGTTCTTGGAGACCACCTAAGTCAGCTTTTTTTTATCCCCGACGTTGTTATTGTTTGAATGATTTGTTAAGTGTCCTAACAGTATGTCAAAAGAGGGACTTCATAAGGGATTTACTGTCGTACATTTGGTAGTAAATAACCACTTCAAGGACCAAAGACCTTCTCAGTCGGTGTCCACACCCCGCCAGGGTCTGAAGAACACCCCTGTGTGCAGTGTGTGTGTTCCTCGGATGCTAGAGCTGGTATACATGATATTCCACTTTTTTCAATATACCTGGGTATTCCATTGCAGTAAAAGTACTAACATTTCATTCATCTAAATTGTTCAGTCAGAACATTCGTTTTTTAGGTCTCGCCCTGAAGCCAGCGCTTGCGCTGGTCTGGGCGAGACATTTTGTAAGTGGGCTTTTAGAAATGCGACCACTTTTTTTTGGGCTTGACTAGAGCATGCGGGTACGCGCACAGTAACGCGCATTCCTCGCATGCTCCAGGCGCCATATGTCTTTCCTCTCACTTGCTCCTCCCCCTCCCCCACCACAGAGCGCTTCTCGGGGCCGCGCGGCCGTGTCACTTTCACGGCCGCACGTCACTTGCTCTCCCGCTCCTCCCCCCTCCCCCACCACAGAGCACGTCTCGCACGGCCGCGCGGCCAATGCTTGTTTTATTTTGTTTTTGCGCGCGCGCGCGCACACAACTCCCGGTCGCGGACGAAATTCTTGCTCGCGATCACTTTCGCGCGCACCATTTGCTTGTTTGAACACTTCTCGCCCTTTCCTTGCTGTTTTCTGTGCATCGCTCATTCTTTCATTACTTGTCACTTTTATGTGCATTTCTCAGTCTTTCTTTGCTACTTCACTGTGCATTACTCCTTCCTTCTTATTCCTTCTTTGCTGCTTTTCTGTGCGTTTCTCATTCTCTTTCTGCCACTTTCATGTGCTTTTTTCATTATTTCGCAATCTTTCTTTGCTGCTTTTTGAACTTTTACACTGATTCTGTGCCGATCTGCTGGGCATCTGCCACTCTTTCTCATTCATTCTTTGCTGATCTTCTGTGCTTTTGCCTTTCATTCTTTAACATTTTTCTCTGCCCTTTTCACTCAATCCTTGCTGCTCTTGGCTTCTTTTAGTCTCAGCTCTTCTCTTCGAGTTTCGAACTCAATTGCTCTCTTAACTCCTCTTCTTCCTTTTTCTCACTCTTTTGCTCTTCTTCCTGCCCTTTTCCTGAATTTGCGACCTTCCCTGCTTCCTCTCCCACGCCGCACTCCCTTCTCGGTTCCTGCCAGTTACTTAGCCCAACCCATTGCCCCAGAGACCCCCGCTCCTAATTCATGTCCGCCGCAGCTTGGATGCACAGCCCGTATGCGCCCTCCCGTGCCCAGCGCCAGACCCCTTGCTTTCACTCCCATCACTGCTACGTCTCTGCTTCCCTCTCCTCACCCTGAACCTTGAATGCACCTTCCAGTGCTGCTGCTACGCCTCGGTAGTCGACTGCGAAGGTGCCTTCCCCTGTTCTACCTGACACTTTTCCTGCACCTTCCCACACCTTCACACCACCCTCTCATGCACCGCACACAACACTCACCTCTCCCTCGGCCACGCACACCTACACACCTCTCCCCACCCCTCCCTGTTCTGCCTTCTCCTCAACAACACCTCCCTCAATAAACACGCTACTGAAATATGGGACCTGCTGCACGACCACACATTGAAACTGCTCTTCCTCACAGAAACCTGGCTGATTCTATCGACATTACCACACCTATTCCCCAGGCACAAGGTTATAAGACAGGACAGAATTAACAGACCCAGCGGAGGACATGTCATCGTTTTCAAAGAGCTCATCAAGTGTTCCACTGCCTCAGCTAGCACCAACAGCACTGATGCTGGATGTGTTTATTGTGCCAAAATGGCTTCTTTTGTCATCTTCAATGCAAGATGGTGCACACTCTGAAATCCGTAAAGTGCACTCTCTTAATGCTTTATTTTAATAAATATATTTAGGGTGATCACCAACCTCTAGTTCAGTGTGGACACTTTCTCCAGTCCTTGTCTTCTCTCTCTGTACGTCACACCTCTCTTTCAATAAACCTCAGTGCCCCACAGCACTTACCTCTCATGACCTCAACTTGCCACCTCTCTCCGATCCTACCTCTAGATCTCTAGCTCTCGGTCAGCTCTCTGCCCCTCTCTTCTCCTCAAGTGCCTCTCTCTCTCTCTCTACTTTCTCTTCTTTCTGCATCTTGCTGCTCTGTTTGCATCTCATCCCCCTTCATTTCTCTTCCATTTACTTCCCCTCCCTCTTAATTTCATCTCTTTATCTTACCCTTTCTATCATTTTTGCCATCTATACCTTACCTTTCTCTACCTCTCGCATGCCTCTTTCTACCTCACCATTCTCTCTTTCATTTCTCTCTCTGCCTCACAACTCACTGCCTCATCTCTCTCTTCCCCACCTCTCATACACTATCTAGACTCTCAATTTACATCACCTATTGGCCTTCTATGTCTCTCTTTTTATTGATGTCCTCTTTCCCTCGCCTTTCCCATTATTTTATTTCTTTCTCTCTACAATGCTCTCCCTACCTCTTCCACTCCATCTGTCACTCCCTTTGCTTTCATCTCTCTTTCTATCTCCTTCACTGTTTCCGTTCACTCTCTTTGCTTCCAATGTCTCGCTCGTTTAATACATCTGTCTTACCTCCTTCTCTCTCTCTCCCTATTTCACCATTCTCTACTTCTCCCTCGCACTTACTCTGTATTAGCCTCATCTCTCTACCTCATCTTCACCTCTTTTTCTCTACTTCTCATATCTTTCTATTTTTCATCCCACCGGCTCTACCTGCCTCGCTACTTTGTTTACCTGACCTGTCATTCTGTGCTTCACCTTTCTATTTGTGCTATCTCATTATAACTCACCTCTCTTCCTATCTTATTTCTCTCTAGACCTTGCCCCTCGGGTTGGCACCTTTCTTACCAGCCTACATTTAAAACTGCATGCCAGGCCTCTAAAAACAAGCATTGGCATAGTCAATAGGTCTCGCCTTTGGGACCTTATAAGTTTTTAGACATGCAACAGTTGATGTTATTGCACCAAGGATATTGTGCTGCATAACTAAATACTTATAAGGTCCCAAAAGCGAGACCTATTGGCTATGCCAATGCTTGTTGTTACAGCATGCATTACTTCAGTGAAAAATTCAATACACGTTTCTTTTTCCCTTCCCCTTTAGGACAACCAGTAAAGGGGACTTTGTATTTTCTGCTGATCGTTTGGTAATCATCCATCGTTATCCGATTCCATAGTAGAAGGTGAATCTGGTTTGAATACAGAAAAGTGTGTGTGTGCTGGTGAGAAGCTTAAACTAGCTCTTGGCTGGCACTGTGGCAGCATATGGTGGCTGTAATAACAGCTGCTGTGCACAAACAGGCAGTGTTCCCCGGGACAGCAGTTCTATTAAACGAGGCTGCTGAAAGAGCCTGCCTCACAAAATGCACTTTGGACACCTGCACTGCCAACTGAATGTTATCTGTGGGCTGGAACCAAAAATGGGCTTGGTGTACAATTCATGCTCTTTGTGCCGTAATGCAAGTTGTATAGGCCTCTACTTAGTCTATAGGGCTAGGGTTCCCATTGGCTGACGGGGTCACCTGATTACTAGGGCTATAAAAGGCCAGGGTTAGGGCGTCTCAGCCCGGGCGTCGAGGCTAAGGGCAGAGAGGACAAGGGCAGTTGCCTGTTTGAGCCTGTTCAAGACTGACCAGGGCCAGGGCCAGAAATGCTGCCCATTTTCCCATTTAGCAACACCCAGCCCACACCATCCACATCCACAAACAGAGCAACACACTCACACCAAATGTACACCACGCACAACACTATGCACAGATTAATGTACCAGCATGCACTACTAACCCAACCAAACCACATCTATACACCCTACTATCCCAACTACCACACATATCCACCATCACCTACAAACAGTACACAACTCTATCCTATACCACTAACCAATACACTCATCACTAACACAACGCCAATCGACACCATACATAACTACATCCCATCCAGACACACGCTCCCTGCTGTAATTACACCTAACATACCACCTTTTATCACTCACAAACATATAATCATCCTTCCATCATTTGTCCAACAAACACCCTCCTCTCCCTTCTACCATAATAACACTAACGCACAACACACACACTGCAGACCACCACACTTTTTAACTCTTGCAACAAACCAGTCTAAGACAAACACTCTTACCTCTACTTCATTCCCGCCTACACACATCATACACTCTACTCATAAACACATCACCACCCCCTCTACCGTACAACCTCCTCTCACAAACAATACTATACAACCAAATCCATTGCATGAAACATATACATCAGCACCCCTTTTCACTACTCCTCAAAAACAAAACATATCACACACACCAGCACAAGATCTTCAAAGCACAACACCTCATAATACTTACCATCACAAAATACAAACATACACCCACCTTTCAAACAACACAAAGGAACCAACTCCAATGCCAAGCTTTCTCTCTTCCACCACACCTAACACAGATACAGCAACACAGCAACTCTCTTCTAACCCCCTCTCATCCATTGGACAATTTAGAACCTTACTACATGACCCACTTGCTGCACCACCAGTCCTGACTCATACACCTTCCGCATTAAACACACGCAAACAATATAAGCAACATGCCATACCTCACAACTTCGCTTCCCCATGTCTACTTCACAACAATGTTACACCACGAAAACAACACAGCACTCCAACTCACTCTCAAACACCATCCCCTCCACATACACACGCAGACCCATCAAAATGCCTTCTTAGCATGCTGGATGAGGAACATGATACAGAACAGCTACACGATTGCTATCCTAATAAAGCTAATGCCAGCTCTAAAAACACACCTGCTACAAACCCACACAATACTGATCACTCTTCTACAAAACAAAGTCTCACTATCACCAAAGGCCACTCTCTAAACTGTCTACTAATAAATGCTCGATCCGTCTCTAAAAACAAGCATCACATCTACGACCTTCTCACAGATGCAAAACCAGACAAACTATTCATAACCGAATCATGGTTGGGAGAGGATATGGCTCCAGTCCTGCATGAAGCCATTCCTCTAGGCTATCAAACAATCACCCAAAATTGTATAGCCAAAAAAGGAGGTGGTCTAGCTGTTGTATTCAGGCAAACAATACATATCACTAAAATTGACGACATCTCCATAAAGAATTGTGAGGCTCTTCTAACAAGATGCAATCCTACACCGTCTTCCTCCTGTAACTTCCTGCTCCTTTACAGACCTCCACCTAGCAAGGCGACATTCCCAGACGCACTTCTAGACACAGTTTCAAACCTGATAACAATACACTCCAACCTATGCGTTCTGGGTGACCTCAACATTTGGTTTGACAAACCCAATATGACCCATCAAAAAACAATAATCACTGGCCTAGACGCACTGAACCTGCATCAGATTGTCCACAAACCGACACACACCGCTGGACATATCCTAGATGTCATTTTTGCTAATACTGAGCTAGTTACCTTTCAAACTATAACTCCAGTCACATGGTCAGACCACCACTTGCTTGCTTTCCAACATAAAACAACACTAAGTGACTCACCTAAAACTACCTTACATCCATCCACCTATCGGCCGTGGAACAAACTCAATTTGGAACACTTAGAAACACAACTAACATCAAGTACAAATCTGGAAACAATAAATTCTGTTCAAAAACTATATGAGTGGCTACAAGAAGCTTTTGACATCCTGATACCACTCAAAACCACACAACAGAACAAAAGAAAAAAAAGCACCTTGGAGAAACATAGAAATAAAAGACATAAAACCACAAATTAGAAAGCTGCAACGTACCTGGCTCAAAACAAACGCCAAACAAGACAAACTTCACCTACAAAAAATTAACTGATTATACAAGTCGGCTATCAAAAAAGCTAAGAAAAGGTACTATTCAGACAGAATTCAAAACGCTAAATGTGCAAATAAAGAATTCTATAAAATACTCAATGAATTTCGCAAACCAAATTGCCTAGAAGGAACTCATCCTGTTACTCAAGATTTCACAGACAAACTGGCAAATCATTACACGGACAAAGCAGACACGTTGGACTCGTACTTAAAACAGAAACAAAGCACCAGCACTAACCCTTTGACAAAACAACAATCCAAGAATCCTCTAACCCAGCCTCTCCGTTCCTTCCCACACATCTCACACGACCTGGTCAAAGCAAGCAGGCCTGCCGGCAGCCCTATGACCCCTGTCCACCACAAACTTTCAAGACAATTCTTTTAACAACCTCTGCTGCCACTCCAGTAAGAAGAATCATCAACGATTCCTTCACTACCGGAATATTTCCAGAAGAACTCAAAAAATCACACATACGCCCTTTACTGAAGAAAACAAACTTGGACCCGCTGAACCCTATCAACTACAGACCCATTACAAATGGACCTTTTCTGGGCAAACTGATAGAAAGAGCAGCGTTCGCCCAGATGTCACAATTCATTGAAGAGAATGACATACTTTCAGACTTCCAAACAGGATTCCGTCCAGGAAGAGGCACTGAATCTGCCCTCCTTGCCATCTGGGATGACCTGAAGAATACAGTTGACTGCAACGGGGTTGCTGCGCTACTCCTCTTGGACCTCTCGGCTGCCTTTGACACAGTTGACCATGACACTCTGAAACAAAGACTCTATGAAGCCAGCATAGAGGGAACTGCTCTAGACTGGATCGCGTCCTACCTTCGAAACAGAACTAATGTCATCCATACCCCACCTTTCTCGTCCAAACCGTACTCCACAAAAGCAGGGGTCCCTCAAGGTTCTATCATCTTGCCGATGCTTTTCAACATTTACATGAAGTCATTACCAGTACTGATCAATCAATTTCACCTCACGTGCTATAACTATGCAGATGACAGGCAAATACTCCTTCAACTGGAATGCCCCAAAGACATTGGAAAATCACCAATTTTCAGCTGTCTCAGAGCCGTGGATCAGTGGATGACTTGGAGCCATCTCAAATTGAATACTTCAAAAACGGAAATACTCACGTTTGGCGATTGGAAACATTACAACCCGCTTGCCGCATGGCCTAATGAACTGGGATCACCACCTAAAGTATCGAAGGAAGTAAGAAACCTCGGAATGACCATGGACTCCAAGCTGTCGATGAATGCCCAAGTGGACAAACTAGCAAGATCAAGCTTTGTCACTATAAAAACGCTGCAACAAATTTTCCCTCATTTGGGATTTCCACACAAGGTCCAAGCTACCATCTCCCTTGTTCTGTCCAAACTCGATTACGCCAATAGCCTCTACCACGGATCACCTTAACAACCATGAAAAGACTACAACGGATTCAGAACTCGGCTGCCAGACTACTCTTGCATATCAAACCGCGAGACCACATCTCCCTGCCTTGAAAGCCCTGCATTGGTTACCGGTTGCCAGAAGATCCACGTTCAAGCTGCTTTGTATCACCCACAAAGCAATACATGGAATGGGACCGCTCTTCATCAGGAATAAAATCACCAAACACATTCAATAGAGGAACCTCCGCTCTAAAGGAGCATCTCGCCTCAAAATCCCAAGATACAAGAAAAAAACCATGGGTGGCACATCCTTCTCTGCTCAAGCAGCCAAACTATGGAACTCTTTACCCCCCAACATAAGATCCACCGACAACCACCTTATCTTCAGAAAACTACTCAAGAATTGGCTCTTCCCCACATAAGCACCATACGCAAAACAGAAATTTACAGCATATCCCTCTGTATATAAGCATTTATTTTCACTATAGACATGTACCTATCTTTGTGTATTGCTTTGTATAAACATGTAGAATAATTATGTTGTTGAGAGAAAAAAATAATAATAATAATAATAAATAAATAAATAAAAATCATCTTTGGTCTACATGTACTTACTTCCATTGTGCATCTATGTACCTTCCATGTACTTGGATCTGTGTCTCTGTTACTTTTCTCCTGAAAAAGCATATCCAATGCACTACCCTATTTCTCATCCTGTGCCTCTATCAATATCTTTAATCTACATATACTTACCTCCTTTATGTATCTATATACTTTCAATGTACTTATGGATCTATATATTTATCACTTTCTTCTAATTTAGCATTTCCAAGGCACTACCCTATTTCTCAGCCTATACTTCTCTCAATATATCTTCTAGCCCAACCTTCTGACTCATCTCAAACTTCTTTCTGCTACTCTTTCCAATGCACTACCCTATCTCTCATCCTATACATTTATCAATATATCCTCTACATCCACACTCTCATTTATCCCAAACCCCATACCACTACTATGATCCCCAAAATAACCCTTTCTAGACTCTCTCCTACTCTACCCCTCCTTGCATCATCTGACACCTCTTTTACTATACCGATCCCCTAAAACAAACCTTTCTAAACTCTTCCCTCTGACTCCTCCCCTCCAAAACTCCTTTTTACTCATCCAAAAGCCTCCTCCTACTGCTAAGACCTAAAAAACGGAAAAAAAAACCCCTTCACTCTTTTATCCCTCCACTATACTTTTCAATCAAAATTAACAGACTAACATGTTCACTTCTCAAATTCCATATTCAACTATACTAATTCACCACTAATCCTTTATGGGTTCCAGAGTAGCGTGCTACTCGCCAATAAAGCGTCTCAACACCCCATCAGGGTTACAAGCGCTATATAAATGCAAACCTTTTCCCTTTTCTACCCTCCCCAACCCTTCTCAATCCAAATAACTGACTAACATATCCACCACTAAAATTACTTTCATGTTTCACCATACTTATTCAACACTAATACTTATGGGTTCCAGAGTAGCGTGCTACTTGCGCTTCAAAACCCCATCAGGGGTAGCAAGCGCTATATAAATACAAATTTCTTTCCCTCTTCTATCCCGCCACCTAGCCAACACTAATCCTTAATGGGTTCCGGAGTGGCGTGCTACTCGCCAGAAAAGCGCTTCAACACCCATCAGGGGTAACAAGTGCTATATGAATGCAAACCTTTCTTCCCTTTTTATCCCTCCGCTATCCTTCTCACTCCAAATAACTGACTAATATCCACCACTGAAATTACTTTCATATTTCACCATATTAATTCACCACTAATCCTTTATGGGCTTCCGGAGTAGCGTGCTTCAACACCCCATCAGGGGTAACAAGCGCTATATAAATACAAACCTTTTTTCCTCCTCTATCCTTCTGCTATCATTCCAAATCCAAATAACTGACTAACCTATCCACCACTTAAAATGTACTTGCATGTTTCACTATACTAATTCAACACTAATCCTCTATGGGTCCCGGAGTAGCGTGCTACTCGCCAAAAAAGCGCTTCGACGCCTCGTCAGGGGTAGTAAGCGCTATATAAATGCAATTACAATACAATACAATACAATTTGTTCCTTTTGCTTTTATCTCCATATAGACACCAGGGGGCAGATTTACAAGCCCCTTGTGCCACTTTTGCGTCAGTTTTAATATGGGAAAAGTGACGCAAAAGTGGCGCAAGGGGCTTGTAAATAAGCCCCCAGGAGTCAAACTGATCACCCTCATCGTGAGAGTCTAAGACCTGAACCACTATGTCACTAACAACTCTTTATTGTGTGGCATCAAAATATGTCTATGACATTTGTCCCAAAAACACTAGCACATAAACAGATCGGGCCATAGGTGAGTGGACTCAGCCATCCACATGGTTTACAGAGTAGTATGGAGGATTGAGGTGATGTAGGAAGAGTTGGAGGTAGAGGGGGAGAGAAGAGAGGGATAAAGCGAGAACTTTTTTTTATCTTTGGGACATGGTATACTCAAAAAGAGATATTTTCAGAAAGAGTGGCAAGAATAGAATTACGTGCCCAGGGGTAAAAATGCCAATCTCTTTTTATTGTCGGCATGGTAGATAGAAACTCTTTGCAAATGATGAAGATAATCGACCATATAGTCACGAGGAGTCAAACCCATAACATTCAGAGGGAGAGTCGAAGACTTTAAGCAGTTGGCCACTAACAACTCTTTAGTATGCTGGAGCAAAATATAACTATGACATGTGACCCAGAAATACAGGTGTGAATATGTAAGCTACATCATTTACTGAATAGTATGGCGGAGGGAGGCAATGTAGGAACAGTTGGAGGTAGAAGTTGGAGAGGTGAGAGATAGAGCAACAAGTTTCATTTTTATCTTTGGGCCATGGTATCCTTAAAAAGAGATATTTTCAGATAGAGTGAGAATAGTAAAATGATTTGCCCATGGATAAAAATGATAATCTCTTTTAATTGTATTCATGGTATTTGCAAGCTATCTGATATATGGTCATATTGTCACCAGGAGTCAAACCAATAACCCTCAGAGTGAGAGTCTAAGACCTTAACCACGAGGCAACTAACAACTCCCTAGCATGCTGGAGCAAAATACAACATTGAGATGCAGCCCAGAAATACAGGTGAGTATAGTGCTATAGATGAGCGTACTCAGTCAGCTTCATTATTTACTGAAAAGTATAGCAGAGGGAGAAGATGTAGGAGCGGCTAGACGTACAGGTGAGGGAGGAGAGGAGAATAGAAGCAAGAAGTTTCATTTTAATCTTTGAACCATGGTATTCTTAAAAAGAGACATTTTCGTACAAAGTGCATACATGCCAAAAAAACCTGATTCAGGAGGGAGACTCCGGTTTTTCAAAGCCAAAAATGGCTTTATTTTGGCAGTCTCCCACCTGAAATAGCCTTTCAATAGAACTCAATGGGGGAAATACATTCTCCCAATAATTTTTTTTTCAATCTCCCACTTTCTTCGTCTAAAATGTTGGCATGCATGAAATTGAGAACAGTAAAATGATTTGCCAAAGGATAAATTTGACAATAACCTTTCTTGTTATTGAGGGTAGAGAAAATGTTTTATCACTAGACCAGTCAGTGGCCATATAGACGCCAGGAGTCAATCCCTTAATCTTCAGTAAGAAGATTGATATCTTAACCACTGGGCCACAAATGACTCCTCAAGCTGTGACATCAAAACATAAGTATGGCATTTAGCCCAAAATACAAGTGTATTTCTTTCCATAGGTGAGTATACTCAGCTAGCTCCATCATTTACTGAATAGAAGTGGCTACTTGCAAGGTACCAGGAAATAGTACATAATCTCTGCTGTTTACCCAGTGGCCGGCAAAATAGTACATAATCTCTGCTGTTTAGCTGGCCACAGGGTAAATAGTAGAGCTAATTTACAATTTGACTGGCAGCCGGATAAAGAAAGTGAAGGAGCCCTTGTATACCGCCCCCCGGGACCACTCCTCGATTCCATCACCCTTCTATTAGACCTGATTGCCTCACATGTTATATCCTCCAACAAATTTCTTTTATTAGGTGACTTTAATGTCCATATTGAGAACCCAGAGGAGCCTAAGGCCTCTGCTCTTCTGACCGAGCTCGCGTCACTAGGACTCATAAAAATCAACGAGGCGCCGACGCATATTGCGGGTCATACTCTAGACCTGGTTCTTTCAAACTCCCCTCATACGCTATACAAATCTACCACCCCTTTGATCTGGTCGGACCACTCTTCCATTGCATTTGATCTAATGGGCCCTGCCGAGTATAAATGCGTGGAAAAATCTATTACGCGAGCCAATAGACAATGGCACAAATTGACACCTACACTCTTTCTTTAGGGACACTTTTATCCCTCCACACTTTTCATCATCAGACTCGGTAGAGAAACAACTAACGGATTTTCAGGACGCAGTACTAATCTCTTTAGATGAATTAACCCCCCTGAAAAGTTCATCAATGGCCCCCAAGTGTCCTCAGACTCCATGGTATTCAACAGACCTCCGGTCCG
The DNA here is from genome assembly GCA_963921515.1 of Calotriton arnoldi. Taxonomy (NCBI): domain Eukaryota; kingdom Metazoa; phylum Chordata; class Amphibia; order Caudata; family Salamandridae; genus Calotriton; species Calotriton arnoldi. The sequence continues at coordinate 1,307,348 of CAWUFW010004588.1, read as the reverse complement.
AAAAAAGCCGGTGTAAAAAGATAGAGCGTCAATGGCGCAGAACTCAGGCACCTTTTGATAAAGAAAAATACAAAATTGCCATAGACTCCTACCATAAAAACATCAAAGCTGCTCGGAAAAAACATATAGCCAACCAGCTAGCACAAACAGATAACATCCCTAAAACTCTTTTCCAAGTACTCAATACCTTCATCAATCCCAAAGCTTGTAAACCAGAAGATGCACCAACTCAGTTACTCTGTGATAATATTGCTGACTTCCTTACACAGAAGATTGACAATATTTACAATAAACTCATTTCTACTGTAACTAGTTCAAGTCATAATTCAATTGCAGAACTACCCCTAGACTCCCATAACTCTCTCACTCTGAAAGAATTTCCTCTGCTCACTATTAAAGACACAGAAAAACTATTACAATCTGTCAAATCTGGATCCCCTAAAGACTTAATTCCAGCAAAAATCTCCAGAGGTCTAGCAGCAGAGCTGGCTGCACCACTGTGCTCCATTTTAAATAGTTTGATCACAGAAGGTAAGCTTCCCTCTGAGTGGAAAGCTGCCCAGATAATGCCTATTAGGAAAAATACTAAATTGTCCCCCGATGTAATCTCCAACTATCGTCCCATTTCACTTCTCCCTCTGTATGGTAAAATACTGGAAAAACATATTAATACTCATCTCTCCACCTTCATTGAATCATCAGACTGTCTTGACCATTCACAATCAGGATTCCGCCCCAATTATAGCACAGAATCAGCCTTGGTTAATGTCATGGATGACTTTAGAATGCATGCGAATGCTGGTCGAGCAGTAATTTTTATACTGCTCGACCTCTCCGCAGCATTCGACACCATCTCACATCATATCTTGTTGGAGAGATTACGGGCTATAGGCATTCAGGGCAAGGCACTAGTCTGGCTAACGGACTTTCTAAAGGGAAGAACGCAAACAGTTAATCTTGGTCCCTTTAAATCTCAGACAACAATGGTAACAAAGGGCGTGCCTCAGGGCTCCTGCCTCAGCCCTTCATTATTTAATATATATGTCGCCCCACTCGCAAAATATTGTGTTTACTCCCATTTTTTACGCAGACGACACGCAGCTCCTTCTCTCTTTCTATAAAAACACTCCTAACATCAAGAGCATCTTTACTAATGGCATGAAAACTATTACATCGTGGATGAGCAACAACTTTCTGCAATTAAACGCAGACAAAACAGAAATAATGTTGTTTAAAGACGCAGTGACCAGCTGGTCACCTTGTTGGTGGCCAGAGGAACTGGGTCCTGCACCATCCCCTAAACTAGTGGTTAAGAATCTGGGCGTGCTAATTGATAGCAAACTTAATTTGGATGAACATATAGCTACAACTAAACGGACATGCTTCTACGCTCTCAGCCTGCTCCGTAAAGTTTTCCACCTTCTCCCTTCTTCTACACGAAAGACCTTGGTACACGCTATGGTCCTTAGCCGACTGGATTACAGCAATGCCCTGTTGATCTCTGCTAAGACAACTGCCTTGAGCAGTTTACAAGTGGTCCAGAACACGGCGGCCCGTCTGGTAACCAGTGCTCCTTCCCGCACTCCCTCTGGCCCCCTACTACGTAAATTACACTGGTTGCCCATATGTAAAAGAATTGAATTCAAAATTAGCTGTTTGGTATTCAAAGGCCTTAACAAAATGGGACCGAAATATCTAGCGGATAAATTGGTTAGATATATACCTTCACGTACCCTTCGATCAAAAGACAAGGGTTTTCTCACTGTTCCGCGCATAAAACAAGCCAGATTAGGAGGCAAAGCGTTCTCCTACCTAGCCCCACAAATATGGAACCAGCTATCACTGGACATCCGCCAATGCACTAACTACCTGATTTTTAGGAAAAAACTTAAAACATCACTCTTTTAGCTTAGTGCCTCTTTAGCCGTCTTTAGCGCGGAGATACCCCACCCGGGGTGATTCATGCGCTTTATAAATGACATAAAATAAAAATAAAAATAAAATAAGGAGGTCTTAATTTTGCCGGCCACGAAGAAAAAAAGGGACTCCAGGCAATGGTGGGGTGGTGGCCATCTTGTAATGGGGATGCAACAGGTATGAAGCATTTGAAAGTAAGGGCATATATACAAATATACAATGGTATGTACAAAGATAAGTGTATGGATTAAACTAAGCTGTTTATAGATGAAAATCATGCATAAAAACATTTATGTTATTTTAATATTCAGATTAGAAATGCAGGAAACAAGCTTCTGTTTTAAGAGCTTCAGAATGTGGCACACAGATAATTTGCTCTGCAGTCTAGGAGCATTTGGCTGCCTGCAAAGAATAATGAGTATAAGTATGGTTTTAAAGCATATCACATAAATGTTTTATTCACTCATAAGAATGCATTGTTTATTTAATGTTCATGATCCTCCTTTTGATGATTTTTTAGGGCTTCGTGGGCTTTTTATGGAATGCCTTGTCAAGCTAGCTGGCTTCTTTTTAAGGATGACTGTGCTTGCTTTGTATTTAAAACTCGGCAACACAGCAGCAGTCTGCAATCAGCAGCAAAGAGGAAATGCAAACAGATAGACTGTATCTGGGCCACATAGGGAGGGATACTTACAGTAAACAATTAGTGTTTGGGGAACCAGTGCTTTGGGGCACTTTGCAGGAGGTAAATTGAGTAAGACACAGTGATGGGACTTTGGTGAAATGTGGAAGTGAAAGCAGGAGACGGGTAAGCAATGAATCTGGGTAGTTCACTCAGCTGCCTGCTGATTAAACACACTTTTTCATACTATTCACCCAACAGAGTAGTTTTTTGGCATAGATGCTTACTGGTCCCATGTCATGAGTAGCCATTCAGCCACAGTGACATTTTAGTCACCCGTTCAATGTATCTTGGGAATCGTAATTTAGATTTTTAACATGCTAAGAAGTGTTTTAAGTGGGCAAGGTTATGTCTCTACTGAGTCCTCATTTCTGTCCTTGACAGTGCTGTCTCAGTTAAGGAAATCTGGAAGCCAGAAAGTAAGTGACAAGCTTGGAGGCTGTACCTGACTAAAGACTTTGTGGAGGGATCTGGAGAAGGAAGCAGTAGGGTCAGAGGGAGGAGAATAATGGCAAGTAAGAGAATAAGGGCCAGAAGGTGGCCCACCAGGAAGGCATGGACAACCAGAGCCACGAGGAACAAGACAAGAAATCACAGGCCCAGGGAGACCCAATCTATGAGGACCAGGGTTAACAATGCCAGAGGGGGCCAGGAACAAATGAACGATGAGGAACAGGACAAGGAAACACAGGATTAGGGGTACCAGAACTAACCAGGGTGAGAAGAATCAGGCGGACGAGGAGAATGTGAAACAGGGAAATCTGGACCCAGTGAACAAGAGCCCAAAGGAACAGAAGCACCAGGGTTAGAAGGAACAGAAGACTCTGGACCATACCAAAGAGGTGGGCCTGGGAGCATCGACCAGGACCAGAGGAACGAGAACAACCAGGGCAAGGAGTAGCAGACCCTGGTAGACAGCCCACAGAGGACCAGCATCAGGAGACCAATGGAAAAAAGTTCCAGAGACAGGGGGGCCAAAACCACAAAGATCAGAACAAGGAGGACCAGGGGACCGGAAACGATACTCTTGGCCCTGGTCCTCCTGCTTGGTTTCATCCTGGACTAACTTGTCCACTTTGTCCTGATCCTCCATGTTCAAGTCATTCTGTTCCTAACAACCCGGCTTGGTCATCAGGGCTCCTGTCCTAAATTCATAAGCGCTATCCCACTTTTAAGAAAGCATCCAGCATTTTCCATATTACTGCTAGCCAGAGATGTTGAAACGAATATGAAACTTTTAGACAATGAGCATTTACACTGATTAATAAGACTAGCCACAGCAACAGACCCACAGGGGAAGGGCCTTGGAAAAATGTTACAGTTAGGAACACTAGAACCTTCATTCAGGGCGCGACAGGAAAATTACATCAACTTGTCTTTGTTCTACAGAGCTGTGAGGAGAAAATATGTGCAGGGGGACCAGATGGGAGGGGGTGGATACAGGAGTGAAAACAGCACCAGAAAAGTATCCTTTTTATCCAAGATAGAGTTTTATGTAAAAAATGTGGCATAACTAAATCATGTTAATAAACACACTTCGGTACATCGTATTAACTTTGTTTCAGCTGCAATCATATTAATTCAGCATTTGCTTTTTGCATCTCACCTAAAAATCATTATTGACCGTTATTAATTTTCCACAAAAATGTAAATCCAGAAAAACACTCCTTCAAAGGTACAGTCCAGAAGACAGGTTGTGGCATAAAGGCATGTGAAAATGGCTTGTATCTCCATTTATATAGCATCACACTAGGAGAGCCACTCAAAAGTCGATGCATCGCTTCACTTTTGCCGTGCACCTGTTGGAGGAACAATCTCAATTCTGTCCAGGAAGGGTTTCAAGGGGAATGTCCTCTACTATTGTCCTTGTAACATTCCCTGTAACATTATACAAGTTAGGAAGCATTGGAAATGTGAGTTTACTCCAGTGCATGAAAACTGCTTAGGCAATCTATGTGCAGTGTCAGTCAGTGAATTTAGACTTTCAAAGGGGCAGGTGTGTACACTTCTCTTCTCAAAGATCTCCCAGTTTGCCTCTGAAGAGGTCATTCTGATTCTGTGTTGTGTTCTGCATTGTGAGGATTCTTCTCTGCTCTCATCTAGGGCCTCTTTTTCCGTGGGGCCAATCCATGGGACGTGTCACTGGTTTCGTACCCAGGGGGAAGTCACCATCATGTTGTTATACCTCCACTGAACAGCGCATATCCTCCATATAGTGAACTAAATGCCCTCCCTGTCATCACTTGCTTATGTTTGTTGCAGGGTGTCCCGGCCAAATCCCATTTTGATTGTTAGTTAGTTAGTTAGTTAGTCCGATTTGTATAGCGCAACAGCTGCCTCAGCATAGAGGCATCCCGGCGCTTACTACTGGCAGACAACAAAAGACTAAGCCGCGGGGAAGAGATGAGTTTTTATAGCCTTCCTGAACGTCAAGTAGTTATCCAGACTGCGAATATGCAGGGGGAGAGAATTCCAAAGCTTGGCCGCTAGATAGCGGAAAGATCGTCCCCCGGCACGTAGACGTTTTACCCGCCGGACCAGAGCCAAGCAAGACCCCATAGAGCGCAGAGAGCGCAAGGGAGTGTAAGGTACCACCACGTCGGACAGAATACAAGGAGAGGAGAACTTTAAGATTTTGAAGGCCAGGGAGAGGGCTTTAAATTCTATGCGCTTGGCCACAGGCAGCCAGTGTAATCGACGGATTACCCCCGAGATGTGGCATCTATGCGGGAGACTCAAAAGGGCTCTGGCAGCTGCATTTTGGACCCTTTGTAGGCGCAAGACCTCAGCTTTATTCAACCCCAAAAAAAGTGAATTAGCGTAGTCAAGCCTAGACAGTATGGCCGCCTGAACAATCAGTTGTCTGGTGGACGGGTCAAAAAAGCCCAGAAGGGGTTTCAGACCCCGTAGAAGGCCAAAGCACATGCCTGCAATCTTCTTAGTGTGATCCTAAAGACTAAGGGTTGAGTCCATCCAAACCCCCAGGTTTTTCACTACCAACTTAGGGGTGGGTGCGCTCCTCCTCACTAGAACTTGTGGTATCTACCTCACACCACCTTGCCATATGGGTCCATTTCACAGCATGCACCGCAATATCCTCGAGGGTAGATGCCAGCTGGGCAGCGTTCACATCAGCATTTTGCAGCAGCTGCAGCAATATGGTAGGGGTCTCACTGCTTGCAGACTTCCTTTTGTGAGGTTTTTGTATGTCACTGGCCACCAAGGCCCCTCTGCATCTTCAAGGTACCCAGTCCAAGTGCCTCCGCTTTCAGTATGTATACATTCCACACCACACTCACACTGGCTGAGCAGCAAGTATGACAGATACCTGTATGCGAAAGAGAGGGTTTGTATTGCATCCTCTAGTAAGCCTTAAAATTGTGGTGCCTAAAAAAGAGTTGTAACAGACTCCACTTCGCCTACAGTGCACATTCTAAACCCTTCTCAACATGAATGGCCCTATATTAAAGGCAAAAAAGTTTGATCCTTGTATTTCAAAAAAGAGCACCCAGAGAAGACCGCTATGTTTGCTGAGTGGCTGATCTTTGTTGGCCAATATGAACTCATCTTATCTGGCTTTGTCGTGAAATGACAATCATTGGCATGAAAGAATCTTTGTAAAGCTCTACACCTCTTGATGAAGAAACGAGGTTGACCTACATGAGCTGCATTTAATGTATTTAGTTACCTAAGTATTACTGTTCTGGTTTTAAATCTCTTAAAACGCAAGCCTTAAAAAAGTCAAAAATATATTTCCAAAGGCTTTAACCTATGTTTGGAATACATTTGCGACTCTTTTTTAATTTACAGAGTATTCCAGAAGTGCTCACGAGAAGTTGCGGTTGTTGCAGGATTCTTCCTTGTTTAGATAGTTACTCTTTGTAAATGCAACGTGTAAGTGTATGCATGTGTAAATATAATCCTACTTTCGTTGTTTGTTTCTAAATAACAGAAAAGAATGCTGAGGTTTTTTTCTGCTTATGAATATCATTGGAAGCACTTTTGTCAGTAGTTACTTTAATTAGGGTGGCAATCTGATGTGTAGTGGGTAGAGGTGGTGCCTCCGCCACACCACAGCTTTAGCACCCTTGTTATCTTTATAAAGCGTCATACTTGTTACTTCACAAAACGTCACAGAACAAGTGAGCACTAATGTTTCACTAAGGTGTGGAAAACATTTTGTTGGCGCAAATGATAAATCCTGATGCGAGGACTCTGGATTTGCCCAAATTTACATGCATCACCGGAATTTGCCACTGTGGGAAATCGCAAGTATGGTGAATTTTCTTGAGTCATAAGTTATGGGGTAGTGTTTGGAAATTGTTTTTTCCCATGGTAGAGGTAAGCTAGAACTTTGTGGGCATTCACAAACATTTCCATACTTTTCACATCCAATGTGTTCATGTAACTTTAGTGACATAAATACAAATGTGAGGGCCTCATTATGAGTTGGGTGGTTAACCCTCACCCATTCTTAAACCCCTGTTTATGCACGGTTGGAATTATGAGTTATTAGGTATTTAACGGATCTGATAATTATCAGATGTGTTAAATAACTCAACCTTTGTTATATTTCGGCAGGTCAAGCCTGCCGAAATTTGACAAGGAAAACCATACTGTATTTACTGTATCATACGGATTTTGGTGGTTAAACACCAAAATCCGCATGTTATTCCCCCAAACTCGTAATAGGTGGTATTTATCGTACTCGATAAATAACGTACCCTGTGGTATTGTTATTTAGTATGTGCGATAAATTCCACCAATACTCGTAATCAGCGACTATGGCCTTTATTAACAGTTTAGGTGTTATTTATCGTACCTGATAAATAATGATACCGCTGGGTACGTTATTTACGAGTGTGATAAATGACACTTGTTATGAGTTGATGGGGAATAAGGTGGATTTTGGTGTTTAACGGACAAAAATCTGCATGATACATTAAATACTGCATGCCCCCCCCCTCCCCCAACACATTTCGGCAAGTTTGACCTGCCGAAATGTAACAAATGTTTAGGGATTTGACGCATCTGGTAACTGGGTTAAACACCTAACAACTGTTTAGGGATTTGACGCATCTGGTAACTGGGTTAAACACCTAACAACTGTTTAGGGATTTGACGCATCTGGTAACTGGGTTAAATACCTAACAACTGTTTAGGATTTGACGCATCTGGTAACTGGGTTAAACACCTAACAACTGTTTAGGGATTTGACGCATCTGGTAACTGGGTTAAACACCTAACAACTGTTTAGGGATTTGACGCATCTGGTAACTGGGTTAAACACCTAACAACTGTTTAGGGATTTGACGCATCTGGTAACTGGGTTAAATACCTAACAACTTGTAACTCCAACCCATGCATAAACACGGGTTTACGCATGGGTCAGAATATACCGATCAACTTGTAATCAGGGCCTAAGTGTGTAAACCTGAGTATGAAAGGCTTCACTTGGCCGTGGATGTAGGGTAAGGCTTTTTCCCCAGGTGAAAAGATTTTCATGTGGAGAAAGGAAAATAAAATTCATGCGTATTGACTGCAGTGTGGACAATACTGGGGGTATTTGTCAATCTCCCAAACTCTGTAAATTTATGCAAACAGTAGGCGTAAGTCTGCTAATATTTATTGATTTTACTGTGAGCAAGGTTCATAATACTTTGTTCAAGTTACACACACAGCACCTTGCTTAACCAGACCTGTGCTTGGTTATCAGCCATCCCATAACGCTGCGAGAAAGGGAAATGAATTTCTGTTCTCTTAATCCCCGTCCAGGCATACGATAAGAAAGTTATTCTAATTCTAATTAAATAGGAACGTTTGACTAAGGTAGGGCATCAAAGGAAACGGCGCGTCTATGGTAAGTCGCAATCTAATTAATTAGTCCGCGCGGAAGAAATTTCGGGGACGTCAAGCTGGGGGCTTCTGCGAGGAGGGGGGAGAGCAGACAAGAAATTGCATGTTTCTTTGAAGTCGGGAACGGCTGATAGAGAGAGGGGTAATTGTGTCTGACTGGCTCCAGTAATGAAGAGGCCGGGATCAGGCGTCGGAATCAGAGGAGAGATGTCGGCAGCGAGAGGGCCTGCCCGCTCCGTGGCATCCCCCCACTGCGAAGAAAGAGAATGCCTGGCTGGCTAATTGACCCAGCCTGTTTTCCCAGGAGCGCGCCGGTATTATTTATTAATTTTTAACTCCTGAATTATTTACGTTCTGGGAAATTATATTTGACAGCCTGTGAGGCTCGCCGGGCTAATGGGGGATGAAAGGACTGCTGCCTGAATTAGCAGGGATGTGCGCCCGTCGCTGGCAACTGAAATTAATGACTTTGGAAACGAAAATTGATTTCACGCGGCATGTCACTTTATGCTACTTTAGGGATGCACCCGCTATTTGATTATTTGAGGAATAACCAACGGAAGGACTATTTGAAGTGTAAATTAATCACAGAGCTCAGTTGTGTACTTAAAGTTTGCTGATGAGAATACTGGTGTTTGCCTGTAGCTGGTAAAACGCATCCAGTGGTGTCAAATTTAAGAGTGTGCGCACACATTGGGCCACAAATAAAAGTCCTGGGCTACCTATAGGTGTATGTGTATATATAGATATATAGATAGATAGATAGATACATACATACATACATACATACATACATATATATATATATATTGCCTACTGGCGATTGCCAGTAGGTAGCTATAGTTAGGCCCATGTTTTCACATAGGAAAAGCATTTTTTGACTTACCTATATCTTTGGCACCGTTTGATGAATCTTCACGAAGTTTTCCCAAAAAGTGTGCCAGTGAATCTAGTTGTGCATGTAACTATTCGGGCTGATCCGTCAAGCGGGGGCCGATTAAACGGGTGGGTCAAAAAAAGTGTGTTTCTCATTTTAATTCCCATAGGAGTTTTGAACACAACTACAGCCCAAACTGCTGAACAGAATTACACCAAACTTGGCAGAAAGCTAGCTTTTGGTACCCAGATTGTGCTTTTTGTTATTTAGTATATATCCATTTAGTAGTTTTTGAGAGATTAAAAGAAATCCAAATTTGTATATCTACGATCATGGGTAATTTGCAAATCGTTACGAGCTCATGCAGAGATCCGCAGAGCTCTGATTGGCTGCCAACACTTCAACCAGGAAGTGTTGGCAGCCATCTTGGGCTGCCAACACATCTCTGCTTCAGCTGCGTCCCAAAACAAAGCTTTTAAAAAAAGAAAAGGGGTCATGGTAGGAATCCCCTAACCCCAAGCTGTGGGGTCCCAGACGGACCACGACAAGTCAAAATAGCATTTAAAAAAACCCAAAACATTTGCCGCACATTCACGAAATTTGCGAATTTGCAGCTTGTTTTGAAAAGGGTCCCCGGGGCATGCAGATTGTTAAAAATAAATGGAGCCTCCAAGGGCTTATTGATGCCCCAGGGACCACCACCAGGGCTCATGCTAATAATAAACGGGGGGCCTCCCAGATCCCCCGAGCCCCGGGGACCACCACCTCCCCGGGACTATATTAAAAAATAGTATGTGGGGCCGCACAGAGTCCCCCATGGACCACCACCTCCGCAGGGCTTTATTAAAAAATAGTATGGGAGGCCACACGGATCCCTCTGGCCCCAGGACCCCCTCCCTGGAGTTATATTAAAAAATGAGTATAGGGGGCCGCGTGGACCCTCTGGGGACCACCACCTCCCCGGGGCTTTCTTTTTTGTTTTAGAAGGAGGGAAGCTGGGCGGCCCCCCTCCTGGGCCCTTCTTCCCCGGGGACCACCACCTCCCCAGGGCAGGTCCTTAAAATTCAAAGGAGGAGGGCCACACGGCCCCCCTCCTGGAGCCATATATGGCCCTGGGGACTTTGAACCCCAGGGCCGGCTCCTGCTATGTCCCGGTGTGCCCACCCCCGGGAGATAGTTGTTTGCTTTTACTTGGTGGGAGCTGACAGCTCCCACCAAATTACAGCAAACCCTCCGGTTCCTGCGGACGCAAAGTATTGCTCTCGCATGCAGGGAACTGCATTTCCAGCAGCTCCCTGTGTGTGAGAGCAATGCCAGCTCCGGCAGGAGGCGGGTAGCCGGCTGGAACCATGGGGGCCTTGAGGCTCTCCACATGACCCGGGGGAAGAGAGGAGAATGATGCAAAATAAAGGTGAGAAACGAGCAGCAAGAGGTAAAATAAAGGTGAGAAACGAGCAGAAAGAGGCAAAATAAAGGTGAAAAGTGAGCAGAAAGAGGCAGAATAAAGGTCAGAAACAAGCAGGAGGCAGAATAAAGGCAAGAAACGAGCGGAAAGAAGCAAAAATAAAGGTGAGAAACGAGCAGAAAGAGGCAAAATAAAGGTCAGCAAGAAGTAGGAAGAAGCTAAATAAAGGTGAGAAACCAGCAGAAAGAGGTAGAATAAAGGTCAGAAACGAGCAGCAAGAGGCAAACTAAAGGTGAGAAATGAGCAGCAAGAGGCAAAATAAAGGTGAGAAACAAGCAGAAAGAAGCAAAATCGAGGTCAGCAACAAGCAGAAAGAGGCAAAATAAAGTTGAGAAATGAGCAGAAAGAAGCAAAACAAAGGTGAGAAACAAGAGGAAAGAGGCAGAATAAAGGTCAGAAGGAGCAGAAAGAGGCAAAATAAAGGTGAGAAATTAGCAGAAAGAAGCAAAACAGAGGTGAGAAACAAGAGGAAAGAGGCAGAATAAAGGTCAGAAGGGAGCAGAAAGAGGCAAAATAAAGGTGAGAAACAAGCAGATGGAATCAAAATAAAGGTCAGCAACGAGCAGAAAGAAGCAAAGAAAGGTGAGAAAAGAGCAGCAAGAGGCAGAATAAAGGTGAGAAACGAGCAGATAGAGGGAAAATAGAGGTCAGAAACAAGCAGCAAGAGGCAGAATAAAGGTCAGAAACTATCAGAAAGTGGTAGAATAAAGTTCAGAAACAAGCAGAAAGAGGCAGAATAAAGGTCAGAAACAAGCAGAAAGGGGCAAAATAAAAGTCAGAAACGAGCAGGAAGAGGCAGAATAAAGGTCAGAAATGAGCAAAAAGAGGCAAATAAGAGGTCAGAAACCAACAGCAAGAGGCAGAATAAAGGTCAGAAAGAGGCAAAATAAAGGTCAGGAGCAAGCAGGAAGAGGCAACATAACGGGCAGAACGAGTAGAAAGAGGCAAAATAGAGGTCAGAAACGAGCAGCAAGAGGCAAAATACAGGTCAAAAATGAGCAGCAAGAGGCAGAATAAGGATCAGAAGCGAGCAGAAAGAGGCAAAATAATGGATAGAACAAGCAGAAAAGTAATATAGAGGGCAGGATCGAGCTGAGAAGAGGCAAAAAAACAAGCAGAAAACAAGCAGAGGAGGCACAAAGCCGAAGTCAGCAGAGGGTGGCGGACTGCAGGCAAGCTGAACAGGAGGACAGTCACAGGGGGAGCTGGCATGAGGGCCTGCTTCCGTGTACCCCCTACTTTCTTACCACCCACCCACTGACAGACCCACTCATAGACTCATGCACCCACTCACAGACCCATTCATGCACCCACTGACAGACCCACTCAGAGACTCACGCACCCACTGACAGACACACTCAGACACTCATGCACCCATTCACAGATCCATTCAAGCACTCATATACCCACTCGCAGACCCACTGAGAGACTCACACACATACTCACAGGTAACCCTGGGCATAGTTTGCGTAGTGGCGCTACGCTACGCGAAGTGCACTTCGCACTACGCAAGCTACGCGTAGCTACGCAAACTGCGTAGTGCGGTAGGGAAAATGCTGTTCGCACTGATTGCACAGTGCCGGATGCTTGTCCGCACTGTGCAATCATTGCAAATGGCATCTTGCACAGTGCAAGCGGTCGTTTTCTGCCGCTCGAGTAGATTTGTACTCGAGCAGCAGTTTTCTCAACGCGGACTGGTAGTTTCTCATCGCGTGGTCGCGAGCATACGCGACCACTCGCAATGAGAAACCTGACCTCCCCGCATTGAGAATCTCGCCGGGAGGTTTATTTTCCACGCTCGCGATCGGCAACTTGATGTTGCTGATCGCGAACGAGGAAAAAGTCTCGCCGGGATGTCATTTTGCTCGCTCGCAGTCGCCAACTTGACGTTGAGGACTGCGAGCAAGCAAAAAATGCCCGCTACGCGTTTTTGCACTGTGCTACGTGCAATTCGCGTAGTGCGTAGTAGCGCAAACTACGCAAACTACGCGAGCGTAGCGTAGTCCTACGCCCAGGGTTACTCACAGGTTACACTCAGAGACTCACACACCCGCTTACACACACACTCACACACACACTCACACACCCAACCAGACACTAATGCACCCACAGACCCACTTAGAGACTCTCGAACGCTCTCATAGACCCACTCTGACACTCATCCTCATAGACCCACTCAGACACTCATGTTCCCATTAAAAGACCCACTCAGATTCATGCACCCACTCACAGATCCACTCAGAGAATCACACACCCACTGACTGACCCACTCAGTCACTCACTTACCCACTCACAGACCCACTGAGAGACTCACACAACCACTCACAGACCCACTCAGACACATACGCACCCACTTACTCAATAACCACTCAAACACTCCTGCACCCTATCACAGACCCACTCAGACACTCATGCACCCACTCAGATCCACACAGGCACTCCTACACCCACTTACACAGCCATGTACACACTCATAGTCACTCACACACCCACTCACAGACCCATACAGCCACTCACCCATCTGCAAACCCCATCACACACCCACTGAGAGACCCATACAGACACTCGCACACCAACTCACCTACCTATACAGCCACTCACACACCCACACTTAAGGTTACAGGTTACAGTTAGGAAATACATTTTTTCTAATGTGCAAATTCACTTAAAAAGCTAAAGGTTACAGGGACGTTATAGTTAGGAAATAGTATTTAAAAACTGTAGGAATTCACTGAAAAAAACAAAGGTTACAGAGACCTTATAGTTAGGAAACTGAATTAAAATAACCTTAGAAATTCACAGAAAAAAACAAAGGTTACAGGGACGTATAGTTAGGCTCAGATTTCACTCATAAAAAACCATTGAAATTCAACAGTTATAGTTACCTGAGCTAACTATAACTTACACTGCTGCAATGCTCTGCTTATGATCTCACATATTACATCACCCATGACATGGTCAGTGACATCACTGATGACATCATTGCTAAAAAGAAAAGCATCAAAAAAATGAAAAGGGGGCTGGGTAGGAATACCCTGACCCCCAAGACTTGGTCTTGGGGTCCCAGAGGGACCCCGGCAGGGCAAAAGAGCATTTAAAAAAAAGTTTGCAGCAAATTCGTGACATTCGTTGAAAAAATGGAAAAAAAAGCAAGCGCGGGCTCCTGCGCTTGTTTATACTAAAGCCCCCGGGTCGGCCAGGTCCCAGGGGCATATGCACTCATTTTATAAACTAAAGGAGGAGGGGCGCATGTGGCCCCCCTCAAAGGGCAACTTTATGCCCCAAGGTCCACCAACTCCCCGGGGCTTTAATTATAAAATGGTGCGGGGGCGCTAGGACCGCTCCCGCACCCGGGGACCACCACCTCCTCGGGGCTTATGTGAATATTAGAAATGAGCAGAAAGACGTAAAATAGAGGTCAGAAACGAGCAGAAAGAGGCAAAATAAAGGCCAGCAACAAGCAGGAAGAGGCAAAATATAAATCAGAAGCAAGCAGAAAGAGACAAAATAGAGGTCAGCAGCGAGCGGAAAGAGGCATTAAAAGGTCAGAAACAAGGAGAAAGAGGCAAAATAAAAGTCAGCAATGAGCAGAAATAGGCAAGATAAAGGTCAGAAATGAGCAGAAAGAGGCAAAATAGAAGTCTGAAAGGAGTAGAAAGAGGCAAAATAAAGGTCAGAATCGAGCAGAAGAGGCACAATAAAGGCCAGTAATGTGAAGAAAGAGGCAAAATAAAGGTCAGAAACGTGCAGAAAGAGGCAAAATAAAGGTCAGCAACGAGCAGAAAAAGGAAAAATAAAGGTCCGAAGTGATCAGAAAAAAGGCAGAAAATGAGCAGAGAATGAGCAGAACCCACTCAGGCACTCATGCATCTAATGACAGAATAACTCAGACACTCCAACACCCACACATAGACCCATTCAGACACTCATGTACCCACTTACAGAATCACTCATACTCTCACCCACTCACAGATCTACTCAGAGTCACGCCCTGACTCATAGACCCACTCAGAGACTCACACACCCACTCATAGACCCACTCAGAGACTCACGCACCACCTCACAGACCCACTCAGACACTCATGCAGTCACTCTCAGACTGGCATACTCATGGAGGTACTCCAAACCCACTCAGACACTCTCACACCCACTCAGACACTCATGCACCCACTCAGACACTCACGCACCCACTCACAGACCCACTCAGACACTCAGACACTCACACACCCAGTGACACACCCAGTGACACACTCACACACACACCCACTGAGATACTCATGCACTCACTTACACACTCACTCTCAAAGGTTACAGTTAGGAAATAACATTAAAAAACTTAGATATTTACTGAACAAAACAAAAGATTACAGAGACATTATAGATAGGAAACAGAATTTTAAAAATCTTGAAACTCTGAAAAAACCAGAGGTTTTAGGGATGTTATAGTTAGGAAATATATATTTTTTAAAACCTTAGAAATTCACTAAGAAAACAAAGGTTACAGGGATGTTATAGTTAGACTCAGATTGCACTCGTACAAAACCAATGAAATTCAGCACTTATAGTTACGTGAGGTAACTATAACTTACGCCCCCGCAATGCACTATTTATGACATCACATATTACATCACTCATGACATGGTCAGTGACATCACTGATGATATCACTAATTACATCATCCACAGAATGACTCACACACCCACTCACAACACCATAGAAACTGTCATACACCCACTCCCACACAACCCCTCAGATACCCATTCATAGAGCTATACCAGTACTCACAACCAGTCACTCACCCATAAAGCCACTCACACATCCACTCACTCATACTGCCACTCACACACCCACTAACTCACCCATACAGCCACTCACTTACTAATACAGCCACTCACATATCCAGTCATACAGGCATACAGACACTTACACACCCACTTATACACCCTTACAGCCACTCACGTACCTACTCAATCACCCATACAGAAACTCACACAGCCACTCACTCACCCATACAGGTACTCACACACCCACACACTCACCCATACAGCTACTCACACAACCACTTATTTACCCATACAGCCTTGTCCCCGCATTTCAGGCATCCAGTTGCTTGAGAGTGCATTTTTTTGCGCCTCTTTCAATACATTCACACTGGCCCAATAGGTTATTAAAATTGCTTTTGTGTACCCAGTCTCACCGCTGCTGTGCATTTTCCACCTCACCCACATTAGGTGAAACAGATCTAACCCAAAGCACCAGCGCAAGGTACCCTACCCACCCACGAAGAAAGACATGCACACTGGGTTCACCTCGGCCACCCCTCTGCTCGGCTCTCACCCGCATTCCTGCTCCAAGCAGGAGGAGGCAGCAGTTGGCCAAAGGGGCTGGTCGATGCTGTGTCTGGTTCAAAAGCGTGGGCAAAAGGGCAAGCAACCTTTTTGTTCACTTAGACCCTCAGCCACCTCCTGACTCGAGGAGGTGCTGTCTGTGCTTCTTTTGTCCTACCCAGCCAGCCCCACAAATTGTGCTAGGATATTTGTTCAGCAGTGGTGGAATGGTTCTTGATATAGCTGTGGTTTGGTTAATTGGGGGCTATTTTGTCGTATTAGTACGTGTCTCGATGGGGCGGGGTAGGCTGCTGGTTAGCATCAAGACAGGTAGACAGCTGGGATCCTGATAAAAAAATATAGTACATTAGAATACAATAGAATATAGAACAGAATGTGCAGAAGTTTCTAAAGAAAACAAGAAGTGAGCTCAGATCAGAGTGTCACTCAAAGAATTCCCACCAGCTAATGAGACCAGCACAGAGGCAGGCTGGCCCAAAAGCCTGACCCACGTTTAAGCAAGACTCTGCCCCAGCCCTCCTGGCATAGGTACTCGCAAAATCTACTCATGGCTGCTTCTCTACACAAGCTAGCTCTACCAGCGTGACTGTACTGACTATTGAACCCACATCCATCCAGTGCAAGGACATCCTGTGGGAGGCGGCTGCAGAGTCAGAAGTGCCCTTCTGGAGGAGGTCTCCATCTTAACATGGTTTTCGTGACACTGCGCGTATCTATTTTATGATAGGTTGAGCGATTGAACCCTGGAGACTGAGTGCATAGTAAGCTGCTGAAGGTCATTTGCTTCATGAATGTACTGTTCTACACATGACTGTAATGTTAAAAAAAATTTAAAGCGCAATGGTTGCTCCAGAACGCAGCGTTCCCACGCTAGGATTTCCCTATACAGAGACAAAGGTCAGAAAAAAAGAAGAGAGAAACTGCTGAGAAAGGAAACTGAGCTGGAATCAAAGGAAGTCAAGCAGACACTAGCAAAAGGCCGAAACGTATGTTAACCTAAACAACCACGTTTTAAGTTTCTTCGTGAAAGTTGTTTCAAAGGGTTCTTGTCACAGGTGAAAGGGCAGAGTGTTCCACAGCTTCAAGGTTCGAAAGCCGAATGAGCAACCTCCCAAATGGGATCTTTTGATCATGGGAACTGCCGCCATTGTGGCGTCCATTGATCTGAGTCTTGTGCTGCATTGGTAGGGTTTCACCAAAGTGAAAAGATACCTGGGGCCTTTGCCTTTAAAAATGCTATGGCAAGGCACATGGCTCTGAAAGAGATTATTTTGCTTAACGGCAGCCAATGTAGATTTCCAAGGGCTGAGCCCGCTGGTGCATGCCTCAGGAGATTAAGCAGTAGGCGCAGTTCCACATTTAGCACTCTCTGCAGCTTTTGTAATCTGCCCTGTGTGGCTCTGATATAAAGTATGTTACAATAATCCAGTTTGGACATAACGAGAGCCTGAACTACTGTTTTCCTGGCAACTATAGGGAGAAGGCCAATGATTTTTGCCAGAGTCTTGAGAATCCCAAAACATTTCCCGGCCAAGCAGGATATTTGGCTACCAAAGTAAAATTGGAATCAAACAAGATACCTACGTTTTTCACTTTGGACCTGGGGGCTGGAGTGGGACCAAGTGCCTCAGGCCACCAGGCTGATGACCAAACAGAGGGTTGTTTTCCAGCAATGAGTACCTCTGTTTTATTCGCGTTAAGCTTGAGGCAACTAGTGTTCATCCATTCCGCAAGTTCCACCAGGCAGGATCTAAATTGGGATGCGGCACCCCCCTCCTCCTGGGAGAGAATGCCAACCAGCTGTGTGTCGTCAGATAAGACACCATGGTGACATTGTGTAATGTAAGTAAGTCCGTTTTTAT
This sequence comes from Calotriton arnoldi, assembly GCA_963921515.1. Classification (NCBI taxonomy): domain Eukaryota; kingdom Metazoa; phylum Chordata; class Amphibia; order Caudata; family Salamandridae; genus Calotriton; species Calotriton arnoldi. The sequence continues at coordinate 1,289,341 of CAWUFW010004588.1, read as the reverse complement.
ATAGCGCAGCTACTCACCCTTACTGGTCTCAAGGCGCTGGGGGCCGTAGTGAAAATTAAGTGAGCTATTGCCCAGAGTCACATGGTGCTGAGCTGAGCTGCCGCCGGAGCCGGGGATCAAACCGTGAACCCTGTGCTCTGAAAGTCAGCTGCCCTGGCCGCTGCACCACACCTCTCCTGTCACTCGATAACATCTGCCAAGGCTGCATGTAAAGAACTAACAAAGTCGGGCTCAACATAGAGCCCTGAAGCACCCCCTGTGGCAGAGGCAGCACTTCCAAGGAGAAGGGACTTTGCACTACCAGAAAGGTGCAGTTCTGGAGGAAGGAGGCCCAGTCACCTCAAGGCTAAGCTTCTGATACCACAGTTCCCTAGCCTTTTTAACAGAAAGCTGTGAGATGGTATCAAATGCTGCGCTAAGGTCAAGCATTATCAGCGCAGCTGTTTGACTTTGGTAAGCACAAAGTCTAAGAGATTAGGAGGCTAGCAATAAGGCTGACTCTGTGCTGTACTGGGCCCGGAAACCTGATTGCGTTTCGTACAGTAAGTTTTTAGACTTCATGAAATTTATAAATTGAGCATTGGCATGCTTCTCGGCAATTTTTGAAAAGGAGGGGAGCAGCGAGATGGGCCTAAAATTTTCTGACAGAGATGGATCGAATTATGTTTTTTTTAAGAAGCAGCTTTACAATAGCATGCTTCCACTTAGAAGTAACTCGCCTAGGCCAAGGAGTCGTTGGCTTTACTATAGGCTCTGTAATCTTTATGCCATACGCGCTCTAGACGCTTACAGGATTTTTTTCCATAGCAATAGTTCCTCACTAAACCATTCTGCGGATGGTTTGGAGCGGGTTTGAAGCGGGTCGCGAGGTGGCCCGTCAGAGGTGCAATCCTATTGAGGGTCCCCGTAATCCAGTCTGCAAGATGCTGGTTAGCCAAATCAATGTCAATTTAAGGCTGAGATCCCTCATTCATAAGTGTGTTGGTAAAGGCCTCCCGGGTGGCCTTCGCCCATTTCCTAATTTTACATTTCACACTCTCCTTGCGGGTGGAAATGGGAATGGCCAGTGGGAATTGAAATGGGATAATATAGTGGTCAGATCAAAGAACTGGGATAGGATTCCCAACTATCAATGCAGTGGAGTTGGAGAAAATTAGATCTAACCTACGGCCTAGGATATGTGTGGGGGCAGCAACTTGTCCTCGGTAAGAGCAGAGGCCAGGCGACAGGTTTCATCATCAAAATGTAGATTAAGCTCGCCTGTGACTACCAGGTTGGAGTAGTGCAAAGAGTAAGAGGGCAGGATATCTGCTAGCGAGGAGATACATTTTATGGCTGGTCCAGGTATATGATAGATTAAGAATTCTGCCAGCTTGCAATTACTGGAGATGGTCAAGGTGAAAAAGCCTGCTTCACAATCTACAATACTGGTGTCTAGCAAGGTACGCAGTCGGATTGTTTATAAAAATAATAGCAACCCCCCCGCTCTTTGGGCGATGCGGTCCCGCCTGACTATTGAGTAATCTGTCGGGATCGAGCTAAGGATGTCTGAGGCGGAATTTTTGGTAAACCTAGTTTCAGATAGAAACATCTGGTTGTCTCTCTGTAAGAAACTCGAGAATCTCATTCTTATGCTTAGGTAGGGATCTGCAATTAATTATAGCGAGCCATCTGGGCAAAAATACAGCAATTTTTGTCCATAGAGGTTGCCGAAGGCAGGCCACTTAGGATGAAACCACACTTACCACATCTTAAGGTTTTCTGGGATATGTCAATGGTGTGGCGGCACTCCTAGGGCAAAGTAGGCGCAAGCCGAAGAAGTTCTTTGGACGAGTACCGTCTAGTGTGGGGTCCTGATGGGCAGGGGTCCTGGTGCCATCCAGGAACGGATGGGCGCAGATGGGCGTACTGTGCACACAGTCAGATGCTCGCTCTCTTTTTTTCACTCACTGTTTTTGTTCACTTACTCCCCTCACTACACCCCTCACTCTGCCAGTCACTCATTCAATTGTTCACTCGTCTACTTACACACACTTGTTCATGCTCACCCAATCTCAAACACGCATTCACTTACTCATTCACTCGCTCACAAACCCTCTCACAGCCGGGCACATTTACTTCCAAGCCCATTCGCTCATCCACTGGTTCACTCACTTACACACTCAATTACTCACTAAGTTGCTAACCCACTCCCATAAGCCCCTTACTCCCTCCCTCACTAAACTGAATTGTGGTCCCATAGTCTCTAGGTGACCAGGAGGAAACCCCCTCATGTGGCGCAACTGCCAGAGCTGCAAACTTTGGAGCTGGAGAACCAGGCTCGTACTCGGCGTTGGCTCAGCATCCTGTCATTCTGGTTAAATCACTTAAAATCACCCTGTGCCTACAAAAATATGAACGTGACCATGTAATGTAACTGGTGCTCCTGTAAAGCGCCCCAATACATCTGGGTGGAGTTTGCACTATATATTAAAAAAGAATTATGAGCCCATGGTACACGGGTAGGTAGCTAAGGGGGCCCAACCCTTCCTGCTTGGAACTCCTCCAACTGACCGTATCCCACCGCTGCCTGCACCCACACCCAGGGTGCATGCCCAGTAGTAGAGAGGAGGCAGAACTTCCACCGGCAGAGGAAGCCTGGCCAGAGGAGGCTCTGACTAGCTGGGATCCGAGCGCGACTGAGATTAGAAAGTTCAACACTGACTGGGGTATGCATGACTCCACACTTGAGTTTGCAGATCACATTGTTATAGGGTTAAAAGTGAGACGTGCCTTAAAGTATGACTCTGTGTTCCAAAGCATGTCTCTCAAGTGCCTCCCATGGTGGGACTTCCGCTGAAACGGGTGAGTGCCCTCTGCCGGCCGTCATCCATCCCAGGCTGCACCACTGTCCGGCCAAAGCGCTAACTTCACCCTTTTATTTGGCAGTGATTTACAACAGACTCTGCCACCAAACCAAATGCCAACACATACCTGCAACAAAATGCACCCTTATCCTCATGTATGCCTCACAAACACGTGCCCAGACCGCTCGCACTTCCTACCCTTCTGTCTCTGTCCACCTCTTCCCCCACCCATCACTGCACTGTGCTTCCCCACTCCTGTATTTCCACTTTCATTGAGAATGCATCCGTCATTTGCAGCCCCTGCCCGGCTGCACCACTTCCACACCCCACCCGTGCACTCTCCAGTTCACTGAACATGCCTCCCGGTTCGGTGTCTTCTCCACATGCTCCCTGTCCACTGTGCTTCCCGGTTCAATGGGAATGCCTATAGCTGGCTTTCTCTTCCCACAAGCCCGCTCCCTGCTTCGCACCTGCTGCTCTTCCCAGATACCACCCTCGACCCCTTCCACATAAGCCCCAGAGAGGTGGTGGTCCCCGGGGCCCTCCATGTTAATAGAGAGGGGTCCGCGAGGTCCCCTCCTATTTTTAATAAAGCCCCAGGGAGGAGGCAGTCTCCTGGGCTCTTAGGAGCTTAGGAGTGGGGCCATGTGGCTCCCCTTCAATTAAAATTTGAATCGGCCTGCTCTGGGGAGATGGCGGTTCCCCGGGCACAAACTAGCCTCCCCATTATTTATATTTAAATATACCCTGGGACCTGGCCCACCCAGAGGCTGAAATACAAACAAGCGTGGTAGACCGCACTTGTTTTTTCTTTTCTATTTTGCTGCAAATTCGCAGATCCACCTGTGATTTCACCACAAAATTGATTTTTTTTTTAACCCAGTGGGGTCCCTATATGACCCCACCACCAGGTATTCATACCCTGCATCCTTTTCTTTATTTTTATAGTTTTTTTGGGGACTCGGCTGATTGGCTGCCAACACTTCCTGATTGAAGTGTTGGCAGCCAATCAGATCTCTGCACGGAGACTGTCGAATTTGTGGAGGATCCGCGTCTCTTTCTGGACCAAGAGCTAGCTTTCTGCCAAATTTGTTGTAATTCCATCGAGCGGTTTGGGCTGTAGTCGTGTTCAAAGTCCCTATGAGAAATTGCATCGGGAAAAATAGTTTTGGGACCCCCCCCTTTTTCTCGGCCCCCACTGTGAGTGACGACAACTAGGCATTGTTTTCCCAGCCCTTTCTCAGCGTCCACAGTGTGAGGATTCTGGTTTGTTACATAATGGAGGCAAGACAAACTAAACAAATGCAAAAAGCTGAGGTACTGTTCAACAAAGACATGACAAGTTAAGCGAACAAAAAGGATGACCCCAGACCATCACCAAATATGGGAGAGAAGAATCTCAAACAGGTATATAGCCAACTGGAATGACTTTAACAAAAAGAAATAACGAAGAGTTGGTAAGTAATCATCTTGGAGAAATATGTAGAAGTAGGAAGAGTCCCTAGGGGACAATGAATATTCACACTACCGAAGCACTCAGATACAAAACCTAAGATGTTGGAAGAATGGGAAAACAATAGCATGCAGTGCTCAAAGAATATGATACTGATCATCATCAAGTATGCAAAAAAGAGATTCAGGAAATGCACGAATCAATACAAGAAATCGAGACAGAGATCCTGGCAGCAAAACAGGAAGAAGAGAGCAAAGAATTGAGAAAGGAGATGGAGTGCAACCTGGACAAATATGAAAACAAAGTGGAAGAAAGAAAACAGAAAGTTCAGAGGAGATGAGCAGGACTATAACAATGGGACAATATTCACCTTTGCAAACTCCATACTGGTCAGATTACTGTTAATGAATCTCCGAATGCACCTTTAAGTGAATCAGATACTGATCTGAGCGAAGGGGAAGGACATCTCTGACATCACGAAAGGCGACTTTTTTTAGATAAGCTGAAGCTCATGTACATAGACCAGAGAACACCCAGAGGAAGAGGAAGAGGACGTGGGTGAGGGAAAGGTCACCTACCAGGCCAAAAAAGCACAGAAAGAAAACAAGGGGGTCTGGAAAAAATAAGAAGCTAACCCACTGCGCAATCGACAAAAAAAATAACAGAACCATTAGATGTCAATCTGATAATAAACTTGTCGAAACACACTCTCAATAAACATGAGATCAATCTTTTGAATAAAGACCTGACGTTCTGTCTGGAGAAGCACTATGACTATGTTGAGACAAGAATTGATTTGTACAAGTTCATACGAAAGCTGAAGCTGGCCAAGTTCTTCTCAAAAATAGGAACTAAAAAGCATCCAAGCCCTGTCTCCTCTGGTCAATCTACTGATCTACTTATAGAACATAATTCTGATGAAAAAACAATCTATGACCTCATGCATAATCTTGATGAAGACAGCCTAACTGAGACACAGATATCGGAAGAACTTGGCATTAACACCGATGGCCATAAATCTACTATCATTTCAAGCAAAATCAAAGTTCTGTCCATTCCTAACACAGAGAAATAGATAGACACCTTTCATGATCTGGTAATGGCAGAATTAGAACAAATGGGGAATGTGAAACATAAAAAAAAGAAAGGAAATCTGACGCTGGAAGAACAGAAAGCATTGGGTGAATTAATGAAGAATGGCACCCTTGAAATCAAACCAGCAGGTGAAAGGGGCAATGTAGTCATCATGGAAAAACAAGACTACATTGAAGAGTTTCCTTCTCTACAAGCGATGCCCACCTAACAATGGGTTGGTGGTAGAAAATCATAGCTTGGAGAGAGGGGAATGAAGTACATATGGAAAAGATAGCACTATGGCTAAGATTCAAAGATGATTTATTCCTCATCTGGAATGGGACAAGGGAGGAATTCTTACAATACTTTGAGACTCTAAACAACAATGAAGTGGGCCTCCAATTTACTTGTAATACCGACACACCGGATGTACAGTTTTTGGATGTGACAGTCTGCATTGAGGAGAACCAAATACAAACCACTCTATATCATAAACCCAACTCAACAAATAGCGTTCTACATGGATCAAGCTTTTACCCCAATTCTTTAAAGACGGGCATTTCACATAGCGTATTTATAAGAATGAGATGGAATTGCTCAAACAACAAAGAAATGGAGGCCAAATTTGTTGAAACAGAACAGAGATTTCTACAAAGGGGATACAGGTATAGAGATGTCCAAGAGGGAAGAGAATGAGCTAAATCCCTCACACGTGCCCAAACGCTGGTCAACAACAGTCAGAATAGAAAAAAATTTGAATAAAGAGGACACCACAATCAGAATGGTAATGACGTTCAGTAAGGAGAATCGGCGTATTGTGAATATCCTGAACAAATATTAGAACATACTGAAAAAGGATCCAGACATTGGAACTATGTTGGGACCAAGACCAACGATAACTTATTGGAAAGTACCCTCACCTAAAGACAAACTGGTGATAAGCCACTTTGTTGATGAACAATCCAGAAACTGGTTGAAGAAGTAACAAGTGTGTTTCACTCGCTGTGATAAAGGCTAAGCGTTCCAGATTGGGAGGGACATTAAAGACAGCCATGATTATAAAGGCAAAACATTCAAAATCAATGAAAGGATCAATTGTGGCGCTGCCTACATAGTATATGTGATAGAGTGCTTCTGTGGACTGATATATGTAGGGAGTACCATCTGCCCTTTGAAAAAACGCATATTAGAAGATATCTGAGCAGTGCAAAATAAAGATCTGAACCATGCTGTGACGAAACATCTCACCACGCATCCTGGAAAGGACTAGTAAAGTCTGTGCTATTTTGGGATAGCGAGTATACTGAGGTATGAGAGATGGGGTGATAGAGTCCTCAAATTGAGATGCCTGGAGTCACGCCTCATCATAAGACTGAAAACTAAAGCTCTGAATGGACTCAATGAAGTTGAACTCTACATACATTTATGAATTGATTAACATTGTCATGTATATAGTTAACAGCCATGATCCACACGTGAACACAATCATAGTCACAGGTTTCAACATACAGCTAGAAAAATGAACTATTTATGCATTGAGAGAGGGGTTTACCTTGCGGTATGGTCATACCTCAGATACATAACAGCCACTTGTGTACATTCCCAGAGAGCTATACATAGAGATGGACTTCCTCAAGAGTTGATCACGATTCAGAAGATATCTTTGTGGTCAATGCTGGAGTGGCACTTAGCCTTGAATACTCAGGAGAAAATGGTCACTGGGGTGTGAGTACAATCATCTAGATATACAAACAGCCATGAGCATACACTCTCAGAGAACCATACTTTGATATGAAGCATAGATCTCCTTAGTGGGGAAGTATGACTTATGGGATACCTTCATGGTCAATATCATAGCGGTACGTAGCCGTGAAAGTATAGGATGCAATGATTATTTTGGGGTGAAAACCCTCACTAAGTGATATCCCCGCATAGCTATAAACTAATATGCTATATATAGTGCATAGATCAAGCAGACACATATTGACCTGGGGACACTCGTAGGCACCAATGGCTTTTTTTAAACTGTTCACTAGGTCTGCAATGTCTAGCCATGCAAGGAAGTCACTAGACCTTAATGGCACTCAGCCCGTAATGATCATGCAACACTGCGTAGAATTGAGGTGACAAGTTCCAGGTAGATGAGGCTTCACTACCACTGACATACATAATTTCATTTACAATCAGGCTATCATGAAAATTAACAACATTTCCCTGAATTAATATGCATGGAGACAGTACCGCGTCCTAAGATCTCCTTTACCCGTGAGCACAACAGACATATGCGTAGGCCTGATAAAGATCGCAGTTTGAGACATCATCATTGGGATACTGTGGTCTAAACCAGTAACATTGTATCACTGTTTGTATCCACAGCAATAAGAAATGAACGCGACTCAGGTTACACACGAGTAATATGCCCACTTCTTCCCATTTTCCGCCTTCCTCCTATCACGTGGAGTCACAATTGTCATTAACACACGGACGTGTGGCCGATTAACATTGCTTAAAATTTAAATCATGCTTCCTTGTTTGCATATATGTTTAAATGTTTTTTTTAATGATTTCTACATTTGGAATGAATCCTACAATGCCTCATAATGGACCAGGTGGGGTGGCTGTATATAAAATGAAAGTAAAGACGGACTCACTCAACCGTGCTCAAGACCTGAGAGTCAAAACTCGTCAGTGGTGGTGGAGGTGCTAGATGTGCGTCTAATAAAAGAATTTTCTTTACGAAGCTCCTGGACTGCAGCGTGCCTATTGTTGTTGGATGATTTCCCTGGGGACATGGTCCTTCCCTGACGCCGGCACCAGCTGTGTAAGTGCGCACCACTATGAACCGTGGTTGGTGGATAACATATATATATATATATATATATATATATACATACGTATATATATATATATATTCACAACAAACTGCCCAGAGATGAAGCCGCACTCCGTAACAGGTAAGTAACATTACTTTATTTCATGCACATGCGGTCTCCCATCTTGTTTTCAGTCTCATCAGCCTGACGCGTTTCGAAGCACTTTGAGCTTCTTCCTCAGAGGCCGTGTCAGAAACCCTGTTAAACCATCCTGCATCTTGCCCCCACGTGTTCTATGGTTTTCTTTGGCTTCCGGTGTGCCAATTTGAATAATTCCATACTAACACTGCACGCTGGTAGACGTAGTCAATTTGAAATAATTGTCCCCCAGTGGGTTGGGATTCTGGCACCCATGTTGAGACACAATTCTTACCCTCCAGTGGGCTCCGGGATGGGATAGCACATGTAAATTGAGCCACCTGCTACGCTCAAGCAGAAACTGGACTTTACCATTACTGCGGGTCCTTTTAAGATTTGTGAGTGGTGCGTCGCTTCCGCGGCCTGGAACCGCCGCGATTTTGTATTCACAACAAACTGCCCAGAGATGAAGCCGCACTCCGTAACAGGTAAGTAACATTACTTTATTTCATGCACATGCGGTCTCCCATCTCGTTTTCAGTCTCATCGGCCTGACGCGTTTCGAAGCACTTTGAGCTTCTTCCTCAGAGGCCATGTCAGAAACCCTGTTTAACCATCCTGCATCTTGCCCCCACGTGTTCTATGGTTTTCTTTGGCTTCCGGTGTGCCAATTTGAATAATTCCATACTAACACTGCACACTGGTAGATGTAGTCAATTTGAAATAATTGTCCCCCAGTGGGTTGGGATTCTGGCACCCATGTTGAGACACAATTCTTACCCTCCAGTGGGCTCCGGGATGGGATAGCGCATGTAAATTGAGCCACCTGCTACGCCCAAGCAGAAACCGGACTTTACCATTCCTGCGGGTCCTTTTAAGATTTGAGAGTGGTGCGTCGCTTCCGCGGCCTGGAACCTCCGCGATTTTGTATTCACAACAAACTGCCCAGAGATGAAGCCGCACTCCGTAACAGGTAAGTAACATTACTTTATTTCATGCACATGCGGTCTCCCATCTCGTTTTCAGTCTCATCGGCCTGACGCGTTTCGAAGCACTTTGAGCTTCTTCCTCAGAGGCCGTGTCAGAAACCCTGTTTAACCATCCTGCATCTTGCCCCCACGTGTTCTATGGTTTTCTTTGGCTTCCGGTGTGCCAATTTGAATAATTCCATACTAACACTGCACGCTGGTAGATGTAGTCAATTTAAAATAATTGTCCCCCAGTGGGTTGGGATTCTGGCACCCATGTTGAGACACAATTCTTACCCTCCAGTGGGCTCCGGGATGGGATAGCGCATGTAAATTGAGCCACCTGACATAAAGATTGAAAGCACAAAATATATAAGTTGTTTATGGAATGTAAGCTCAACTTCATTTGCACATTTACTTGTTAAATAATTGAAATTTAAGCACTTATCTGTTAAATAATTTATGCACTTTTAATTTGATTATGTACGGCATCTGCTGTAAATATGCCGATACAAATGAAATCAAGTCTTTTTTCTATGTTGTTGCTTCATGTGAGACGCATTGAATGCTCAAAATATGGAAGCTTGTCGAGATGGTCATGTGACCAAGACCTGGACAGGTCGAAACCCGTCGTTTTTTTGCCTGAATACATCCTTAAATCTTTACATCTACAATCGGAGTGGCTCGTTTCTTACAGGAAGTCGGTGAGAGTGTTGGTGCACATATATATGTGAAGTAAAACCTTGACAACACTATGAGGGTTGTCCCATACTGGTACTATACCATGACAACAATTACTGACAGAAACATGCCACGCAACAATACGTGAACATTAGCATTTACTAACAACCATTAGAAAATTCAGAAACCCTTACATAATCATCCACTGAATAGTGCAGAAAGGCATCATGTAAGGGGCAGAGCAAAAGCAGCCTCACAATACATGGCCCACAATGTACACAAGTTACTGTTGCAATTATTGTTTTTCTTTCACTGTTTACGTACAAATGTCTTTTATGTCTATACCAATGTCATTGTCACGTGGTATGTCTGACCACGATGACAACTTACAAAATGGACATGACCCGGAATGGGGTCAGGTGATCAAGGCCACGGACGTGGTCAAAATGCGTTCTCTTTTGTCCAAGCAAAAATAAATCAACTATACCTTATCGTGTGGGCTCGTGGATCTGTTGTATCCAGTATCCAGTTTTCGAGTGGACTATATGAGCGACGGCGTCCACCAACGAAGCCCCGGCTCGGGAGGCGTGGCGTCCTTGTTCCGACCAAACCTCCATGTGGATTCCTTGTAGTGGAGGACGCCAGCCGGTGAAGTGTGGTGTGCGGCGAAGAAGAACAAGCACAGAAGCTGGGACGAAAACCGACAACGAGGACAGGTAAGCGGCTGCGACATCCGGTTAAAGCCCACTGTTACTCTGTTCCTCGTACGTACACACTACCGGGACCTGTGTCGACCGCGGCTGCGGATTGACCCCGGTTTGACCCCATGCACACCACAATCACTAGAGCCTACGCAGGCTACGGTAGCCGGAGCGTATGACAAGGTTGAAAGGAAGGAGAGATTGTCTCCTCCATTAGCAATTGACACTGTGTAAAACAGATATGGCAAACAAATTCCTCAAGGGGCGTGAGGAGTCAGCAAAAGCGATTTTTACAGCAAACAGAGATACGACAACAACGAGTGCATCCCAGCCCCACCTATCGGATCTGACGACCATCGGCATCAAACAACGTGGAAATATTCTTGAAAAACTCCGACGCAAGGAGATCAGCCGATGGTGGGAGACAACCTCCCTGCAGAATTACCTGGAGGCAAACAGGATCCCAAGAGGACTCAGAATCTTGATCACGCCCACAGTATCAATCCCGAAACCACATATATTAAAGGAATGGGTAGAGAACACCACCGCCTGCTCCAGAAGGATGCTAGAGATCCTCATCTCCAACACATGGGAAGAACACAAAGAATTGATGAGCCAGATAGATAAAATAATGGAAGATTTCAAGAAAGAAACGGATCAAGCGGAGACCAGCAAAATCCTGAAGCTGGTTGATGACAGAGTGAAGACCCATGAGAAAGAGGTAGTAACAAGGAAACAACGCAAGTTCCTGCGTGACGAGAGGGATTATGCTCCTGGCAGGATCTTGACATTTGCCAGGAAATTCTACAAAGCTAGAGCAACATTAGCAAAAGATAAGGCTCTGGGCACCCTTGAAGCAAGCAGGGACGGGTCTATCACCGACATCAGCTCTGATCAGGAATCAACGGATAGTACCTCATCGAATTTGCAGGAACAACACTCTTTTTCTGAGGAACTGCACCTCTTACAATTGACAAGGGAACAATCTGTCAGAGGGAAACCGAGAGGAAGAGGGCGCGGCGGAAAAATCAAAACCGGAAACGGAGGATCCGAAGAAGAAAATGCAAGGACAGTTGGCATGGGAACAAGAGGCCAACTGAACAAGAAACCATGATGGAGGACAACACCGCACAGCTCACGGTAATGAATTTGACCAATAGAACACTATCCAAAGACGAAGAGAAGGTATTGAAACTTGGTCTGACATTTTGTCCTGAGATTGGCTTTGACTTTACACAAACAAGAGTTGATTTGTATAAATTTGAAAGAAAACTGAAACTATACAAACTGCATTATGGCAATAAATGTTCAGAAAATGTGAAGGTCAGACGACAAGATATAGGGAACACTGAGAACAGGTTAGCGATTGAAGATATACCAATACTACAAACACTGACTGACTTAGGGAATGACAGAGAGACCAACGTCATAGACGAGGAGACCGACCCCTTTAACCCCACACACGTAGAGGATTTAACAAGCAAATTTGGGATAAGAACGGGGGAAACCCTCTCTACTGAATTTAGGGCTGGGTCCAAATATGTACCTATGACAGCAAGAGACAATATTGATGTCTTCAGCAACTTGGTTGCACAGGACCTTGAAAAACTGATACACCAGACTCCACGCTACAGAAATATGAGTAAGAACCAATGGGAAGCCATTAGGAACTTACAGGGCGACCAGGACCTAATCATCAAGCCGTCAGACAAGGGGGGCAATGTTGTCCTCATGTCCAGAACCATGTATACCAGGGAGGCCCACCGACAACTGAATAACGCACTCTGCTACTGCAGGGTTGACAAGAAATATATTGGGGAATTACAACAAACATACCACAAGAGACTGGATAACTGGCATGAGGAAGGACTACTGACGTGGGATGAGAGAAGGTTTCTAAAGAATGACACACCCACCACACCCACGTTCTATTTACTACCGAAAGGGCACAAGAACGCACAGGACCCCCCTCGTAGACCAATAGTTTCCTCCAAAAATAGCCTCTTGGAGAAAACATCAACTTATGTAGACTATTTCCTGTTCCCGTTTGTCAAAAATCTGAACTCGTACTTGAGGGACACAAGCGACTTTCTGGAGAAAATAGGTGACATTACTGTAAACAATAACCACTTGCTAGTATGTCTGGACGTAGAGTCACTTTACACCAGTATTAGACATGAGGACGGACTCAAAGCATGCAAATTCTTCCTGCAAACACGTGACATAAGATTACTGGAACACACAAACATGCTTTTGAAAATGGTGGAAATTGATTTAAAGGAGAATGTGTTTATGATTGAGAAAGATTACTACAAACAACTACATGGGACTTCTATGGGCACCTGCTTTGCCCCCAGCTACGCCAATCTCATGGTTGGCTGGTGGGAGAAGCAGGTGCTCTGGAACGACCAGACTGAGAAGTGGATCTACAATGTTTCAAAGTGGCTACGTTATATACGATGTCTTTTTTGTGTGGGAAGGAAGTGAAGTTGATCTGAATCTGTTTATTGACCTCCTGAATTCCAATAATGTCAATCTAAAATTTACAAGACATGACAGCAGGGAAAGTATTGACTTCCTAGACCTGAAACTCACCATCAAAAAAGGAAAAATATGCACAAATCTTTCAGAAAGAAATTCTATCTTGCATGCGGCCAGCAGTCATCCTCCCAACTTCAGATGGGGTATACCCTTTAGTGAGTTCCTAAGGGCCAAGAGAAATTGCAGCACTACTGCTGCATATGAACAAACCAAACAGGCCATGAAGGTGAGATTTAGGGAGAGAGGCTACCATGCAAAAGCACTTAAACTAGCTGAGAAAAGGGTGAGGGATCTCCCCAGTGATAAAGCCGTGCTCCGTACGAGCAGCACTGAGACCAATAAACAGGACACATCAGAACCAGTTAGATTCATCACAAGCTACAGTAGCCACGCTGAGCAACTAAGGAAGATCTTAAAACACAGATGGGGAATCCTGAGACAGGACCCCATACTAAGAAACAAGATTGGACCTAATTCATCTATGTCCTACAGGAGGAGCACCTCCCTTAAGGACATGCTTGTCCATAGTCACTTACAACGCAAAGAACAAAATTGGCTGAAACAGGCCAAAGGATTCCGCAAATGCGGAAACTGTAAAGCCTGTAGATATAGTAGCAACGTGACAGAAACCACCTTGGAGAGAGTTAAAATCACGTGGAAGATCCCCAGGCTAATCACTTGCCTGACTGAGTTTGTTGTCTATGCTATAGTGTGCCCTTGTGGCCTTTGGCATATTGGCTCTACTACCTTCCCGGTGAAGAAATGGATTCTTGAGCACTGGAGAGCCATAACCAACAAAGATCATAGCTACATACAGCCAGACACTTCGAAGAAAAACACAATGGGGATTGGACAAAGGCAAGGTACTTTTGTCTAGATCTGTGAACCTTAACCCCAGAGGTGGCAATAGAGTGGGAGCCCTCCGCAGATTGGAGTCACGCTTTATCATACAAGCTGGGAGAAAATTCCCGGGAGGGATGAACCTAGATGAGGAGATGCATTCTCATCGGTAAATCAATGTAATTGATTACTGTAGACTGACCTCACGCACCCTCGTTCCCCCATTCCAGTTCCCTTCCCTATGTAACCTTTTTTTCATTGTTTTAATCACATGTATCACTGTATAAACACGGAACAGCAAATGTTTAGGATGTATTGAATATGGGTTATTAGGTGAAAAATCTATACTAGTGGGATTGACATTCTTTAAGATCCAGCAATAACATGTTTCAGATTGTATTTATGAACTTGAATTAGGGAGTTCTAGTAATCGTATCTTGGGACTAACGGCTCTTCAATTTTACATTTTATTGTAGGGAGACCACGCCAGTGGCTTGCATTGGATGAACTCACCCACGATAAAGTTATGCGCACCTTGAGTGGATGGACAGCCTGACATCCTTCAAACTTTGTAGTCAACACAATACATGATTACACTTTAGAAATGTCAGGCCACTTAGAGAGCGACAAATGGTACTATACCATTACCGCCCGACACCTGCGCAGTAAAACCTTGACAACACTATGAGGGTTGTCCCATACTGGTACTATACCATGACAACAATTACTGACAGAAACATGCCACGCAACAATATGTGAACATTAGCTTTACTAACAACCATTAGAAAATTCAGAAACCCTTACATAATCATCCACTGAATAGTCCAGAAAGGCATCATGTAAGGGGCAGAGCAAAAGCAGCCTCACAATACATGGCCCACAATGTACACAAGTTACTGTTGCAATTATTGTTTTTCTTTCACTGTTTACGCACAAATGTCTTTTATGTCTATACTAATGTCGTTGTCACGTGGTATGTCTGACCACAATGACAACTTACAAAATGGACATGACCCGGAATGGGGTCAGGTGATCAAGACCAGGGACGTGGTCGAAACGCGTTCTCTTTTGTCCAAGCAAAAATAAATCAACTATACCTTATCGTGTGGGCTTGTGGATCTGTTGTATCCAGTATCCAGTTTTCGAGTGGAATATATAAATAAATATATATATATATATATATATATATATATATATATATCCATTTCCAACTGCTCGTGTTAGGACCACGGACCCGTGGAGGGTGGTGCATACACCGGGAGAGCACCTGGTTGACAAATTCCCAAAATCCGTATCGCCAAGCGAAGTAAATACACTCTCAGGAAACAACGACAAGTATATCAGGAAGTTTATTATGCTTCCACGCTACGCGTTTCGGCAGTGTGAGCAAGGCGTAACTGCCGAAACGCGTAGCGTGGAAGCATAATAAACTTCCTGATATACTTGTCGTTGTTTCCTGAGAGTGTATTTACTTCGCTTGGCGATACGGATTTTGGGAATATATATATATATATATATATATGCATAGATAGATAGATAGATAGATAGATAGATAGATAGATAGATAGATAGAAAAGAAAGTTTGTTGGAGAGTAGGCAGTGGGTCAAAAGACCACTTCCAACTCTCAAACTTAAGGAAGAAAGATTCGCATTTTTAAAATGCAACATTATTTTCTTTAACGAAAACAGGCTGCATTTTAAAACGAAGCTATTGATGGAGCAAGGACTCACAATGAGACTTGCTCGTAAGCAATCCTTTCACAGTATTAATTAATTGAACTTTGTAATGTCTTTATTAATAAGTGCATACACTACACCTTATCCAAGAGACGCTTGCCTATGTGTTTAAAACTAATAAGTAATCCTTGTCTAATCCAAAATGGCCGCTAAAGCGCGGGAACTCAATTGCGCATGTGTCAACCATATCACGTGGTATGACGTCTTTCTTTGCTTGGAGGGAATCTTTGCTTCTGCGCAGTATGTGCTAAAATGGCTGCTTGATGTTCTCACATGCTAAAGCTTGCGCATTTGCTGCAATTAATAATGTGGTATTCTAACGCTATTAATGCGGGATAGATTTATAATTAAATGGGAATAGAGTAGAAGTAGGGGGTATACAGTAAAAATATTTATTTTTGATTTGAATATGTTTCTTCTTTGATTTCTATTAGTTCGTAAAATGGGCCTGGGTTAACTGAACAGCAGCTCAAGAGCCATGGAACTTGCGCATGCGCTCTGAAACTAACAAGACAAAGCGATGAAGTCAACATGGAAGATGCCCAAGGACATGACCCGCGGATCACCTTCACTGTACATCTGAGATGTCCTACTAATCGAAACAATGTGTATACATTTTGTATGAAAATTTGTCATGAGACGGGTGGGAAATAAAGCAAATGTATTAATTGTGAGGGGCGGTATTTTAAAACAATGGGCTTAAAGAAATTGAACTAAATTGTCATGGTGTGAGGATCAACCCCCTGTCCCTGTCCAATCAGAAGTAGTGAGCCCATAATTTTGAAACATTAATGGGAGGTACCTGGGTGTAGAAGGGTATAATAGATATAGAATTAGTTAATTAGTTAGCATAGCATAGCATAGCATCGCACAGGAGCACAGAACGAGATGATCGATTGCAGACTGAATCGCTGTCCAAAGAGGTCCTGAGGTGGGGGCGGCGGATTCCATTAGAAAGAAGACACTGAAGAATCGAGGAGGGACGAAGTGTCAGAGAGGGGAACGACGCAGGCGTCGTTGATAGAGAGGTCACCTATCCTGTCCTGAACCTGGTCCGGAGGTCTTTGGTCTTCATCTTTCTTGGGACCCTTTCCAACTCCTTGGCCAAGGGGTTTGGTTTCTCACACTTTAGGTAACTATAAATACGAAATCTTTTAGTTGTACTGCTGTCTCTATCTTCTCTTTTCTGAGGGACCGTCATTTGATGGTTAATAGGTGATATTATAGTATATTTCCTCCTTGATATGCGATTAAGTACTAAGTGCATTGTAATTTACTCTGCTAAAGAATTTAGATAAACATTTTAAAACTTCCTGAGTCAGTGGTTATTTCAGGTGTTTATGATATTATATTTGTATGATCTCTTTTATCCCCAATTTTCAAAGGTCCATTGGTAAGTCATTACTCTTCAATCAGGAAAGGTAATTGGTAGCAGGGATTTTGATAAAGAGTACAACTGATTCCCACCAGCAGTGATTATTAGTTAGCGTGAATGAATGGGCCCAGGTGAGTATATAGTGTATGAATGCTTGTTGCTAGTAACCCGCTGGATCACTATACTTTATTGAAAAACAGTCAAAGGCATAGTGGTTTGTTGACCTTAGCAGGGCATTATCCTTGTGATGGCCTCCAACTGAAGTGAGTGCAATTTGCAACCTACCTCATTAATATTCATGAGGTAGATTGGATTATGACTCACTATAAATTGGAATTTTACAAACTGACCTATTAGTATATAGGTCAGTTCATGAAATTCTTTACTAGTTACAAACATACTGGCAAATTTTGGAGTTGGGTGCCCTGACCCCACCTGGGGCACTCACAGACTTGGGCATTTGTTGGGGTGGCAGGGAGATTTCCAAGGCACTTGCAACCCTGCCGGCTTCCTGCACACAGCTCCTGTGCTGCGCAGAAACCAGCATTGTCCTTTTGGCTTCTACCGCTGCTGGAGCAACGCCTCTTCTGCTGCCGTGGCGGGTGCTGGTTTGTTGAGGGGTGAAACCCCGAAACCGGTCCTAGGATGCTTGTTTCCAGTCCAGGGAGGACCTGGCCTGGCAGTTCAGGCTGAACTGTTCCCATTGGGTGCAGGGTCAAGACTGATTTGCATATGGCTGGGTTCAAACTGGAATGGCACGGGGAGCATAACAACGATGGATTTAGGCCCAGATCTCTGTACTGGGGTGAATGTATGACATTGTTCTGCATTCTGTCCATCGATTGTTCTTTTTGCATTTGTCACCCCGAGTTCGACGGGTATGCCCAGACGTGGGTCCTGTGCTTTCCATGCCACTGGAGTCAAGCTATTCTGGCTGATGAGGGGTGAAACCCCGAAACCGGTCCTAGGATGCTTGTTTCCAGTCCAGGGAGGACCTGGCCTGGCAGTTCGGGCTAGACTGTTCCCATTAGGCGCAGGGTCAAGACTGATTTGCATATGGCTGGGTTCGAACTGGAATGGCATGGGGAGCAAAAAAACGCTGGATTTAGGCCCAGATCTCTGCACTGGGGTGAATGTATGACATTGTTCTGCATTCTGTCCATCAATTGTTCTTTTTGGGTTTGTATTGTTGGGCACGAGGCACAGGCATGAGGGGCAGCAATGTGCCTAGCAGAGAGGTCCCTGCCGTGGGGCATGGGGTCACTGAAAGAGACAGCCCTCCTCTCGGCCTTCCTCTGTCCCAGGGTGGGATGGGATCCCCCGGGACTCCATGAATCACACGGGCCCTGGGGGGTGGGATCCCCAGGACTGAAGTTCTACTCAGGGAGGGGAAGGAGATCATGCAGAGTGCTACTCGCTAACTTACTTTTCCTCTTTTAAAAACAGATATTTTAAGTAGCATATCTCTGGCCCCATTTCTCCATCTTCCATCTTGGGCTTGTTTTGCTCCTGGTGGCCCGCCCTCGCCACCAGGAGCATTTTCTTCAGGCCTCCTTTGCATCGGAACTGGATTTTGATTGCTCCCAGCACCATACCTGTCCTCTGTATGCACTCCTGAGGTTCTCTACTTCTTTGGGGGCATCTTCTACAGCCTCTGCAGAGTCAGCCAGCAAATACAATTCCCTGCCTGTTGCACTCCATAGGCCCCCATGGCCTCTTGGTCGTCTTGCAGGGCTTTTGTCAGCAGCGGAGTCAAGGGCCAGTCCACAGAAATCCTAAGGGAAACATCCAAAGTGCCCCAGCTGGTCCTTTCTCCCAACTGGTCCTCAGGGGGCATAATGGGGACAGTGCCACTGGCCCTGGAGAGATCCATCCTATTCTTGGAGTCAGCTGGAGTAAAAGTCCATCCTGGCAGGGTATCTGGTAGTATCTCCTTCCAGCTGGGCATCCTTTCTCTGTTGTCACTCCCAGGTCCAGGGTCTTCTCATATCTGTCTCACCCTTGTGCAGGGGATTTTAAGTGAGTTGGGGGGAGTTTTAGGGGCCAGGCAAGCCTGCGCAGTCCTGGTAATCCCGGCCCCCTGATATACCTCCGTAAAAAAACTGTTGTCCAGAGATTTTCATTTTTGATTTGTGTTTTTGATCATTAGAGAAGTAATTTAGCTTAGGTAAACATTGCTGATCCAGGCCGAATTTTTCTAGACGACATTTTTAAAAATGGCGGATGTGTTGCAGTGATGATGTAATGTTTCAGGAACCATGAGAGCTATATAGTTCATTTTGGTGTCAAAACATAGGTTTTGGGGGTCAAGCAGTCTCATAGAGAAAGAAAATAACTCCTCAGAGCAACCTTTCCTCCATTTTCCAAAATGGCGGCTATAATAGAGGAAGAAGAGACATATATAGAAATTAAACGAATAATAATGTTTTTTAATCCAAACTATAGAGAGGAGGAGCGCCCCAAATTTTTTTTCTTTCAGTTCGTATCACAATCAATTATTGAAATCCTTCTAATAATAAGTCCTCAGGCAGTAGATTCAATTCAAAGTTCTTCTTCTTTATTATAAATCAACAAAAGTTAATTTCAAACTTGCTGGACTTGATTTCCAGTAGCTGAGCTGCGCTCCATAATTTAGATCAGACTCCACATTTTAAATCACCCAACGCGTTTCGTCCTCAAAGGACATCATCAGGGCTAAAATCATAAGACAGATAAAAAAATATATCAAAAACTGTTCTTGTAGCATCTTCATAATCACAAAAAAACCAAATTAACCTGTCTATTGTACATTCTTGTAAGTGCGACATCTCCTGCCTATATCCATTCTATAGTATACTCTTAGTCAAGATGGGGAAGAAAACAATATATCCAAAGATGTTTTATAGCCTATACAAAAACATTACAATCACTATATCATCCAACATTTGCCACCCAATTCATGAAAATACAGAAATGTTACAAAGTGAGGAGATAAATCTCCACTGCACATCTCTCCAGTACCCTTGCTCAACAGTGGACGTTTGGGGGTCCCTCAAAGAAAGTTAACAATAGAAAAGGATTATCAAAATCCAAACCTCGCTGACTACATACCTCCATTTTTAACAAAAAGCGTGCTGTCTTGATAATCTTCAATCCCCAATTTTATGGCTCTCCCAAGTACTGTTCCTACTAGTCTTCGCTAGCGGTTAACGATAGGTAGTCTGCAAATTTAAAGAACATTTATAAAAATATTCAAATGTATTGTGATGTAATGCCCAGGTCCTATTTAAATACAATCTGATTGTCTCAGGAATCTCACCTCTGATTCTACGATAGCAAGTCTGTAATTCTTTCTACTTCATTTTATCTTCATTATTCACTTTGCTTTGGTTCTAGTCTATGAGCAGAATTAGAAAAGAGTATTACTCTATATTTCTCGAATAAGTAAGTGCCAAGTACAAATGTGACCTAAAAAGGCCAGCAGGCCCCTTGAAATCCCTTCATTTAGGGGTACTTCGAGTCCCATATAAAATCTAGACACAGTTTGGGCAAGTGTAACTCTCTCTATGCCATTAGATCCTTGGCATGCAAATAAACCCCTCACTATTTTACAATGTAAAATACCACTCACCTATATTCAAATTCAATTATCTGAATCCAGTTCACTAGTCCATTGTCTTCCTATAAGTGTTCTAAAATCAAAAGCCACAATAAATCGAATGGAAACGCATTGTGTTGCATTTGAAACTCAAATCTCTAATATCATACCGCAGTAAATGCGCCACTCACCAGTGTACAAATTCCATCTCCGCCCATTAACTTCTCATTCGTTTTTCAAATATCCTCCATTTAGCTATTAAGCTGCAAGTGTAAGTAAAACACAAAATTACTCCCTACAGCCCCCTCTTAGTTTTCCTTGCAACGTCCAGGCTACACAAGTGACACTCACCGTCACAACGTCCGTTCTATATGTTCTCCCTCAGCGCGGCCCGATAAATCCCGCTGATGTTCAACTCTTCGTGGTCCCTGCCTTAAAAATCAATACTCAGCCAATCATTTCCCTTGTCCTATTTGTGCTTCCACCAATCAGAGGCTAGGATTTCAAGTCTACTCATTAGTATCGCGTGTTCCCTCTGTGGTCCGCTAATCATTCCGACCAATAGAAATCCTCCACCACGTTGTGGTCTTACGAAGGCTAACAGCCAATCGGCATGCCTGAGTTCCTGTGTTATCGGAACCGTACATGGTTTCCTCACTGGTCCGTTGCCATATTCCATACGTCACCGGTGCATCTATCCAATCACTGCTCACCCTGACCTCAACCCTTAACTTCATTCAAGTCCCCGTTTATCGCATCGTTACCGCCGTAGTTTCATTTATACGGAAAATTATTATTAAGCCAATGCGTTTACCATGTTTATCCGATCCAGCAATCCCGCGCGAATTGCAAGGACCATTCCTTGTCACAATACATGTCATATTTGCATTCCTACGCTAAGTATTATAATGACCCGGTTAATAGGCACGCAGTCCTTCAATATAAGCCTGTATTATCGGAACCATCCAAGGTTTCCTCACTGGTCCGTTGCCATGTTATATACGTCACTGGTACATCTATCTAATCACTGCTCACCCTGACCTCAACCCTTCACTTAATTCAATGTGTTTACCGTGTTTATCCGATCCAGCAATACTGCGCAAATTGCAAGGACCATATATTTTGATCCTTGACACAATACATATCATATTTGTATTCCTACGCTAAGTTTTATAATGACCCGATTAAAAGGCACGCCGTCCTTCAATATAAGCCTGTGTAATTTTAAAAATAAACAGTAAGCAAAAATGTCTGTATTATATGCCTATATAAATACAAACATCTATGCCTGTCAAACAAAATTAGATAAAACACAAACGGTTTCTCCATTATAAACCTCTTAGGATTTAAAAAATGAATGAAATAGACGGAGTTCCTCCATTCTATGTCTATTTAAATTCCTGTATCTCTCCTTAATAACATTCCTTCTTGGACAAATACTTCATGACCAGTCAGAATAATCCAACTTAAACCTAGGTGGGAAGATATACATCCTCCATCACACTCCAGCTTCCCTGTTCAATAGCGAGTATTCACTCCCTAGTGCCACAGGGATCTACAATACTGTCTAAACTTAAAGAAAATAATGCAATTCGTTATCGCTGTTCAAACCCTGTGACTCTGTCCTGCATCTACTGATCCATTTAGCCTCTTGTTGTCTCAGTACCAGTTCCCAGTCGCCTCCTCTGACTTGAGGTACAATTCTTTGTAAGCCGTGAAACTTGAAACCTGTTCTAAGAGCATGATTATTCTTAATATGTTGGTAAAGTGGTGAATTCTCATCCCTGTGGATCACGGCTCTCCTGTGTTCCTGTATTCTTAATTTTAAGATACGCTTAGTGCTTCCTATGCAAATTTTGGAACATTCACAATGGAGTGCATATATCACTCCAGTACTGTTACAGTTAATAAACTCCTTAATGATGTATTGCTTTTTAGTATTAAAACTAAATTCTTTGATACAATTTATACCCATATCACAAACGTTGCAGTTCCCACATGTAAAGAACCCTTTAGGTTGGCTGGGAAGCCAGTTAGTCCCCTGTGTTCTCACTGGTTCTAAATAATTCCTCGTAATCATGTCGCCTATGGTGGAGCTTCTCCTGTATACCACCTTAGGTTTATCCGTAATAACCCCTAGGAGGCCCGGTACCCCTTTTAACAGATTCCAATTTTTATTTAAGATTTTAAAAATCTGATTATGGTGAACACTGTATGTGGTGATGAATGACACTTGCTCTTGAGTTTGTTGTCTAACTTTCTGCACCAAAGGAGCCTCTCTTTTGACTTGTTGTAACGTGATCTGGCCTGTGCCAGACTTTGATTGGAATATCCTCTGTTACCCAATCTACATTCCAATGCATCTAATTCTGTCAGGTTTGACTGTCCTCAGGATCGGTTTGATGCTCAGAAGGGTCCACCCCTTGATATGCCCTAGCCTTGATAGCCGTAATGGCCAAGGTCAAAGGGAGGATCAAGTGAGGGAAGGAAAGGAATGGAACGGCAGGGAGGGAGACCTGAAATGAGAACAACTATCGTAAGTACCGTGTAGTATTCTCTTCCTAACAAAACAATTCAGAACAGACAAAATAAATACACCTTCCCAAATACCTGTAACAAATAAAAAGGACACGTTTAGATGGGAACCTTCTATCAGGTACGTGTGGTGCAGTAGTAGTACCAGTTGTTCTGCTTAAGACTGCAAGGAAGGAAACATAGAACAAACTAATTTTTATACATATGCCATAATACACAAAAGAACCAACGGAAGGTGTGTCCCTCCTTTTCACATTGTCAAAGAGGTATGTATTCAGCACCTACCCTTTCTAGACTCCCCTATGCTTCACAGGATAGAGCGTAGTCCCATACCACTCAGTGTTACCCTGTTAAGTAGAGCCAGAAAAACAAAGCAGAAAATAAGGTCTACTACATCAGAAACGTCCCAATACGATAGATATTATGAGTGATTCAATTTGGTTCTTGTTCCAATAAAAAGGAAGGTTAAGTCACCAACAATTCCAGGTTCAAAGATATCTGTATATAAGTAGTATAGTTTGCAACATTGCTAGAATCACTCCTGGCTAGAGTGAGTAAGGAATACTTTGGAAGAGCGAATGTGCCAAGAGTGTATTGGCTACTGAGGATAAGTCTAGAGTCTCTACGTGACTGTTTGAACAGCACAGCCAAGTAGAAGAACGCTGGTAACCAGCCAACACGGAGACAGGTAAGGAGTTCAACAAAAAAGAGTCTACAGTTTGCAAGAGTCCGAAGAGGCTCCCTTACGAGTAAGGCAACACCTGATCCTGGATAAAGGGTTACAGGCAGAAAGGCGAAGGCATGTGGTGCATAGCACCCTTACCGGTACCGCTAAGATCCTGTAAACGCCAAATTCTGATGGCCGAAGAATTTCCGACGCTCTCGCCACTTCCTATATGGGCGGTACCGCGCTGCGTCATGCGTCAAGTCGGCGAGCCCTCTGGGAACTGAAGTCCACTGCTGCGCGTCTGTAGTTCGTCGGCGATGACAGAGTTAGATTCCCTACGTATGGCGGCTCATTGAGAAGCGCGCTCGAGACAGCGTTCATGACAGTACATCCCCCCCTTCAACGAGAGCGCGCTGGTGGGGCTGGTTTCTGTGGATATTTCCTGTGAAAAGACGTCACTAGCCTGGGCGCGTGTACTCCGGCTGCTGCTTCCCAGGAATTCTCTTCTGGGCCATAACCCTTCCAGGCTACCAGATACCAAAGTTTGCGGCCCCGCCATCTCTAATCGAGTATTCCCTTTACTTCATACTCAACATCCTCATGGACCATCAGTGGAGGCGGTAGCTTCCTCACCTGTGTATAGGATGGTTTCAATAAGGAGACATGAAACACTGGGTGGATTCGTAGGTGTGAAGGTAAATCCAGTTTCATAGTTACAGGAGTAATGCATCTATTGATTCTGTAAGGTCCGATATATCTGGGGTTAAACACACTGTGTTTCTTAAAGCGTATGTTCTTGGTAGACAACCACACCTGGTCTCCCTTTGTGTATAAGGGTCCAGGTCTTCTGTGTTTATCGGCTGTGTTTTTGTACCTGGTCTTTGCTGCCTTTAAGTATTCCTGTGTTTTTACCAGCGTTCTTTGGATGTCAGTCACTCTCTTGGATACTTCAGGGAGCTTGGTGTCTTCCGCAGGATGGATGAAGGGAAGAAACCTTGGGTGGTATCCATAGGTACAATAAAATGGAGAAGCGTGCGTGGAACTGTGGGTGGCACTGTTGTAAGCGATTTCCGCGAGCCAGAGATAATCCACCCATTCCTCAGTACTGTTGTTTACGTAACAACGCAAATATTGTTTGAGCGTCTGATTTAGGCGCTCGGTTTGTCCATCGGTCTGTGGGTGGAAACTTGTGGACAAGGCCGTGGTTATGTGTAATGAGGAACACCACTTCTTCCAGAACTGGGCCGTGAACTGGGAGCCCCTATCAGATACAATGGTCCTTGGCAACCCATGTAACCGGACGACCTGTTTCATCAGTATTGTTGCAAGTTGACCAGCTGAAGGTACCTGCGGACAAGCCACGAAGTGACCCATCTTTGTTAGATAGTCTATGACTACTAGAATAATGGTGTTTCCTTTATCCGGCGGTAGTCCGACAATTAAATCCAATGAGATACTTTCCCAAGGTCCGCTGGGAGTAGGGAGTGGCTGTAATAATCCTTGTGGTCGTAGGTGATCGGATTTCATCCGTGCACAGATTTCACAGGATTTCACCCATTCCTTGATATCCTTTCGGAGAGAAGGCCACCAAAATTGTCTGTTTATGCGATCAACAGTCTTCACCACCCCATTATGTCCTGCACCAGGTAGTTCGTGACACCAGTGGAACACCTGTTTCCTCAATTTCACTGTAGGTACTAGGAGGCGATTTCTATTCATTGGGTAGCCATTCCTAACAGGCCATTCGGTGTGGCTCCTTAGCCATGTTCTCCACGAAAAGGTGTTAAGACCCTTGAGGAGTTCCATTAGAAAGGTATTGGGTTGAATAGCACAAAGTACCTTAGTGGGGTCTATAATGGATTGTTCCGTTACGTTTTCCGGTTCCTTGGTTGTCGTTTGTCTGGTGAGAGTGTCTGCTTTTCTGTTCTCTGATCCAGGTCTGTATGTGATAACGAACTGATATTCGGAAAAGAATAACATCCATCTGAGCTGACGAGGGGTAAGATGTCTAGCGGCTGTCATGAACTGCAGATTTCTGTGGTCGGTATACACCGTGACCACGTGCTTGGCTCCCATTAAAAAATGTCTCCACTCCATAAAGGCATTCTTGATGGCCAAGAGCTCTTTTTCGGCGATGTTGTAGTTCCTCTCAGCCTCGTTTAGTGTTTTCGACATATAAGCCACCGGATTGATTTGTCCTGTAGACATGTGCCGCTGTGATAAAACGGCTCCCAAAGCCGCGTCTGAGGCGTCTGCCTCCACTATGTAAGGTTTATCTGGATCTGGATGAGTTAAAACGGGAGCGGTTACAAAAGCTGTTTTTAGGGCGAGAAAAGCCTCCTGAGCTTCCTGGTTCCACTCGAACTTCTGTGCTTTTCTCACCAACTTGGTTATGGGTGCCGCTAGCCTTGAGAACTGGTGTATGAATCGCCGGTAGAAATTCGCAAAACCGATGAAACACTGCACATCTCGCACATTCTGAGGAGTAGGCCAATCTCTTACGGCAGTGATCTTTCTATCAGCCATTTCTTGTCCCGATGGCGTGATCATTACTCCGAGGAATTCCACTGTTGTGACGTGAAACTCACACTTGCTTAATTTGCAGAACAGGTGGTGTTTCTGTAGGATCTTTAGCACTGACTTAACATGGTGTAGATGAAGATGCTCATTCTCGGAATAGATGAGAATATCGTCTATGTAGACCACAACATATCGGTCTAGAATTTCTCTCAGGACGTCGTTCAAAAAGTATTGAAACGCCGCTGGGGCGTTACACAATCCAAAAGGCATGACTAAATATTCGTACAACCCGTACCTAGTCTTGAACGCCGTTTTCCACTCGTCGCCCTTTCTCATTCTAACCAAATGGTAGGCTCCTTTAAGGTCCAACTTAGTATATATCTTTGCCTTCTTTATTTGTTCCAGTAATACCGGAATGAGGGGTAAGGGGTAGCGGTTCTTCACTGTTATTGCGTTCAACGCTCTGAAGTCTATGCAGGCGCGGAGCTCGCCATTAGCCTTTGGTATGAAGAAAAGCGGGGAAGCCGCAGGTGACCTTGATGGACGGATGAACCCCAATTCCAGGTATTTGTCTAAATAGGTTCTAAGGTGGAGATTTTCTGGCTCCGTCAATGCATACAGTCGCCCGCTTGGTACAAGTGCCCCTGGAACAAGGTCTATTTGACAGTCATACTGTCTATGAGGAGGCAATACTTCTGCTTGTACGTCGTTGAAGACTTCAGCATAGTCCCGGTACGTAGATGGTAGTTGAGTGTCTTTTTCTGCTGCGGTGGCCACACTCATCCTCAAGGCCAAGGCGGTAGCGGGTCCTTCTGACACCGCTTTACAATGTTCAGAACAATATGATGAGTTCATATGTACCGTCTTGGCTATCCAATTGATGTCCGGGTTGTGTTTGCGCAACCATGGTAAACCCAGTATAATCCCATACTGGGGGGCATGTATGATGTTAAAAGTTATGCGCTCTCTGTGAGTGTCTCCGTATTGAACCTCCAGATCTTCTGAATTATATCCTATGGGTCCAGTCTCTAGCCTCCTCCCGTCTACTGCATACACTTCTTCTGGCGTATCTTTAGGTACTAGGCGTATACCCCTGCGTTTGGCTTCGTCTATATCCATGAATATGCCTGTGGCCCCAGAATCAATCATGGCAGAAGCCGGTGTCCACTCTGTTTGGAGAAACAGTCGTAAATTAATGAACAAATGCCCCTGCGCCCTTGGATCGTCGTTCCGTAAGGAAGGGAGGTGTAACTGACTCCAAGAAACCCCTTCTTCTTTCTTCGAGTCTTCTAGTTTCCCGACACCAGATCCACCGCAGCGGTGGTCTTTCGGTTACTACGGAAACGATTGGTCTTGGGTTTCACCGGGCATTCTTGAACAAAATGGCCTTTTTGCGGCAGTATAAACAAAGACCTTGTTTACGCCGAACTTCTTTCTCCGCTGGGGTTAACGCAGCTCTTATGGTACTTATGTCCATGGGTTCTGCCCCGGAAGCACTGTTTGTCTCTGTGATTCTTTGCCTTTCGACTGGAGGTATGCCCCTTTCCTTCTTTTTGTGATCCCCTCTTCGCTCACTTAATCTGTGATCAATTCGTAGCACTAGATTTATTAGATCCTCACAGGTAGTGGGTTGTGGGTCGATTTGAGCAATCACATCCTTAAGCTCTTCTCTCAACCCCTGGTGAAAGAGAGAGGCTTGTTTGGCCTCTGGCCACTTAGTTTCTGCAACTAGTCTCCTAAACGCATTCAAGTATACTATCAGGTCTTTATTGCCTTGTCTCAATTCCAGCAATTCCCTGTCGGCAGTAAAGGATTCAGCTCGTCGATCGAACACCTTCAAAAACTCTACCTTGAAGGCCTCCCAATCATGGAGAAAGGGATCGTCTCTGCTTACTAAGGGCACTGCCCATTGTGCTGCATCGCCCGCCAGATATGAAATAAGAAAGGCTACCCTCGCCTGATTGGTGGGGAATGATTTCTGCTTACATGAAAAATGGAGCATAACTTGCGTTAGGAAAACCTGGACCTTACTTGATTCTCCGTAAAACCGCTCTGGTGTGGCTAGCGGTATTGAGACAGGTATTTCTACAACTATGGCATTAGTGGGTACTGTCGCCTGCGTCCCCACGTTAAATGGGTTTCTTTGCATTCCTTCTACCCTGGCCTTGAGGTCCGCTGTTTCTTGGCGGGATGCAGCCAGCTCGGCCTGCACCGCTGCAAGAGCAGCCAGTATATCATCAAGAGTGGCCATTCCAGCACAACCCGACCGGGAGGACAATAATTCTTGGGTCGGAAATTCTGTCAGGTTTGACTGTCCTCAGGATCGGTTTGATGCTCAGAAGGGTCCACCCCTTGATATGCCCTAGCCTTGAAAGCCGTAATGGCCAAGGTCAAAGGGAGGATCAAGTGAGGGAAGGAAAGGAAGGGAACGGCAGGGAGGGAGACCTGAAATGAGAACAACTATCGTAAGTACCGTGTAGTATTCTCTTCCTAACAAAACAATTCAGAACAGACGAAATAAATACACCTTCCCAAATACCTGTAACAAATAAAAAGGACACGTTTAGATGGGAACCTTCTATCAGGTACGTGTGGTGCAGTAGTAGTACCAGTTGTTCTGCTTAAGACTGCAAGGAAGGAAACATAGAACAAACTAATTTTTATACATATGCCATAATACACAAAAGAACCAATGGAAGGTGTGTCCCTCCTTTTCACATTGTCAAAGAGGTATGTATTCAGCACCTACCCTTTCTAGACTCCCCTATGCTTCACAGGATAGAGCGTAGTCCCATACCACTCAGTGTTACCCTGTTAAGTAGAGCCAGAAAAACAAAGCAGAAAATAAGGTCTACTTCATCAGAAACGTCCCAATACGATAGATATTATGAGTGATTCAATTTGGTTCTTGTTCCAATAAAAAGGAAGGTTAGGTCACCAACAATTCCAGGTTCAAATATATCTGTATATAAGTAGTATAGTTTGCAACATTGCTAGAATCACTCCTGGCTAGAGTGAGTAAGGAATACTTTGGAAGAGCGAATGTGCCAAGAGTGTATTGGCTACTGAGGATAAGTCTAGAGTCTCTACGTGACTGTTTGAACAGCACAGCCAAGTAGAAGAACGCCGGTAACCAGCCAACACGGAGACAGGTAAGGAGTTCAACAAAAAAGAGTCTACAGTTTGCAAGAGTCCGAAGAGGCTCCCTTACGAGTAAGGCAACACCTGTTACAGGCAGAAAGGCGAAGGCATGTGGTGCATAGCACCCTTACCGGTACCGCTAAGATCCTGTAAATGCCAAATTCTGATGGCCGAAGAATTTCCGACGCTCTCGCGGGTGCCGCCACTTCCTATATGGGCGGTACCGCGCTGCGTCATGCGTCAAGACGGCGAGCCCTCTGGGAACTGAAGTCCACTGCTGCGCGTCTGTAGTTCGTCGCCGATGACAGAGTTAGATTCCCTACGTATGGCGGCTCATTGAGAAGCGCGCTCGAGACAGCGTTCATGACAAATTCTGAGTTGAAATCTGCCTCTCTACTGCAATTTCGCCGAATACGGATCATTTCCCCGTACGGGATACCTTTCACTACAGACGTGGGATGGGAGCTATGTGCTCTTAAGATGGATACGATAAACGGGGACTTGAATGAAGTTAAGGGTTGAGGTCAGGGTGAGCAGTGATTGGATAAATGCACCGGTGACGTATGGAATATGGCAACGGACCAGTGAGGAAACCATGTACGGTTCCGATAACACAGGAACTCGGGCATGCCGATTGGCTGTTAGCGTTCGTAAGACCACAACGTGGTGGAGGATTTCTATTGGTCAGAATGATTAGCGGACCACAGAGGGAACACGCGATACTAATGAGTAGACTTGAAATCCTAGCCTCTGATTGGTGGAAGCACAAATAGGTCAAGGGAAATGATTGGCTGAGTATTGATTTTTAAGGCAGGGACCACGAAGAGTTGAACATCAGCGGGATTTATCGGGCCGCGCTGAGAGAGAACGTATAGAACGGACGTTGTGACGGTGAGTGTCACTTGTGTAGCCTGGACGTGGCAAGGAAAACTCAGAGGGGGCTGTAGGGAGTAATTTTGTGTTTTACTTACACTTGCAGCTTAATAGCTAAATGGAGGATATTTGAAAAACTAATGAGAAGTTAATGGGCGGAGATGGAATTTGTACACTGGTGAGTGGCGCATTTACTGCGGTATGATATTAGAGATTTGAGTTTCAAATGCAACATAATGAGTTTCCATTCGATTTATTGTGGCTTTTGATTTTAGAACACTTATAGGAAGACAACGGACTAGTGAACTGGATTCAGATAATTGAATTTGAATATAGGTGAGTGGTATTTTACAATGTAAAATAGTGAGGGGTTTATTTGCATGCCAAGGATCTAATGGCATAGAGAGAGTTACACTTGCCCAAACTGTGTCTAGATTTTATATGGGACTCGAAGTACCCCTAAATGAAGGGATTTCAACGGGCCTGCTGGCCTTTTTAGGACACATTTGTACTTGGCACTTACTTATTCGAGAAATATAGAGTAATACTCTTTTCTAATTCTGCTCATAGACTAGAACCAAAGCAAAGTGAATAATGAAGATAAAATGAAGTAGAAAGAATTACAGACTTGCTATCGTAGAATCAGAGGTGAGATTCCTGAGACAATCAGATTGTATTTAAATAGGACCTGGGCATTACATCACAATACATTTGAATATTTTTATAAATGTTCTTTAAATTTGCAGACTACCTATCGTTAACCGCTAGCGAAGACTAGTAGGAACAGTACTTGGGAGAGCCATAAAATTGGGGATTGAAGATTATCAAGACAGCACGCTTTTTGTTAAAAATGGAGGTATGTATTCAGCGAGGTTTGGATTTTGATAATCCTTTTCTATTGTTAACGTTCTTTGAGGGACCCCCAAACGTCCACTGTTGAGCAAGGGTACTGGAGAGATGTGCAGTGGAGATTTATCTCCTCGCTTTGTAACATTTCTGTATTTTCATGAATTGGGTGGCAAATGTTGGATGATATAGTGATTGTAATGTTTTTGTATAGGCTATAAAACATCTTTGGATATATTGTTTTCTTCCCCATCTTGACTAAGAGTATACTATAGAATGGATATAGGCAGGAGATGTCGCACTTACAAGAATGTACAATGGACAGGTTAATTTTGTTTTTTTGTGATTATGAAGATGCTACAAGAACAGTTTTTGATATATTTTTTATCTGTCTTATGATTTCAGCCCTGATGATGTCCTTTGAGGACGAAACGCGTTGGGTGATTTAAAATGTGGAGTCTGATCTAAATTATGGAGCGCAGCTCAGCTACTGGAAATCAAGTCCAGCAAGTTTGAAATGAACTTTTGTTGATTTATAATAAAGAAGAAGAACTTTGAATTGAATCTACTGCCTGAGGACTTATTATTAGAAGGATTTCAATAATTGATTGTGATACGAACTGAAAGAAAAAACTTTTGGGGAACTCCTCCTCTCTATAGTTTGTTTTCTGTAAGGGTGGTTGATGTGCGGTGGACCACGAGGAGTGAGCACCAACATTCATTGAATATACTCTTCCTAAAACTATTAATCAACTAGTGCGCTGGGGTGCTAAGCCCTCACCGCTGGAGCTGGGCAAATTATGTTTTTTAATCCTTTTATGTATACTCCAAACAATGTTTATGATTTGAATTTGAAAAAAAAAGAATGTTTATCACTCCTGTTTTGGACACATTTTCATAGTTCACTTCATTTATTTGTTTCAGCAATCGCTTGTGGTACATTTGCAGAATATTGAACATTTGAGAAGAGCATATTGACAGGGGCATCTTTTTGTAGCACAGGTTTTGCAAGTACATGTACGTGTAAGTTCTGTGGGTAGAGGCTTTCGAAATTTCGTAGGTTTTAGCACCCCATCAATATCTTCCCAAACAAATTTGGGGATAATTGGGGAGAGGAGTTGGCCTAACGGCTAGGGCGGTCGACCTCGAATCTGGGGAACTGGGTTTGAGTCTCGGCAATGACGCTGAACACCCTGTCATTCTGGGCAAATCACTTAATCTCCCCGTGCCTAACAAAAATGAATGTGTCCTCATGTAATGCAACTGGTGCTATGTAAAGCGCTCTGAGACCCTATTCGGGTCAAGTTCGCGCTATATAAAACTCTGTAAAAAAAAAAAAATTCACACAGATCTTTCTCTACATATGCATGATCCAAAACATTTACACATCTTCTGATCAAGTAATGTTTTAATTGGGTCCACACACAGGATATGACATCTGTGGAAGGTCACTTAGTGGGACTGATCTCTTGAACTCACTGTACCGAAGATTGTCCAATGTGTGACAGTCAGAACTCGTTTTCCACACACACACAAGGTATTTTTCTATGTCTTTAAAGTCACATTCTTCTTCTGTCTCAGCAAATACATTTAGAAACTGCACAGGTTCAGCAGTTAAAGCTCCAAGCTTTGTTCCAATTTTGCTCTTAGTTTCACAAACGTAAGAATATGTGCCTTGATAAGAACACTGGGCATCTCTGGGTCAAGTTTCTTGTACAGAATATGAAGTGGGATTAAGTGTCTTTTCTCGCCTGTTCCATAACGTATCCATAACTCTGACAATCCTTGACTTATGAACATTGCATCAAATCTAAGTAGCACAATAATAACATCTGTATCATTTGACAGTACAATGACTTAATTGGAACCATTTCGAACAGCCCACTCAACATGTGGCACAACACGAAGTTCAGCTTCCTTCAATTTGCTGTTAAGTTCTTGAAGTGTGTGGCTCGTACCTTTTGAATATATCTCTGCAGGCACCAACTCCTTATCACAATCATTCCACTTGCAATAATTGGAAATTCAGTGTTCACTGAAGCATCAGCAATGTTTTGGCGAGTTAACATCTCCAAGTTCA
Source organism: Calotriton arnoldi (assembly GCA_963921515.1). Taxonomy (NCBI): domain Eukaryota; kingdom Metazoa; phylum Chordata; class Amphibia; order Caudata; family Salamandridae; genus Calotriton; species Calotriton arnoldi. Next base: position 1,255,935 of record CAWUFW010004588.1, on the reverse strand, counting down.
TCTTGTTCGATGTTGATGACCAGAATTTATCAAGTTGCACAGGTGTAGGTATCACATTTTTGATGCAGGCAAAGTCAATTGTTCCACTTGTAGACATTCGTTTGATTCTCTCACATTCTTTGACAGATAGTTCGAGATAAATGTCAAAGACAATGTGCAGTTCTTGCAAGGGGCACACAGACTTTGAAATCTGTAGAACAGTCTGAACGACCTCTCCGAAGTTTTGCATGGATGAAATCGTGGCCATTCGCAATTGTGACATATAGTCCACAACAACAGCAATTTTCAATGAGGACACCTTTTCGAATTGAAATCCTTCAGGTGAAAGGAATTTTTTTAGCTCTTGCACGAGTTTGTGCTTTACTGGTTTGGTTGCAGCATCTCCATCAGATAATGTGTTTGTTGGAAGAAGATAATGCGACAGAATGTCCTTGATAAATTCATCCCTTTCTTTTGCTACATCCATTTCTCTATGTACTTGCGAAAGTTGTTTTTTTGTAACCCGTTTTGTAGAGGCTGGTTGGACGAAACTCTTACTGTGACAATTAAAGCATGGAAGTTTAGCCTTAGTGATTAAGTCAAACAGCCTTTTCTCTTTCAATACAAATCTCTTCTGCTTCAGTTCTGCATATAGTTTTGATCCATGTTCCAGGACAACTAGTGGACGTGTCTTCATATCGTTATCCACATATTGTTTGCTCACGAAGTTGTGTAGTCGCACAGGCTCAGTCATTTCAAAAGGGTTTCCTTGCTGTTGCATGAAATGAAGAAGCCTGCCAACATGTTTATTAAAACGTTCCCCTCTCTTTCCCGCAGGTTCGTGATGAGGAACAGTTTCACAATGGTCCATTAATTTTGAATTTGTCATCTCTCTGAAAACATTGCAAATAGAAAGGACTTCATGGTAAACTAGCTGCCATTGAGTAACATATTCACTTTTATGTGTCTGACCAACAACTCCCTTGGAGCGACAGCATTGATCCTTCCCTTTCTGTCTTTTACCACAGAATGTCTTTGGATTAATTTTCTATAGAGGTAAGGTTTTTCCACCTCTAGCCTCTTCACTCTTTCCAAATACCAGGTCCCATATCTCAGGTAGTTTTTTTTTTTTAAACAAACTTTATTCATGTGGTCCAGTTACAGCACAGGTAGAAACAAGCATTGAAAATGGAATAGGTCTGGCCTTTGAGTAAGTTAAAGCCATTTGCTTTGCTAATGGTATTGTATAGCAACGCAAATGGCTTTAACTTAATGAAAGGCGAGACCTATTGCATTTTTAATGCTTGTTTTTTTAGAGTTTTATATAGCGCGAACTAGACCCGAGACATCGGGTATCAGAGCACTTTACATGAGCACCAGTTTCGTTACAGATGGACACATTCATTTTTGTTAGGCATGGGGAGATTAAGTGATTTGCCCAGAATCACAGGATGTTGAGCGTGGTTGCCGAGACTCGAACCCAGTTCCCTAGCTTCAAGGTTGACTGCTCTAGCCGTAAGGCTACATCCTCTCCCCATTACTGTGAGACAGGCCTAGGTCATGGCACACATGCATGACCAGTGTTCGCCGATGACCAAAAATCCGACTAGGGATTCCGGGCACTCTGTGCAAGGGATGCACGTCCGTCACCTTGCAGGGGACTTTTCCATCCATACATGAGCAAAACTCTGTGTTGAGCAATGACCTGCATCGCAGGAGCTACAGGTACCTTCATATGTACCTGTTATGAGCTGTGTCTTGCTTGTTATATGATCGAATTTATGTTCTTTGTTTTTCTCATTGTATTAATTTCACCTTGCTTGGCAGGTATTCGGTCTAATAAAAACATCAGGGCTCAGTGTTCAAACGGGACAGGCAAGATCAGAAATGAGGTCCCGGGCAATCTCTAAGGCACAGGGTCAAATCGCCTTTCAAAGGCCAACTTACTACTACGGTGCTCTGTATGATCCTGTTCAAGCATCGTTCTCTTTCTGCGGCCTACTTAGAAACTGCAGTGGGGAATTAATAACAGATTGTATAATATCTAGGTCAGACGCTCTAAATATACTGCCTGGCATTTTGCAAAGCAGCTAATGTAAATAAAGGGCACTGACTGTGCACATTCTCCACATAATAATAATCGCTTGTTTTCGCATGGAATGTCTACCACAGTTTTACCGTAGCACGGTGTAACAGCTGGTTACCATTTAAGAACTCAGTATATTGACCTCATAATGGTGAAAGACTCAGTAGGCCATGTGGTGACCCAAGCGTGTTTCCTGCAAGTCATAAAGATCTCAGCAACAGCCACTGAACTCGCTAAGCTGCCTTACCAGCTCATGGTGTGCAGTATATTAAAGTGCCAGCACTTGCAGAGGTTTATCACCTGACTGTCTGTAAGCACGTGCTAGAACTGATGCTCAGACCAACTGAGCTAACTCATGCATGCAGTGTTGAAGACATATTACAGCTTCTTAGAAAAAAAACTACTCACCAGGAAATATTTCACCAGTTTTTCACGTATTTGTGAAATAAAGTGCTGGCTTTTGCCAGAGGCCACAGTAGGTGGATTCTGTTGGTTAGCGCGCTAATTGTGGAATAACTGAGTACTAGCAACAGTACAAAATGTCAACCGCTGTGTGAACCTGGGCGAATCCCGAACTCCCTGTCCCCCAGCGCCTCAGAGCGTCATTCTTGCTGCTAGCAAGTCCAACACGATAAAACTCATTGCTTTAATAGACTTTAAAATCCATCACAAACATTTATTATTCCAGGCCCTTTTATCTGCAGACAAACGAGCTCCTTGTCAACACCTTCAACTGGCTGCAATAGCGACCTATCACTGGAGCCAGTTGCAAGTGTTGACAATGTTGTAAGTTGGCATCAGTTCTTAAATTGCGCTAGGGGTTGCCTTTGGTGGGAACTGGCGTCGACTTTTTATGAGGCATTTTCTTTTTTTGGGGAGTTTTATATAGCGCGAACTCGACCCGAAGGTATCAGAGCGCTTTACTCTAGCACCAGTTGCGTCACACAAGGACACATTCTTTTTTGTTGGGCGCGGGGAGATTAAGTGATTTGTCCAGAAACACAGGCAGTTCAGTGTCCCTGCCGAGACCCGGTTCCCAGCTTCCACGTCGACCGCTCTAGCCGTTAGGCCACATCCTGTCATTATTATTATCCCTCATCAGAGACTGACCCAAGAGAAGCGAGACAGAGACAGAATAGGGAGAAAAGACACAGAGAAAACTGTAACAGATGAAGAAAGCAGGAACGGCAAATAACCTACAATACTGACAAAGAACCAGGAAGTCCAAGGTGATGGGAGAGAGAGACAAAGAGCCACGAGGTGGCCCCAAGACTAGCCAGCCCTGATAATCGGTAGCACTGGCGGCGAGTTTTTTTTTCTTTTTACAAATTAAGTTATGTAAGGAGGCTGACGAAGACGCGCATCTTCGGATTTCCCATAAACCAGGTGAATTCTTGTGGACAGTGGCAAGTAAAGCGAAACTACTGAAATTAACCTTGATGTCAATAACACAACCGGCCCGTGCTGAGATTCTGGTATGATGAGAGTGCACCGATAATATGTTACACTGTCGTGCCCTGTGTCCCACTGCCCTCTACTGTTCATTTACACCCGTCTCCCAGTGTCAGCAACCCGGCCAGGGCCCAGGCTGGGGCTCAGTGGTCCAACCACGAGGCAAGGGATACCGAGACATCTTCCACCGATATCTGGCAGGAGAGCAACAACATACTCAAATAAGAGACAAGCACAATGAAGAAAACGCAGAATTATACACTTGAGAAATCAAACAAGAGACAAGCACAATGAAGAAAACGCAGAATTATACACTTGAGAAATCAAACAAGAGACAAGCACAATGAAGAAAACGCAGAATTATACACTTGAGAAATCAAACAAGAGACAAGCACAATGAAGAAAACGCAGAATTATACACTTGAGAAACAAGCTCTCGGCTTTGGCAAAGGCAGCCGCTTGTTTATAATTGCATCGCGCTTTCACTTTAAGTGAAAGCGTGATGCAAAAATAAACACGCGGCTGCCTTTGCCAAAGGCGAATGATAACAAAAAAGTGCGTAGCGGCTAATTAGGAGAAACTGTCTCCCGCCGCCAGTAAGAGATCCAATCCCGCTGGGCGTGGATAAAAGGAGACAGGGTGGCAACAAGCAGCGATTGACATGCCTTTGGTGCAATCATTGCACTGCCTTTGGCATAATTCGTGACGCAAAACGACGCGCACGAATCAAAACTGAAGGCGGAGCTGGGACACGGCTTCTGGAATCGTATTGATTTCAAGAAGCCTCGTATGACGAGAGCAGCGCATGCGCTGCTTATGTCAGGCCGAGACCTAAAAATGTACAAATGTTATTTTCAGTAAAATATGACCATACAAATATGTAGTGTGATAACAACGCTCAAGAAAAAACATAACATTTTGCATCAGTATAATACATACTTGGTCCCACCTACGCGGGTATTCAGTTGAGCAAGTGTCTCTTTCACGAGTCATTTCTTTGTGTCGCATTGTGTAACGGTTACCGTAGTACCTGAATAAATAAGTAGGCAGTAACATACGTTTAATAAACTCCCCACCCCCCACCCCTGCTGATGGGCCACTACCTCTCCGTATCATTACAAGTACAGTTAACAGTTGCCTAGTGCCCAGAAAGAGCACACCGATCGAGTGAAAATCAAATCTAGATAGCGAAAGTACACATACACATAAAGTAAATAGCAGAAATGTTGTCCCTAAGTACAACGTCTATAATGTCAGAATATCGAATGCTTTAAACGTTTCCAACAGTTGATCCCAGCTCATAGCAATAGATTCCTTCCGTAGGCCTCTTTTCTCCTCCCTGCGGAGTGCCGCACGCTCTGCCAATCCCCATTTCTCTACTTCATCTTTCCAACTAAGTATTGTGGGGGGTCTTGGAGATTTCCACCTCCTAGTGATACCTCGTTTGGCAAGGAGTAAAGCTAGGTCCGCAAACCTGGTTTGTACTTTAAGTTCTTTACGTCTTTTGTATAGACCTAATAGGCTTGCTTCTGCTTTATACCATCCCATGTTCCCCACCACCTCCTGTAAAATAGTGATTATTCCCCCCCAATATGATTTCAAGGTAGGACAGTCCCATAGCATATGTAGTAAATCAGCGTCTTGCTCAGGGCATCTAGGACAATGTGGTAGGAGAGTAGTAAACATGGCATGCAATTGATGGGGGTCAGGTACGCTCATTGTGTAATCATGTATTGAATGAACTTAAAACGGGAATTATGGGAGGTTCGTTTTGGGTATTCTAATACTGTTGCCCATTCCCTATCAGACAATGGCCTGTCAATACCCTGTTCCCATTTGGTATGTGTTGCGGCGAGGGGGGTAGGACGGTGAGCACGTATGCCCCGGTAGAACCATCTCGTTAGGTGGCTACCAGTTCCCATGAGGTACATTAGATGAACTAGCTCATGGGTATCAGGTTCTGACCCCTGGGGTGCCCAATATTTTTTGACGTACCGCGTCAGGCTCGCATAAGTCATAAACAGTGAATCTGCGACACCCCTCTCATTAATAAAATCAGTGTGTGTAAGTAACATTTTATCGCCAAATAGGTCCCCTATTGTTGTCACTCCAGCCTGCGTCCATGGGTCCAACCTACGAGCGGTAAGTGTTCCTGAAGTGGTTGGAATGCCTAGTAAGGGAATATTTGACGCATATGCGGGAAGAGTGTTTGTGTATTTTAATGTCTGTTTCCAATAGGTTATGGCAGTTCTGAGGAGGGTGCCAGCTGTGTGAGGTAATGTGCCGCTCGGAGAGAGCAGTTTGTGTAATGTACCCTGAGCTAGCATACGCTCTGAATATGCTATTTCCTGTAACTTACAACCAGCAATCCAGTATGAGAGCCAGTGCAGCTGCGAGGCTAAGCAATATGCATAGAAGTCAGGGGCTACCATTCCCCCAGGATCAGATGGAAGTTGTAGCTTTGCTAGGCTCAGGCGTCTTTGGCAGGAGCCCCAGATTAAGGAGATCTGGAGTGTGTTCAGGGTTGTGAACACAGCTCTAGGGATAACCACTGGGAGATTAACAAAATAATACAGAAGTCGCGGGAGCATGACCATTTTGGAAATTGCCAGCTGTCCCGCTACCGATAAAGGGAGTGAGGTCCAGATCGCAATTTGTGCCCTCAAGGACCGGATAGCTTTATGTAGGTTGCCTTCGATTAGATCTGTTTTAGTTCTATACACCTGTATCCCTAGATATTTAAAAGTATTATGGGCAATGGTTATCGCTCGATGTCCAAATGGTATGGCCAGGTCAACTGTATTAGAGCCAAAGGGGAAGGCTTGAGACTTTTCATAGTTGATTGCTAAACCTGCTATTCGTTCGAAGCGTGTAAACAAGCCCGCTACAGGAATTAGATTATTCCGCAATTTCCTAGAGTATAAAATAATATTGTCTGCATAAAGAGACAGGGCATGATGGGTATTATTAATGTCTAGCCCCCATTCCATGGAAGAGGCTCGGAGTTTATGGGCCAGTGGTTCGAGAGCGAGAGCAAACAGAATGGGCGAGAGGGGACAGCCTGTCTGGTACCTCGTTGTATTTGGTATTCCGAAATGTGTGCTCCTGTGCGCACCCGTGCTGTGGGGAGGTGATATAATAATTGGATCCAGTAAACATAATCCTGCGGGATCGCGAATTTCAATAGTGCGGTTAACATATAATCACAGCCCAATGTGTCAAACGCTTGAGTAAGTTCCAGAGCTATGCATCCTGCTTTGGAGGTTTCCTCAATGCAGGAGAACATAATACTGCACAATTTGCATATATTCAAGGATGTACTTCGCCCGGGGACAAAGCCACATTGGTCAATATGCACCAGTCTCGGTATTAAAGGTTTTAGGCGGTTAGCCGGGATTTTACTCAAAATCTTAAACTCTGTATTCAACAACGAGAGAGGACGGTATGAAGCTAGCAGAGAGTGATCCCTCCCGGGTTTAGGGAGCGAAGTGATTAATGCTTGTGTTGTGGAGGGGGGGAGTGTGCCCGTCTCGAAAGCCTCTGTGTATAATTTATGCAGTTGTGGGGTCAGTTGTTGTATGTAAGTTGCATAAAACTCCACAGGTAAGCCATCTAACCCCGGAGATTTATTCTTTGGGAGGTCCCTAATTGCTGCTTTTATCTCCATTGTTGTTATAGGAGCAGCTAACATTCTCTTGTTCTCATCAGGCACATGCGGCAATTCTATGGATTCCAGGAATACAGCAATCTCCGAGTGATCAATCTGCGGTGGGGCGGTGTATAATGCTTTATAATATTCATAAAAGGCTACATTAATGTCCGTTTGTGTAACGGCTTTAATATGTCGGGATGACCAAATCGCAGTTATTAGAGTGGGGGGAGTGGCATTCCTCAGGATCCGCGCTAACAGGGTACCTGGTCTATCTGATTCTGCGTGTGTTTTATGTAGATATGTACGGTGATCAATAATACGCATTTGATCCAGCAATTCCGCACATTTAATGCATGCTTCCTGGAGATCTGGTTTGGCCGAGGGGTCTGGAGATACCCTAGTTTCAAGTGTGTGGAGTTTATCCTCAGTGTCTTGCAAGTGTCGATGAATCTGTTGCCGAGCTCCAGTGGAAGTGCTAATAGCTGTACCTCTGATCACCACTTTGAATGCTTCCCACTCCAGACCCGTCGAGGATGAAGTGCCAGCGTTTTCAGCAAAATAATGCGTTATGGCGGATTCTAGTGTTGCTTGATAGACTCCGTCCTCTAAGTGACTAGGGTTAAAGCGCCATGTGGGTACTGGTGTTGGGACCCGGCCCCAGGAAAGTGAGATCTCCAATGCACTATGGTCAGATATTGTTTTGCCCACAAAGGCCGCTCGGGTAGTCTGGGTGATGAGAGATAAGCTACAGAAGATATAATCAATCCGTGTATGAAGGTCATAGGTGGCCGAGTAAAATGAGTACTCTCTCATACCCTCGTTTTGCTTGCGCCAGATATCTGCCAGATTCCACTCCTGCGTAATGTTTTCCAGTAGCGTAGTGTATGTGCCCCAGCCAGAGGAGGGTGGGATCTGTCCAAGGCTATGTCCGCCACCGCATTCAAGTCTCCTCCGAGTACCCACATGACATCAGACCATTCGGCCAATGCCGCATTAACCCGGGCATAGAATACTTCGTGATCGGAATTAGGTGCATACAGACTACCCAGGACTATCAGACTCCCATCTAAATTACCCCGGATTAAAACAAATCTGCCCTCTTTATCTATGTGTTGGTCCTGCACCTCAAACTTACGTTGTACTTGAGTGGCTTCCTGAGCAGTAAGATGAGTCTCCTGCAAGAAAACAATCTGTGCTTTCCACCGGATCAGTTGGGCGTGTACTCTATGACGTTTATGGGGTGAACCCATCCCCCTAATGTTCCATGTGATGCAAGTGTATGATTGTGTCTTGCTCGGGCTAGCCATTAGTGTATATCAAAATAGGCCAATAAAGAAAAAAGACAACTGCTGGGAGAATCGGCCCGTCAGCACCCTGTTTAAACACCCCAATACACGGTCCAACTACGGAACTAGGTTCGACCAAACTAACATAACAACACACTGAGAAATAGAAAAATTGAACATTTGCTGTCGCAATGGGGGACATGGCTAAAAAATACTTTGGGAGCCGTTAGCACTCCGCAGTGTTTGTCTCACCTAAGTCAATCAGGGAGGGGGGAACCGCCCTCCCCCGGCCCCGGGGCCCCCACCTGGCACCACACGAAAGTATCACAGTCACAATAAGAGAAAGAAAAAGCACACAGCACTGGCACCCGCCTCCATCTGGGGAGGTTCCCATACATGAACCTGTCACAAGTGGGGTACATAAAGAGTCCACTGAATTGTCCTACCTTCACAGTGAGGGAACCCCGTATCATCCCACCTGGTGGCATCACAGTCACTTACAAAGTACAGCAACGGAAGTCCGCCATATCATGTTGAATCAGCACCGCACGAAGGGGTCAGTTTGTGGAGCTGTTAGTTGAGGAGCGTGTTCTCCGTGTGTGAGGACAATGACGAAAACAGGGGTGGACTACGTTCCGGCTCCGACTGAGCCGCATCTCCTGTGGATGATTCATCGTCTGTGATTGTCCTTGCGTCTCTGAAGGTGGCAGCGGAGATGATAGCCTTCCTCTGTTCCTCTAGACCTGTGCTGGTGTCGGAGCCGCTTCTTTCTCGTATCGCTGAGGTTTAACACGTCAACGATGTGATTGTTGCTTCCTAGGTTGAGACTCTTCTGAGTGTCGGTGAGACGAATCGATAGGCAAATCAGGGAAAGTGTGTTCAATCCACTCCCATGCTTCCGTCGGGGTGTCGAAGAAATGACTTTTTTGGTCTTGTATTATTTTAAGTTTCGCCGGATACAAGAGTGCATACTTAACATTAATGGCCTGTAAGTGTCGTTTAACCCCCTGATATTGCGCTCTCTGCTTTTCTACATGGAGAGTATAGTCAGGAAACAGGGAGATACGTGCATTGTCTTTCATAATTGGAGCTTTCTCTCTGGCAGACTGTAGTATCTCATCAAGGTCCCGATAATTAAGCACCCGAGCTACCACAGGACGGGGCGGCATGCCCGGCACTCGTCGGCGCGCAGGAACCCTGTGAGCTCTTTCAATACAAAAGGTGTCAGACAAGTGTCCCAGTGGCACAAGAGATTTGAGCCAGGTCTCTATATATAGTGTAGCATTTTGGCCCTCCACGTTCTCCTGCACGCCAATAATGCGCACATTATTGCGACGTGATCTGCCCTCTGCATCTTCAACCCTCTCCTGGAGTTGCACTATCTGGTGTTGCATCCGTTCCAGTACAGTTGAGTGTTCTTTCTGTTTTGGGAGTAGTTCCCGTACTGCCGCTCTGTTGGCAGTGACCTTTTCAGCTAGCTTCTTGTGATCATCACGGATGATAGCGATATCCGCCGTCAGTGCTCCCAGTTGTTGTTCCATCAGCGCCCGAGATTGGCAAATTTCCTGTAGGATTAAGTCCAACTTGTCCGGGTGGGTAGCCCCCGCTGTGGGTGGTACAATCTCTGTAGAAGTGGCAGTTGAGAAAGGGCTGGAGTCCTCCATGTCCTGATTCTTGCCCTTCGTCCACCCCATCTCGTTTCAAGTGGTGTAGCGGGGTCGATGATATGATTATGGGGTTAGGATCCCTTGGTAGTTATAGGCTGCGCAACCGCGAGTTCACAAGTGTGCGTATTTGCCCTTGAGCAGCTAGTACTCTGAATCCCCCAGAGTGAGAGTTATTAGTATGGGTGTCCCAACGTATGAACCCTTCGGGAGCGTCAGACACACTGTTGGAGGCCGCCGCCCAGAGCAAGTGATGGTATGGCCAGGTATGTGGAGGATTAGACCACCCTAGTCAAGCGCCAGGAGTATATTTCCGTGTATCCCAGGCCACCCTAGGCCGCGATCCACCAGCACCGAGTATGGCAGTAGATTACCGGTGCCACTTAGAAGAAAAGTTGCTGAATAGTCATCAGTGCAGGGGTCTTGGCTGAGATTGCACACAATTGAGAAACCCACAAAGAAGGGCCAGCACCCCCGATAGCTCCAAAGCTAAGCCAACATCGTGCCGCATAGTGTCCATCCTGCCGCGCACCCACCGGTCAGTTTAAATTCAAGCCGGCACTCTGTAGGGGTATTTCTATGAACTAATATCCAGGAGAGAGTATGTCTGGCACTGGTCTAATTGTGAATGACCGCGGTACCAGGAACCTCAAGCGCACGTGTCACAACCGGGTCCAAACCATCCAGCAACCACAGTACATATTGGGAGGGCCTTTCTGAATCCACCGACCAATTCCTTCATTTAATGCTCATTCCCCCGAGGTCAGCGTGGGCCCAGTCTATCTGTGGAAGCGGCCCCCCTACTGCATGTCCCAGCGTGCTTCCCCGCAGTAGCAGTACACATAGGATCCCAGTCGCTATGAATGGCCGCTCAGTACCTTTGTGGGCCGCAGCAGGAAACGAGACGAGTTCTCTGAAGTAGGGGCCCAGCTGTTGAGGTCGCGGGTTGAGTCACGCCTGCATCTACGTCCCAGGGCCAGACCGTCGGTGTGGAGCAGTGCACAGCCGCACGTAGATCGAGTCTTGAAGGTAGGCTGCCTGCCGGCCCGAGGCTGCAGCTCAATGCGGCTTTCCTCGGGTGGACTCTCAGGGGGGGGTCGCGGCCTTCCGGATCACGGCCCACCGTATAGTTCAGATCACTCCTCCGTAGTTCATTATTGGGCGGGTGGGGAGACAATCCCTCTTCCTCCGATGTGGAACCGTTAGGGGGCAAACACAGGACGATTCAGGCAGCTCCGCGACAAATTAGAGCCAGCTGCGTTTCATCGGGAGAGGACGGGAGCCGCCATCTTGCCCCATACCATTCCGCTGTGCACCTCCGTCGTGTCGGGTCCTTCCAGCAAGTTGTAGGACCCCAACTCGGTGGTATATTGGCAGAGTCTCTACCGCTCCCCCCCAGCACTTTGTGGGGAGACGGGCGCCGTCCGGAGCCAAGTGTAAGGCGGCGATAGGGACCTCCGACCGGGAGCTCAGCGATCAAGCAGCCGCCATGTACGCCGGTTAGCCACGCCCCCTATATCTCAGGTAGTTTATACAATCGAATTCACGAAACACAGTAATCAGTGACTTCACAGTCTTCACGTGCAGCTCCCAATCACCTTCCCGATCAGCATGTACTGTCTTTCACTAGAACTATCACGTGTAAAATATTTTCCCAGTACTTGCAAATTTCTGATTTTTCTTCACATTCTTTTACAAACTCTACAAACTTAGTTTTCAGGGTTTCATATTTTGAACAGAGTGTATGAACATTGCCTGGCTTTGCATTATGTCTTTTGAATGAAGTGCACTCTGTGCCTTGTTCACTTCTGAGATAAGATATGCAAAACCTAATTTATCATTCTTGTTTCTAAAAGCATTCCAACGCAGTGTTCCTATAGCCTCAGATATGAAGAGCATACCTTGTAACTAACGAACATAATGAGTTCCGCTCAATACTGACTGGGCAGTTTAGCTTCCAAAGATTTCAGTCTCAATAAGTGCATCGTCCATCCCACATCTACTGAGATAACTTCCTGCACACTGCAACACAACTTTTGTCACGTGGAAAATGCCCATCATTTGATAAAGATCATCAAATTCTACTGGATTGCTCATAAAAATGTCAGCTGCAATACGCAAAACACCTTCATCACAAAACATTGGCAGGATAGGCTGGTCTTCAAGCTGAGCACCCACATTTTGGAAATATTTTAGAGCTGTGTGTACTGTTGCGTAGTTTGTGAGTGGAGATGGTATTACTAGTAAACATCCAACCTTCTTCAGTGGGACGGTATTCTGGGAGATCAGAGCCTGAATTCCAGCCCACGGAGGAACTGGCTTTTCTTCATCCTTCAGTCCACACCGAATCAGCGATATGATAAATTCAGTTAAATCATCTCTGCGTACCCCAGCATCAGGTAGAAAAAGATCCATGTCCTCAGCCACTTTTAAACTTTCTGGTAGACTGGGACGTGTTGATGGCTTGTAGTGATTTTGCACACATTGGCAAGGCAGTTGGGTTATAAGTTTGCAGCTTTGTTTGCACATGCCTACAGCTGACACAGCTTGTTTTCCAGGAGCTACTTCCTTGGTACAGTCCTGAACAAGCACCAAGGCAGTATCATGTGTGCTGGATGTTCCAGACAAAGAAGAGCTTTCTTCAAAATCAAAATTATCAAGAGTAGCAATTGTAAATCCTTTCCTGGTAAACTGACTTGGAAGTGGTGTGTTGTCGGACTCACAAGATTTTACAGCATGAGCTGCTAACAGGGTCCTGCTCCGTACTATGTCATTATAACTTGTTGATACACCAATCCTATTCATTGAAGTAATTATCTCTCTACTTTTGCACTTGTCATAGATTGCGTGGGCAGTCAACATGTGTAGCTGAGTTTTCTTTTTGCCGTGATGTAATTTATAAAACATGATTTGGAAAAGACAGTACATTTCCACATAATAGTGGATTGTTTTCCACTTCTTCGCATATATCTTCAAAGCCATCATCAATGTTGTCGGCTTCTGTTCTGAACTCAAGAACTTTAGTTTGTAACAGTTTTGCTTTGCTGATATTAAACAATGATGTTAAAAATATTAAGAAAACATCAGGCATTTTTGTTGACTCCCACGATTTGCGGAGCTCTGAGGCATCACAAAATTTTTCATTAAGTCCAAAATCTAAATCTTTCAGGACATTTCTTAAAATGGTTCCTGTTGATTTTACTGCATCTTGTGATCTTATTTTGGCAGCAAGAACTTCAGGAGTCAAATCAACTGAGGATACCATAAGTGGCTCATTCTTTTTGTTAGACTGACAAAAATTAATGCTGTCATGGTACATTCTCACCATAAAAATCATAATTTCATTATTATGGATCAAAACATGTTTGCCCTTTGATTCTCACATACTCTGTACTTTGTTCTTTCATCAATCCCTTTGGCCCTTGTTCTGGCTAAACTACAGATAACACTGTGAGAAGTTGGCCTGGTATATGCTGTCCACTAGTTATAGTGGGCACCTCGCACCAGTCCAAACGACCTTTATTGATGATAGGTTTAAAGACAACCTTTATTGAAAGCTATCCTAGTGGTAGCTATGGAGAGCAGCCTTCAGGCTAAGTCTTGAAGGAGTGTAAAGCAGCTTGGTTTACCAGATTATAACCTCTTGAATAACTAAATGAAAGGAGAACCACACAAGATATATATAAAATATATGTATTTATTTCTAAACACTAACTACTAATCCCTTTATGAGATTAGAGTTCAAGATACACATTATCACAGTATTAAAACGACAGTAAATAGCACAATACACAGTGGGCTCCCGGGGGAGACCAAACCATATACTAAGAAAGTGGTATAAGAACCACGACTTGACTAGACACAGTGCCTAGAGCACGTAGAATCGCTGGGACCCCAAGGAACACCCCAAGGTAGTGACACAGGAGACCCACGGGGACGTGTGCAGTGTGAGAACACAGCCGCGAGCGCCGTAGGATTCAATGCGGAAAGTCGCGGTTGGAATTTTAGAGTTAAAGGACACTTAGGAGAGGACTTTGAGCAAACCCCTTTAGACTTAAGGGTTTCTAGGGCCAACACCCACGGGAGCACTGGAGTACTCGAGTTACCTCACCCAGGGAAGCCGGGTGCATAGGTGTCAAAAGGTGTCGGGAATCGTCGTCGTTTTCAATGGCGATCTGCTGCAAAGTGCTGCTGCCGTGAAGGAGAAAAGTGTCCGGTGTGATCCAAGCCTGGATCGAGGATGTGAAGAACCTGAAAGCAGAGGGGACAGAGTCTGGGTCACTAGCCAGTGACCAGGAGCGGAGCAATCGAATGCCCACCGATGTCTGGTGCTTCAGGTGCGAAGAGGTGAAGCTTGACTCTGCAGCCACGGGGTCCCGTAGACATCGACGACAGCCAGGAGCTGTATTCGAGCTGTGCCACAAAGGATGTCGAGTGCTGGGGTGTCGGTGATCAGATTGACCACAACAAGCCTTGGCAACAGCAACCAACGCAGGAAGAGAAAAGATGCTTCTGTGTAGACCAGCAAGGTCTTGGGGACTCCCCAAGCAATGGAGAGTCAGGGCACGTCTGGAGCAACCAGGGAAGCCCAATAAAAGTTAGAGTTGCCTTCTTGGGGATCCACAGGTCAACGGACCAGGGATCGCGAAGGGACCTCAAGAGGAATCACAAAATGGCGGCCCACGGAACACTCGTTGAGTGTAGGCCAACAATCTTCAATGCACTTACTGCTCGGGATCAGGGCTACAAGTAACCCAAGCTCAGCCTCAGGGGTTGCCGGAAAGCTTATGCTTCTGCAAATGGTTGCGGTGTCCAGGGGTTCGGGGTGCACGGTCTCCACGAGGGATACGGGCCTCAGACTTGCTGTGGGCACAGATCGACCTCAGAGACCTAGGAAAACCCACCTCCTGTGTGGCAATATTCTTCGGAGTCCGTCGGAGCTTGGAGATGCCAACTGGTCAGTTGCGTTAAAGGTGCCTGCCTTGCAGGGGAGTAACTCCTTTACTCCAAGGGAGATTCTTCAGTCGTCCAGCGTTGTGCAGATCATCGAAGTACTTGGTTTCTGGTATCAGAGTTTAGTCCAGGTGTAATCTAAAGTCCTGTAGTCAGGGTTTCCTACTTTATACCCAAGGAAGGGGTTGGACAAACTCTGGGGACCCACCTATGGGAGGGTCAGGAAAGAGGGGTGGCTACACCCATTTCCTTTCTACAGTTTTGCGCCAGAGCAGGGGCTGTGTGCCCCTGCAACTGGTTTGAGCTGGACTATGCATAGGGACACCAAATGTGCCCCCAGTGCAGACTTCAAAGCACTCTGAGAGTGCACCCACAACGCCCCAATACACTAAAGCCTGTCTGGGAGGTGGTCACACCTCCCTGTGACAGGAAACCTATTGTCCAGGCCTCCCCTGCCGGAGTTTCATCCAGCAGCAGGAGGGCAGACTCGTGACTGTGGCTGCAGCATCCATTTTGTGATGCCAGGGCTCTGTTAGCTGGTACCGGGTATACCGGTGCTGTCATGTCTCTCCCTCTAGAAGGGTGGGATCATACTCCCACACCAGTTACTGGTGTGGGGGTTTGAATTCAAGGTGTTTGACACCAAACACAACAGTTTTCCATGCAGCCATTCCAAAGTTAGCATTTACCGTTTGGTTATAATGCACTTAAGAGTATATGGTCTGGCTGCATCACAAACAACCCCGGAATGAAGATTCCGACAGCTGCAGAGGGGCTTTGCTCATGCATGGGCACCCTCTCACATGAAACCCAGCACCCTGCCTTCAGGATTGTTAAGGCCTGCCATAGGGGTGACTGAAAGGTTTACATGTGCAGTGATATGGAGAGATATAGGGAACCTATATCTCAGTAAGGGGTGGATACACCACCTTACACAGGCTGCTGTAGCAGACCTGTTGTGTCATTTTAAAAGGCTTCCCAAGGGTGGCACAATACATGCTGCAGCCTCTGGTAGGCCACTGGGGTACCTATGCCCTGAGTACATAGTATACCATATACTAGGGACTCACAAGGGTACCCCAGAATCCAATCTGGAGTGTACCTAAGGTACATACAATCAATTTAGAGTAGAAAGCAGATAGACTGGGGTCCTGATTAGCAGGGCCACAGTCTGGCTAAGTCGAAAAACAGTGAAACATCAGCAAAAAGTGGGGGTAACTATAAGCAGCAGATCCTACTCTCCTACAAACACATTGAAGATCCTCTGCTTTCTGATCAGTTGTTGGAGCTGGACGAGGTGTAGCAATCGTTCTTCAAAGTGGATGGGCATTGGATTTGGTTGTCATCACTTTCTCATAAGACTCAGATTCTTGTTGTGATTCACTGGTTTCTGCTATTTTTTGACAATTGTTTTCCAGGCTTTTTTCCATTGCATATGACTTGTAGCACTTGTTGTTACAATGATAAAATATTTGATCCTCTTGGGGGGCGGAGCTTGCCTGACTCAAAGATGGCCGCGATCGAGGGTAGCTCTCCCGATCGCCACTAATAATCCTTCATAATCCTCGCATGAATCCTGGGGGAGCTGACCTCATGAGGGCGGAATGCTTTGCTGACGCCGAGCGCTGCTCGATGCGCCTACCGCGACCCACATCGGTGCTGCCAAATGGAAGAAAACGGCTGTGACGCACTTTAGCCAACGCAGCGTGTGGAGCCCTCCGGCCACGCAGACAGTCAACGCGCTTTGGCGGTGTCTGGGTGAGCAGAACGAACGATCAGGTGACGCGGTGCAGAGAGCCCGACGAACAGTGTAGCAGAGGGGCCAGCGTACTGTCAGTGAGTGACGCCGCCACTTTCTTGAAGTGCCCAGGTGTCGCTGAGCTGCTAGCGGCATTGAGTGGCCGGCCCAGGAGCTGCTGCGACGCTGCCCGCTCTGCCTGACGATTGGGCTGCGGACTGTGGAACTCCTACCCTCACGCAAGAGCCCACTCCTGTATATTCCGGGGCAGTGGAGGTCCGGATTGCTCGGCGGCACGGAGCCAGTGCAGGTACCCGGAATAGCTGGAGTTGCGGGTGATGGCGACCGCGTGAAGCTCACCAGGCCAGAATCCGGGGGAGTATAGATCAGCGCAGGTCGGAGGGCCGAAGACCGGGACTGCTCGCTAGTGCTCAAGAATAGTAGGGTACTAGCGCTGATCGCAACTAGGGCTTCGTGGAGTCTGGAGGCCACACCCTAGCGGGACTGCTACGTGAGGTCTGGTCAGTCCGTTGGCATGCTGCACATGATTTAAGGGAGGGATCCAGCTACAGGACGATCCGCTCGGAGTGATGTGGTGATCACCATTGTCCCTCACTGATGACTCGGGGGAGTCAATCGGAGTGTGCAGGGAAGGGAGCCTTAGGCCATGAAGGTTCCTGTCCATCAAGCAGCAATTGCCTTCGTTGGGACATACCACCCACCAGCAATAGCGCGCACCAACTGTTCACCCACAGCGTGCAAATTCCGGCAATATGGGCACGACGGAAAAGCTCCAGCCCAAACTACAGTTCGACCTGCGTAAAACCCCCAGAACGAAAGAACCCATGTCCACGGAGCAAGACACCACCCCAGACGACCCGGACGCCGGGTCAGATGTGGATATGAAACAAGCGTTCCGCACTATCCAGCAGAGCCTATCAAAGATAGACAGCAAAATCGATGCGTTGTCGTTTCGAATGGATAGGATGTCCGAGAAGCTGGACAAATATGGGGGCAGACTCGACTCGGCGGAACAACGCATATCAGACATGGAGGACGTCGTCCAAGTGGACGCAGAGACGGATAAAGAGAGAGACAAGATCCTACGCACCCTGCAAACTAAGGCTGAAGATCTTGAAGCGAGATCCCGACATAACAACGTTCGCATTTTGGGTGTAGCAGAATCATCCAATATAGGCAACATGGAGCAGTACGTAGAGAAACTTCTTGTCAGCCTCTTGGGCCGGGACACCTTCTCTGAGATACTGGTGGTAGAACAAGCACATCGGTCCCTGGCGCCCAGGCCAGTGCCAGGCGCTGCCCCCGACCTATCATAGCAAGACTCCTGAATTACAGGGATCGCGATGCGGCCCTGCGCAAGGCCTGGGAACTAGGAACTCTCTGACATGAGGGTGCGGAAATAACTTTGTTCCCTGACTTCACCATACAGGTACAAGAGGCACAGCGGCTCTTCATTTCGGCGAAAAAGAAACTTCGGGATCTTAACCTGGAGTACAGTATGCTGTATCCTGCTAAGCTAAGGGTCAAAATTGACGTAAAAGTGCACTTTTTCACTGATCCTAAGGTGGTCCTATGATTTATTAAAGAGAAAGAACAGCGTCTGAGACGTCAGGGTTCACCGAGCACATCTCCAGCACAGTCGGAGGGCTCTCCAAATGTTCGGGAAGAGCGAGACTCAGAAGAGTGACTAGCCGAGCAGATACATGAATGGACGACGCACTGTAAAACTAAAGTGCCACAGAGGGTGTAATGGGCATATCACAATCTACGACTGATAGATACTCTCTGTCACTACTGGGGTGCCGGTACACGGTTTGGACATGTCCAAGAAGACTCACTGGGGTCAAACGGCGTACTGACTGAAATATTTGTGCGCATTGATTGTATCTTGTTATACCTCGCAGGGGTAATTGTCTATATGACTCATGCAATTATAAGTGATACCAGAGTGGTGTAGGGAGTTCGACAAGATGGCAACATCTGCCCCCAAGTGCATCACACCTTCAGTATTGTTTGTTTTGGGGTTGGGGTTTGTTTTTCAGGACCGGGGAGGGAGATCAGATAGCCCCGACAGTTGGGGGTTTTCGAGGCGTGGGAGGGAATGGTTGTTTCATTAGTGTGGGCGTGTGTATTGTACTAAATATGCAACTAAGGTCGCATATGGCGCATATCACAGGCACGGGGTATTGTTCACAGCAGTGGTCACCCGAATCAAATGGCTATGACAGGTGAGAGCACACAGATCCTTCAGCTCATGACCTGGAATCTCCGTGGTCTGAATGACAACAGAAAGATCAGAAGGGTGTGCGCCTATCTAAAGCGACATTCGGTGGCAATTGCTATTTTGCAAGAGACACATCTTACTCCGGAACGCAGTGAGGCAGTGCATCGCAAACTACAGGGGATATGCTATTCTGCAGATTACACTTCACATGCTAGAGGGGTCCTGATTTAGGTAGATAAGAAGGCGGGTAGAGATGACGGGCATGCTTAAGGATCCACAGGGGAGATTTGTGGTAGCCCTATGCAGACGGGGGGACTTGAAATTCCTTCTGGTGGGTATATGTGGCCGAACTATGATAATCCCCACTTCTACACTTCCTTAGCGGCCAAATTGGTGCAGTGGAAAGGGATTTCGCAGGTGTGGGGGGGTGATTTTAATTGTATATTGGATCCAAGTATAGATAGATCACAGGGCCTGCCAAGGCGTCCAGCGGCGGCTGCAGCAGCCATTCAAGAAATAATGCATTCAGATGGCCTCATAGACATCTGAAGGCATAGATCCCCCGATGTGAGAGGTTATACTCATTATTCCTCCGTCCATGACACTGATGAGATACGAGAGGCACTTAAGGGGATGGCAGCTGGGAAAGCCCCGGGGGCAGATGGGCTCACTGTAACCTTTTATAAAGAATTTCAAGACCTATTGATTCCCCACCTCAAAATGCTTTACGAGGAGATGGCGGAGGCAGGCATTATGCCGCCCTCCTTGCGTGAAGCTGTCATTGTCACACCATTAAAACCAGGAAAGGCTCCTACCAGTTGCTCCTCGTACAGGCCCTTATCTCTGCTTAACGTAGATGCTAAGCTTTACCCTAAAATCTTAGCCAATAGACTGGCTGTATTGCTCCCTGGTATTATTCGTCCAGAACAGGCAGAGTTCGTCCTAAGTCGTAATTTATCCCAAAATCTGAGGACTCTGTTTGGCACAGTACAGCGACTAAACCCAGAAATCAAAGCTGCGGCAGTACTCCTGGATGCCGAAAAAGCCTTCGACTCTGTTGAGTGGGGCTTCATGTTCGCGGTGTTGCGCACAATAGGAGTCGGGGACATGTATCTCCGTCTGGTATCGGTACTATATACATCACCCACAGCTAGAGTGAGGATTGGAGATGAGGTTTCTCAGCCATTTAACATCACTCGGGGAACGCGTCAGGGCTGTCCTCTGTCCCCGCTATTGTACACGATTGTTGCGGAACCACTGGCCTGCGCCATCCGTGAGTATCACGCACACAGAGGGCTGAGATTCCCCGAATACACACTAAACATTTCTGCCTCTGCAGA
This sequence comes from Calotriton arnoldi, assembly GCA_963921515.1. NCBI lineage: Eukaryota > Metazoa > Chordata > Amphibia > Caudata > Salamandridae > Calotriton > Calotriton arnoldi. The sequence goes on along the minus strand of CAWUFW010004588.1, from coordinate 1,235,540 downwards.
TGACACGTTATTATATATACATAACCCGGAGGTAAATCTATCTCCAATACAGCGTGAGGTGGTTCAGTTTGGTGGTCATTTGGGACTACGAATAAATTGGGATAAGTCTATCATATTTCCCCTCACTCCCAGCACCGTGGAACCGGCCATGGACTTCCCACTGCGTTGGACCACAGAGGCGGTTCGCTATTTGGGCATCCAATTCCATACAGATCCTGCGATAGTGCTGCGGGAAAATTATGGCAAAGCCACACAAAGGCTCACAGATAACGTAGACAAGTGGATTAGGCTTCCACTCTCGCTGATGGGGAGAATTTCTATTATGAAGATGGTCATCTTACCGCGATTCCTCTTTTTATTTCAAAACATACCCATCTTACTACCAAAACACCTGTTCAAATGCTGGTGCACACAGTTGATACGGCTAGCTTGGGCTGACAAACAACCTCGCATACGATGGGACTCGCTCACTTTGCCATATGACTTAGGTGATCTGGGAGCTCCTGACTTGGAGAAATATTATAGTGCTGCGAATAGCGTCTTTGCTCACTATTGGATACATGGCCCACAGGATACGCTCTTTTTATACATGGAAAGAAATGCGGTGGATCCTCTCACTCTTCCCCAGATGCTCACCCAGCCTGCCTCCAGGAGTCTGCGTGTTTTTGATTCCATCGCTGTTACTGCATAAGCCTGGCAAACACTACTCCATATGCAGGCAGGGGCCTTCCTATACGCACCGGAAATGCCCTTTCAGTGGTACATGTGGTTTCCACTGGACGTGGGAGTAAGGCAGGCGCTACAATCTATAGGCATCACCACAATGAGAGACTTTTTTAAGGATGGCGTGTTAGTAACCTGGGAGGCTTTACAACAACCAGACAGGCAGCTGGGGGGCGCGGTGTTATTTCACTACTACAGGGCCCGGCATACTTGGCGCGCCCTTATTGGTGATGACCTGCTGGAACCACAAGCTATGGGGGCTCTCACCACTCTGATTAAGGTTGAGGAACCTCTAAAGTTAATCACTAAATTCTACTCTAGCCTGCAGGACACACGCAAATCCGAAGTTTTGAGAGTGCGGTTGGATTGGCAACGTGACCTAGGCACTCCCCTAAGTGATAAAGATTGGCACTATTGCTGCGCTCGTACCCGGTCGGTCTCTCTTAATGGGAGACACAGGCTCATCCACTTTAAATTTTTACACAGGGCTTATTGCACCCCTGAACGCCAGTTTCGATGCGGACTAGCAGAGACCTCCTGTTGTCACAGATGTGGGATGGAGGGAGCAGGATTCTGGCACTTAGCCTGGCAATGCCCAGGGATTTATGCCTACTGGGGAAAGGTGTTTAAAGAGCTGGGAACTATTATCAGTGCGGATTTGGAACCTGACCTTAAGATGGCGCTACTGGGGTGGGATCTCTCAGTAGACAAGAAACTACATCCGTTGTTGGCTATTGGACTCTTACTTGCTAAACGGCGGGTGGCACTGCGCTGGATGAGGGGCCCACTTCCATGAATTGCAGAATGGCATGCAGACATGTTGTATTGTAACACCCAGGCCGATACATACAGTGAATTGCTACCTCCCAGAAATCGCCCCAGGAGCTACTGGGGACCATACCAAATTTATCTGTTAAGCAAAACTGGCGAAGCAATCTGGGAACCGCAGACTACTGCTGAGGAGGCATTGTCGCAAGCGGCAGGAACATAGTCGAATGAGGGACTTGCGGGTGGAGCTTGGGTCACACTAACGGTGTCATTGTGTAAAAGCTAATCCCCCAACAAGGCATTGGGCAGCAGAGCGACGATCTGTAACCGCAGGAGAAACTGCTCTTACCGTGGATATGATTGTATACATGGACCTCCCCATATGCCGGATTTATGCCTTTGAGTATTAATGTGCTTATATGCTGTTGTGATCTGATATATTGAAATACCTGTCTATTTCGCGATTGTATTCTGAGTTGTATGTATTTTGTTTAATACAGAAAATGATAAAAATAAATAAAAAATAAAATAAAAATAAAAAAGAAATATTTGATCCTCTTCACCCATCAGTTTCAATCTTTTGTGAACTTCGTCTTGCTGTATTTCTGCAGCATCTCTAACTCTCTTCTGTGCAGCTGCAGGTGATGTTAGCTCTTCTTTTGGATTAGTTTTGCATATGACACATTTTTCTTTGTTGAAGAAGTCCTCAGATTTTGTAGTTAGCAACTCTCTGTTAGGAGGTAAAGATTCTCTGCTACCACTTGCTTTGCTCATGTTTACGAATTTGAATCAACGGAAAACCTGAAACAAAAACAATATTAAAATTAATTGCCAATATGATGGCTAAAACACATAATTATAGAGCCGCCATTTTGGAAAATGGCGGAAGGATTGTTCTGAAGAGTTATTTTCTGTCTCTATAAGACTACGTGACCCCTATGTTTTGACACCAAAATGAAGTATAAAGGTCTCATGGTTCCTGAAATATTACATCATCACAGCAACACATCCTCCATTTTTAAAAATGTCGTCCAGAAAAATTCAGCCTGGATTAGCAATGTCTACCCAAGCTAAATAACTTCTCTAATGATCCAAAAACACAAATCAAAAATGAAAATCTCAGGACAACAATTTTTTTAGGGAGGTATATCAAGGGGCCAGGACTTTGGATGCCACATTATCCCTCCTCTTCTGTCTCAACTCACCTGCAGAGGATTTTGGGACACTTCAAAATGGCGACTTCAAGTTGTTTCTGGTACGAACTCCCTTGAGAGCCTCAGCTCCACCTCTTGATGACACAGTTGCCTTATCTCTTCCCATCAAAACGTTAAAGGCAAGCATGTTAAAGGCAAGCCTCTACTGTGCTAGCTCTATAGGCCAGGGCTCCCTCCTTTCTTCCAGTGAGCCAGGGCTGTTCCAGCCCATGTGTAGTGTGACAAGATAATTATCAGATACAGATTTCCTCTTTTTCCTAGGAACTCAGTCAACCACTGTTGACTTCCCTTTTGTGTGGAGAGGCCTTTGATCCATCTGCTGGGAAGCACCGTTTTTAACTTGGATGAGTGGGGCTTTTGATCCCTCTGTTGGGAAGCAGAGTAATTAACTTGGCCCAGTGGGGTACAAAGGCCTGAAATCTGATTATAAGTGGAGCCAGAGAAATATGGCAAATCTTGAAGCTCTATAAGATGTGTGCGCGGGTTATTAGGGACAGCATATTCAAACTCGGTGTGCATGTTTTACCTTAGTTTGGTACCTTGCTGGAACCTGTAGGCCTAATGGATTGAAACTGTAATTTAGGGCCGTTTTCGCCTATAATGTGTGCAGAGTGAAAACACCACAGGTTTTCCAGTAAGCACTACAAACCTACACTATAAATGGCCACTCACAGTATAAGGTCTACGCCACGTCAGTACTAATCCCTAAAGATTTGCTTCTTCACCAGGCTACCTGTGTGTAAATACTGGGCTGTGCATGATGGTATTCTCACACGCCCAACCTGCACACATGCGCAGGCATGCATGCTCACATGTAACCAGCCCTGTGCCCCTTACCATAGATACACAACAGTGACTTTATCTTAGAAGACGGATATTGGTGGTTAACACGCTTGATATAATTACAGTGAATTAACCATGAATAGGACGCAGGTAGTGACACACACTCACAGTAAAAGTTCAAAAACCAGGTTAGTCAAGTGACAAAAAAAACCTGGAGGACTAAATAGGCATCTTTGGCATTTTATATAATATAAAGACCGTGGCTCTGAGTTCTTGTAGTATGCGTCAGGCTAATTTATTGTTATCACGTATTCCTGTTTTTTTTTTGTCTGAAGGTTGGCATGCATATCTAGCGAGGGCAAAGTTAAGAAGTCCTGGACCTCACAACTTTGCAAATTTTCTTTTAAATACATAAGTGTTGTGAACTGCAAATCTTTTGCAATTAAAAAAGCAGCAAAAATGGGACTTGTGCTGCAGCAGGAGCATTCCTGCTGCTGCATATGGCAAGACGCAGGCCTTTTTTTTTTTAGGTCTCCGCTACTAGACAGCTGTCTGTTTCAAGACATAGGGGCCGATTCCGATCTCGGTCGGAGGCGCACCCAATACCATTCGGTCGGGAAAAAAGCCATGCGAAAGCCTGTTACCCGACCGAACCGTACGCGGGTCCGGCCGAGCGAGTACGATGCGAGTCGCCGACCGACTCGTCCGGGCGACCCGACCGCTCCGACCGACTCGTACCCGGACCGTACCGCTCCGACCGACTCGGTCGGACCCGGTTCGCACCGCGCAATGGAGACGTTTTCCGGCCGGGTAAGTACGATGCGCACCTCGACCGCTCCGACCGACTCGCGCCGTCCGACTCGAACTCGCTGTCGGAGCCGTACTTTGGGGGTCCGTGTCGGACCCCCTGTACGCGTACCCGTGCGAGGCGCACACAGGGGGGACCCAAGGGTCCCCCTACCTGTGCGTGTACGCCGCGAGCGCTTCGCGGCGTACTCGCTGTAGGGGGCGCCCTTGTCCGCCTCGCACCCATTGAGGCAATGGGAGCCCGCGTACGCGTTGTACGACCGGCTCCCATTGAGTTCAATGGGAGTCCGACCGACTCGTGTCCGATAACATACGGACGCATCGTACTCGTTCGGTCGGACTGCACGGGTCCGATTCGGTCGGAAATCTCTCCGGGTCCGGCTCGGTCGGAGAAATTTCCGGCCCGAATCGGAATCGACCCCATAGTGTTAGCTTACAGTGGTCTTAGAGCTTACCCGTTGCTTAACATTGTTGGGTTTTGATTGCCACTCTCATTTGCTTGCTTCTTGTTCACTAGTGTGTGTGTGGCTTTGCTACTTCTTCTTGTATTTGCTCCTCCCCTGCAGCATTGATGCATTAATATGCCCTTACATGGCTCGATTTTTTAAAACACTACTCTTCTCTTTTTATTTAAGCACTCCACCAGCTGTCTCCCTCCTGTTCTTCTTTTTCCCTCTCTGCACTGCTCTATCTCACTGGTGTGGTTCTTCCCCACCCCCATGCATGTTGTGGTCCCCCTCGTGTGCTCCCCCGCCCACATACCTCTCTCCCCTCCCAGCTCCACATTGCTTTCTCTCAACCGTTTTTGGTTTCCCCCTACACCCTCCATGCTCCACATTGCTCTCTCTGTCTCGCTGGCTTGATCCCCACTCGCCCTCTGTGTTGCTTCCAGCCCCCTGTGTTTCTTCAGCTCTCACCAGTCCCTGTGTTGATTTTGCTCCCCTCCACCTGTATTGCTTCCCCACACCCACTTTGCCCCGTGTTACTTCTGCGCCTCCCCACTTATGTTGCTTTCCCCACCAACTTTCCCAAAAAATGCTTTGGTGCATTTCTTTCTCTTTTTATTTGTTGAACTGAGTTGGACTGACAAATAAAAGGTAGGTGAGCACGTGTGGTGCGCATGCAATTGGCTTTTTCCCTACTTATTTAACCATAATGCACAGGGAATGCATTGTGGATGCTGTACAGCATAGCTAAAAGTTATTGACAAAACCAATACATTTTGAGGGGGCTTTATCGTAAAAAAATATCGTAAAATCATTTACTAACCCTAAGAGCCTAGAACAGGAAATACCTCCATCACAGGACTTATGTGATCAAATCGCCGATTTCTTTCACAATAAAATTCTCGATTTAAAGAAAGAGTTTACGAATACACTCCCTCAACCTAATAAAGTCCAAACCTTAGGAACAAAAAAGGAACTCACATGTTTTAAGGAGATTAACTTAGAACAATCTAGGCAAGCCATCCTCTCCTGTAAATCGGGCTCGCCTTTTGACCCATGTCCCCCAAAAATTCTACATGCGCTGGTGGATACTATAAATCCCACCATCAATCAGATTATTAATGCCACCTTTAGGCTAGCAAAAATCCTTGATATTTGGAAAACTGCCGCCGTGAAGCCACTTCAAAAAAAGAAACTTTCGGATCCTACCACACTTTCCAACCTCAGGCCCATTTCATTGTTGCCATGTCTGAGTAAAATTGCAGAGAAATTAGTTAACATCCAACTCAATGATTTCATGCAAGAAACTAACATCTTACATCCTAAGCAATCAGGTTTCAGACCTGGCCATTCAACAGAATCAGTGCTACTCCATACCACCGAGACCTTAAAGTTTGCCCTGGATCAGGGTAAGGATGCGGTACTGGTTCTGTTGGACTTATCAGCGGCGTGTGACACGGTCTCTCATGACATCCTGAGAGACAGACTTGCACACAGTGGAATCACGAATAAAGCACTGGCCTGGATCACATCCTTTTTAGAAAACAGGCATCAGATTGTAACATTGGGAAGTTACAAATCGGGAGAAAAATGGTTGTCATCAGGGGTTCCTCAGGGCTCGTCCCTGAGCCCAACCCTTTTCAATCTTTATATGGCACCACTTCTTTTTATGATGGATACTTACGATGTTGAATCCATTGCTTATGCAGATGACACTCAACTGATCCTCACCCTTGATAAAAACTCTACAGTGGCGGAAGAAAAGTTTCACCACTGTTCAACAGCAGTGATGGATTGGATGAAACTGAATCATCTTAAATGTAACAGCTCTAAAACAGAGATTATGCTGTTTGGTAAGTCCAACGTATTTATGCCCAACCAGTGGTGGCCGTCAAATTCAGCTCCACCTCCTAACACAGTAGACACAGTGAGAAATCTGGGAATAAAGTTTGATCCCACATTATCCTTCCACAAGCAAGCTCTCGCTGTGGCAGGCACCTGTTTTCAAACAATAAAAATTCTCAGAAAATTCTTCGATCTACTCCCGGTGCCTGCTAGGAAGACGGTTTCGGCAGCCCTAATTTTATCTCGCTTGGACTACTGCAATAGTCTTTATGCAGGAACTAAAAAAACGGTCCTGAAAAGATTGCAGGTGGTCCAGAATGCTGCAACGAGGTTGGTACTCAAACTGCCCAGAGACTCCTCCTCAGCAACAGCACTAAAAACCCTTCACTGGCTGCCTGTCCATAAGAGGATTATTTTCAAAGTTCTGACCATTATCTATAAAACTACAAAAACAACCGGACCAGAATACCTAAATTCCAGAACCAAGCCATACACCACGCAACGTACTTTACGGTCATCTTCAGAGAATCTTTTAACAGTCCCCAATTTCAAACTAAAAACTAGAGGTGGAAAGACAATGGCGGTCCTAGGGACCAAAGCCTGGAATTCCCTGCCAACACAACTTAGACACAAGCAAACGGAACTTATTTTTAGGAAGTTCCTAAAAACCTGGATCTTCACTATCCCAGATAATACTGTGTTGTCTTTTATCTAAGCTCTGCCATAAAGTTCTTCTCCTCTCAGGTCTCCTTCCTCCGCTAAAGCACCAAGATACTCCATGGAGTGAACGCTGCGCTATATAAAAACCACACATTCATTCATTCATTCAATGCTGGATTCTCAACAGCATCAAACCCAATCCCATTTTCGCACTGCCAAAGTGGGAGTTCTGGTACCGAAAAGGAAATAACCCTGCAGGTATTGTTTTTCCCCACTTTCTTTCAAGTGACAGTGTGAAACACATTGCAGCCTGATTTTCCACCCACAGTGAGTAGGAATGATGGCTGAAAGTGGATCGGCAAAGTGAAACTATGCTAATCTCTGGCAAAATCAGGGAACTTCTGAGCAAAGTGTCAAGTATTCCAAATGTTCCTTATTTTGTAAGCATTAATATCACTTTAACCCTACCTAATCTTTTCTCTTTCATTACCCATAATATGTACTGATGTCATCAATTTTAAACCTACTTTACATTCATGAAAAGCGTGAGGTCAGCTCCAAAATGAAGTAGCTTGCTGCTTAAAGTCCAGATTCACAAATCAATTTGCGGAGCTCCAATAGCTGCATATATGTGTGCTAAATCCCATTCATAATTCACAGATACAGGTATGACAGCAATTTGCCACTGCAAATGAGATTTGCGTAACTGGAATTGTTCTGCCAGTATGGTGGGAGTTCCACTGTGTGCAGGTTCACTAACAACAGTTAATGATTGACCATTTGTAGGAAATTCACCATTTTCTGCGTTGTCGCCTCAAATGGGTTTTCCCTATCTGTTTTGTGGCTTTATAATTATGTGCCCTTGGACCCTCCTAACCAGGCGTAGAGTGCCTGTGCTCCCCTTTAAACATGGTTATATTGGCTTATTCCTAATTGGCACATTTAACTTGCCTGTATATCTCCAATCTATGGTGTATAAAGTGCATCCAGGATCTGGAAGTTAAATGCAGCACATATTGTGCCATCCACTACAGTGGCAGTGCAAACATAGCTACCGGCCTGACTGGAGCTGTGTAAAATCTGCAGCGCAACCAGTTAAAATAACCCTTTGTGACAGGCAAAAAACTCTTTTAAATATTATTAAGTCACCCCAATGTAGGCCTTGCTGCCCACACGGCAGGGTGCATGGTGTTTAAAGTGGGACATGAAAAACGTTAATGTTACCATGTCCAAACAGTGACAAGGCCCAAAAAGCTATTTCACATGTGTTTTCTCTCTTGCTCTGGATCAATGTCTGTTGGTGGAAAGTAAGTGCTGGTCCCCATATTTCAGTGCTGGTGTGCCTCATCTGCAATCACTCGGTCAAATTAAGCATTGCATCCAAGGGATCTAGTGTGCCTATGTACCAAACATAGACAAACAAAGCTGCAATTACAGTTTGACCTGAAGCCACTCACTGAGATATGGAGAAAAGGCACCATTGTCACCATGGTGAGATAATGGTGAATGATCACATGCAACATCTCACTACAAAAAGAGGGAGCACAAGCAGTCAAGACTACAGAAGGGAAGTGTGGTAATTGCCTAACATACTGTTAAATGTCTCCAGGGCCGGACTGGGAACCGAAACCGGCCCTGGCAAACTGCTCGGCCGCCCCCCCCCCCCATCCCCTCCCCCGGGGGTAGGGGAGGTGCAGCCGAGATGTTTGCGAGGGCCGATTTCGGCCGATTTTGTTACAGGGGGCCGATATTTCCGACACCAGGTAACAAAAACGGCCCCCAGGGGCCCAAAACCGGCCCCCACCCTAGTGGCCCACCGGGGAAACGCCCGGTGCCCGCTACGGCCAGTCCGGCCCTGAATGTCTCCCAGCCTGTTTACATGTAATGTAGAACACTTAGGCATTTTGGAGTGTTTATCCTAGAGACTCTGTGAAGAATTCCAGGAGTCAGTTGATGCTGGGGTACCTTGTGGATAGGGCGTTGCTGTTAATGAGAAGCTACAATAAAGAAGATATTTATCTACATCCATGGTGCCTTTGTACTTCTTCACACTGGCGACGTGCACAGAACAACGGACCCAATAAAGATAAAGACGTCACGTCTCATCTCGTCCTAACACTGCTGAGTCTAAATCAGAAACTGTGAGGAACTGTGCACGCTTTGCTTTCTCCCAGACTACAAAATATTTAAGCCATTCGATTAGGGACCGGGCACACCTAACACTCCGCTTTTGTCAGCGTCGCACTGCGCTATCAGGCAAACCTTACTTATATTTCTTCAGCATCACACTACGCTATAAGGCACACTGCACCCTTAACAGCTTAATACCGATCAAGTTTTGCACAGCGCTTCTTTTCTAAGTATATTTAAACAGGATTGTACAATTAAAACTACGTGTACAGCCTTCGGCATTATTTGAACACACTTCGTTACCTGCGCGCGCCTCTTGCAGTCTTCATCTTTCGTTGTGTCTCCATTTCCCTTGTTGACGTGACCTTGCATATTGTTGGAGCCGCACGTATTGAACTACGAGCTACGCTAGACCTAAGCGTTTCCACGTTGGCATGACAACGAGAACCTCACGCTCATGACTTTCTTGCTTCTTGGAAACCTGCGAGTCAAAGCCCGCCCCCGCCACACAGATCCATCAGCTTCCTCAGCGACAACTCTATTTATGTACATCAAGTTTATGTAAACACGCTCATGCGGACTCATCAGTTTCTTCTCTGTGTTGTGACTACTTCATCTACTTGCTACAAGTTCTGTTCAAACGCGTCCACACGGATGTACTGCAAACTCATTCACAAGTTGTCTGTAGACAGAAAAAAAAAAAGATATATTTTTTCTTCCTACGACGCTTGTATTTCTACTTTGGTGACAAGCACACCTGTTTCCTGGAAATTTACAGTTTATTGTCATTACTACGGTGACAAGAACACCTGCTTGTCGGAAGCTAGTTATTTTTATTACGGTGACAAGCAAACCTGTTTCTCTGAAAATTATACAGTATATTTTACTACGGTGACAAGCACACCTGCTTGTCCTAAATTTATACAGCCTACGTTGTTTACACTAACTAGCTAAGTTTTTTTTATCATCAGTTGTTATATATACATATATGGATCCAACCCAGATCTGTGACTGGGGGTGAGTGTCTGAAAAGTTTCAGCGCTCCGTCCATCATCTCCTTGTGTTTGCTTTGTTCGCCCTAAGTTGGCAGGGTATGCCCAGATGTGGGTCCCTTGCTCACTTTGCCACTGGATTCAAGCTAGCCTGGCTGATGAGGGCTGTTAGCCCGAAGCCGGTCCGAGGATGCTTATTTCCGGTCCAGGGAAGACATGGCTTGGCAGTTCGGGCTGGACTGTTCCCATGAGGCACAGGGTCAAGACTGATTTGCATATTGTTGTGTCTGAACTGGGGTGGCGAAGTGAGCTAAAGAACGCTGATGGATTCAACCCAGATCTGTGACTGGGGGTGAGTGTCTGAAAAGTTTCAGCACACCGTCCATCATCTCCTTGTGTTTGCTTTGTTCGCCTTAAGTTGGAAGGGTATGCCCAGACGTGGGTCCCTTTCTCACTTTGCCACTGGATTCAAGCTAGCCTGGCTGATGTGGGCTGTTAGCCCGAAACCGGTCCCAGGATGCTTGTTTCCGGTCCAGGGAAGACATGGCTTGGCAGTTCGGGCTGGACTGTTCCCATGAGGCACAGGGTCAAGACTGATTTGCATATAGTTGTGTCTGAACTGGGGTGGCGAAGTGAGCTAAAGAACGATGATGGATTCAACCCAGATCTGTGATTGGGGGTGAGTGTCTGAAAAGTTTCAGCGCTCCGTCCATCATCTCCTTGTGTTTGATTTGTTCGCCCTAAGTTGGCAGGGTATGCCCAGACGTGGGTGCCTTGCTCACTTTGCCACTGGATTCAAGCTAGCCTGGCTGATGAGGGCTGTTAGCCCGAAACCGGTCCCAGGATGCTTGTTTCCGGTCCAGGGAAGACATGGCTTGGCAGTTCGGGCTGGACTGTTCCCATGAGGCACAGGGTCAAGACTGGTTTGCATATAGTTGTGTCTGAACTGGGGTGGCGAAGTGAGCTAAAGAACGATGATGGATTCAACCCAGATCTGTGACTGGGGGTGAGTGTCTGAAAAGTTTCAGCGCTCCGTCCATCATCTCCTTGTGTTTGCTTTGTTCGCCCTAAGTTGGCAGGGTATGCCCAGACTTGGGTCCCTTGCTCACTTTGCCACTGGATTCAAGCTAGCCTGGCTGATGAGGGCTGTTAGCCCGAAACCGGTCCCAGGATGCTTGTTTCCGGTCCAGGGAAGACATGGCTTGGCAGTATGGGCTGGACTGTTCCCATGAGGCACAGGGTCAAAACAGATTTGCATATAGTTGTGTCTGAACTGGGGTGGCGAAGTGAGCTAAAGAACGATGATGGATTCAACCCAGATCTGTGACTGGGGGTGAGTGTCTGAAAAGTTTCAGCGCTCCGTCCATCATCTCCTTGTGTTTGCTTTGTTCGCCCTAAGTTGGCAGGGTATGCCCAGACGTGGGTCCCTTGCTCACTTTGCCACTGGATTCAAGCTAGCCTGGCTGATGAGGGCTGTTAGCCCGAAACCGGTCCCAGGATGCTTGTTTCCGGTCCAGGGAAGACATGGCTTGGCAGTTCGGGCTGGACTGTTCCCATGAGGCACAGGGTCAAGACTGATTTGCATATAGTTGTGTCTGAACTGGGGTGGCGAAGTGAGCTAAAGAACGATGATGGATTCAACCCAGATCTGTGATTGGGGGTGAGTGTCTGAAAAGTTTCAGCGCTCCGTCCATCATCTCCTTGTGTTTGATTTGTTCGCCCTAAGTTGGCAGGGTATGCCCAGACGTGGGTGCCTTGCTCACTTTGCCACTGGATTCAAGCTAGCCTGGCTGATGAGGGCTGTTAGCCCGAAACCGGTCCCAGGATGCTTGTTTCCGGTCCAGGGAAGACATGGCTTGGCAGTTCGGGCTGGACTGTTCCCATGAGGCACAGGGTCAAGACTGGTTTGCATATAGTTGTGTCTGAACTGGGGTGGCGAAGTGAGCTAAAGAACGATGATGGATTCAACCCAGATCTGTGACTGGGGGTGAGTGTCTGAAAAGTTTCAGCGCTCCGTCCATCATCTCCTTGTGTTTGCTTTGTTCGCCCTAAGTTGGCAGGGTATGCCCAGACTTGGGTCCCTTGCTCACTTTGCCACTGGATTCAAGCTAGCCTGGCTGATGAGGGCTGTTAGCCCGAAACCGGTCCCAGGATGCTTGTTTCCGGTCCAGGGAAGACATGGCTTGGCAGTATGGGCTGGACTGTTCCCATGAGGCACAGGGTCAAGACTGATTTGCATATAGTTGTGTCTGAACTGGGGTGGCGAAGTGAGCTAAAGAACGATGATGGATTCAACCCAGATCTGTGACTGGGGGTGAGTGTCTGAAAAGTTTCAGCGCTCCGTCCATCATCTCCTTGTGTTTGCTTTGTTCGCCCTAAGTTGGCAGGGTATGCCCAGACGTGGGTCCCTTGCTCACTTTGCCACTGGATTCCAGCTAGCCTGGCTGATGAGGGCTGTTAGCCCGAAACCGGTCCCAGGATGCTTGTTTCCGGTCCAGGGAAGACATGGCTTGGCAGTTCGGGCTGGACTGTTCCCATGAGGCACAGGGTCAAGACTGATTTGCATATAGTTGTGTCTGAACTGGGGTGGCGAAGTGAGCTAAAGAACGATGATGGATTCAACCCAGATCTGTGACTGGGGGTGAGTGTCTGAAAAGTTTCAGCGCTCCGTCCATCATCTCCTTGTGTTTGCTTTGCTCGCCCTAAGTTGGCAGGGTTTGCCCAGACGTGGGTCCCTTGCTCACTTTGCCACTGGATTCAAGCTAGCCTGGCTGATGAGGGCTGTTAGCCCGAAACCGGTCCCAGGATGCTTGTTTCCGGTCCAGGGAAGACATGGCTTGGCAGTTCGGGCTGGACTGTTCCCATGAGGAACAGATTCAAGACTGATTTGCATATAGTTGTGTCTGAACTGGGGTGGCAAAGTGAGCTAAAGAACGATGATGGATTCAACCCAGATCTGTGACTGGGGTGAGTGTCTGAAAAGTTTCAGCGCTCTGTCCATCATCGCCTTGTGTTTGCTTTGTTCGCCCTACGTTGGCAGGGTATGCCTAGACGTGGGTCCCTTGCTCACTTTGCCACTGGATTCAAGCTAGCCTGGCTGATGAGGGCTGTTAGCCCGAAACCGGTCCCAGGATGCTTGTTTCCGGTCCAGAGAAGACATGGCTTGGCAGTTCGGGCTGGACTGTTCCCATAATGCACAGGGTCAAGACTGATTTGCATACAGTTGTGTCTGAACTGGGGTGGTGAAGTGAGCTAAAGAACGATGATGGATTCAACCCAGATCTGTGACTGGGGGTGAGTGTCTGAAAAGTTTCAGCGCTCCGTCCATCATCTCCTTGTGTTTGCTTTGTTCGCCCTAAGTTGGCAGGGTATGCCCAGACATGGGTCCCTTGCTCACTTTGCCACTGGATTCAAGCTAGCCTGGCTGATGAGGGCTGTTAGCCCGAAACCGGTCCCAGGATGCTTGTTTCCGGTCCAGGGAAGACATGGCTTGGCAATTCGGGCTGGACTGTTCCCATGAGGCACAGGGTCAAGACTGATTTGCATATAGTTGTGTCTGAACTGGGGTGGCGAAGTGAGCTAAAGAACGATGATGGATTCAACCCAGATCTGTGACTGGGGGTGAGTGTCTGAAAAGTTTCAGTGCTCCGTCCATCATCTCCTTGTGTTTGCTTTGTTCGCCCTAAGTTGGCACGGTATGCCCAGACGTGGGTCCCTTGCTCACTTTGCCACTGGATTCAAGCTAGCCTGGCTGATGTGGGCTGTTAGCCCGAAACCGGTCCCAGGATGCTTGTTTCCGGTCCAGGGAAGACATGGCTTGGCAGTTCGGGCTGGACTGTTCCCATGAGGCACAGGGTCAAGACTGATTTGCATATAGTTGTGTCTGAACTGGGGTGGCGAAGTGAGCTAAAGAACGATGATGGATTCAACCCAGATCTGTGACTGGGGGTGAGTGTCTGAAAAGTTTCAGCGCTCCGTCCATCATCTCCTTGTGTTTGCTTTGTTCGCCCTAATTTGGCAGGGTATGCCCAGACATGGGTCCCTTGCTCACTTTGCCACTGGATTCAAGCTAGCCTGGCTGATGAGGGCTGTTAGCCCGAAACCGGTCCCAGGATGCTTGTTTCCGGTCCAGGGAAGACATGGCTTGGCAGTTTGGGCTGGACTGTTCCCATGAGGCACAGGGTCAAGACTGATTTGCATATAGTTGTGTCTGAACTGGGGTGGCGAAGTGAGCTAAAGAACGATGATGGATTCAACCCAGATCTGTGACTGGGGGTGAGTGTCTGAAAAGTTTCAGTGCTCCGTCCATCATCTCCTTGTGTTTGCTTTGTTCGCCCTAAGTTGCCACGGTATGCCCAGACGTGGGTCCCTTGCTCACTTTGCCACTGGATTCAAGCTAGCATGGCTGATGTGGGCTGTTAGCCCGAAACCGGTCCCAGGATGCTTGTTTCCGGTCCATGGAAGACATGGCTTGGCAGTTCGGGCTGGACTGTTCCCATGAGGCACAGGGTCAAGACTGATTTGCATATAGTTGTGTCTGAACTGGGGTGGCGAAGTGAGCTAAAGAACGATGATGGATTCAACCCAGATCTGTGACTGGGGGTGACTGTCTGAAAAGTTTCAGCGCTCCGTTCATCATCTCCTTGTGTTTGCGTTATATATACATTACCAGAAAACTGTTCTATTGCTTTTTTACCTGCTTGTCTAAAAAACTGATCTATTGTTATTATTACTACGGCGTCAAGCACACCTGTGCAAAATGCAAAATGTTACTCCTCCTCCATTCTTTCTCTCCAATCCTGGTGATCCAGTTATACGATGAACTAAGTGGAAAAAAAGTTTTTCTTAACTACGCAAGAGTTTGTGTAGTCTCTCTAAGTGCTGAAAGAAAATCAGCGCTATTATTACACTGTCTGGGTTCCGAAGGACAGGAAGTGTATGAACATCTTCCTGATTTGTGTGAGAGTGAGTTGGATAGCCTCAATGAATTTGAGATTTGTCTTAAAAAACTTGATAAACATTATCTTCCGAAGGTCAGTACTATTTTAGAGAGGTATCACTTTGGAAGGCGAATACAAAAACGGCAGGAATCTGTTGAAACGTACATAACAGATCTTCGAAAGTTAGGTGCCACCTGCAAGTTTGAAAGGTCACTTGAAGAGCGCATTCGTGACCAATTCATGTTAGGATCCAATATAGAAAAAATCAAAGATGAATTGTGGCAAAAAGATGATCCAAAATTAGATGAGGTGGTATCCATAGCTAAAAGAATAGAACACTCTCTTGCATGTGTCGAGGTTATTAAGAAAGAGAATGGTGTTTTGAATGAAAAGGTTCAGGCTGGGACAAAAATTAGTTAAAACCTACTTTGAAACATCATGTACCTGTAACTCATTCCTCTTCAGTTCTCGACTCAAAAAGAGGTTTCAAAGTAAAGTGTTTCCGTTGCGATATGATTGGTCATCTTGCTAATGATAAGTCATGTCCTGCTCTCACGTCTAAATGTCACAATTGTGGGAAAAGTGGCCATCTAGCTAAAGCTTGAAGAGCCCAAAAAAACAAGAAGGGCAGACGAATCAAAGAAGTTTCCCTAGAGGATGACAGTGGTTCTGATTATGATGAGTTACATTGTGGGGAGGTTTTGCTGCAGGTTGGGCAGAAGAAAAGTTAAAGTCCTGTTGATGAAGTTCAAGTGAATAATTGTAATATTAAAATGCTTTTGACTCAGGAGCAAAGATATCACTTATCCCCAAAGAGTTCTTTGACAAGATGTTAAATGGGAAGGTGAAAGTTTATAAACCTGACATCAAGCCTCTAGCATATGGTGGTCAGCCCATAAAGTTGTTTGGTTACTTTATGGGCAACATAGAGTACAAAGGGAGACTAACTGCAGGGAATATATACATCTCTTGTAGAGGTGACAGTATCATCAGTTAGATACACCAGGCTGATCTGGGTGTGTCATTGGTTTCTGGTGGTGATCCCTGTGTTATTCTCAGAGACATCTCTTCACATACTGTTCCTATGAGTGTTGTTTCCAGTGATCTATAGGAAGTTAATCAAAGCAGTGATTTATGTTTTGAATTAAAAAATGTTTACAGTGAGAGGTTAGGATGTCTCTCAGGATACACACATAGAATCATACTCAAGCCTGACGCTGTTCCCGTGACATGTAAGGTGCGCACTGTACCTCTGGCTTTGAGAGAATCTATGCACGCTGAACTTGAAAAGTTAAAGAAAGAGGGCATCATTGTAGAGACGGAAGCAAGTGATTGGTTGGCTCCGGTTGTCCTTGCACGCAAGGCTTCTGGAGAAGTGAGATTGTGTGTGGATCTTCGTGCTCTTAATCGAGCAGTTATCTCTGACAAGTACCCTCTTCCTAATATCAGGGAGATGCTGTCTCAATTAAAAGATGCCCGGGTTTTCTCCACTCTGGATCTTAAGGCGGCTTATCATCAGGTCAAGATTGATGATGATTCCATGAACTTGACGTCCTTTAAACCCCATTTGGAACTTACAAATTCACTCGTCTTCCCTTTGGTTTGAACTCCGCAGCTTCCCTATTTCAGAGAGTCATGGAAGACGTGTTGAATGGTTTGGATGGGGTTAAGATATATCAGGACATTGTTTTAGTTCATGGGTCGTCTCAACAAGAGCTTAGAGCTGTCCTTGAGAGGTTTAATATGAGAGGTCTAACCTTGCGAGAGAGCAAATGTAAGTTCAATCTCTCGGAAATTGACTATCTAGGCCACAAATTGACTGAAGGAGGAGTTAGACCTAGAGATCGTCTTGTGAAAACCATTGAGGAGCTTCCTGTCCCACAATCTAGAGAAGATCTTGTCACGTTTTTGGGAATGGCGGAATACTACAATAAATTTGTTCCCCAGTTTGCATGTCGCACTTTCACGTTAAGGAAAAGGAAAGAAGTTTATTTGGTCTCCTCAATGTCAATTAGAATTTGAAGATGTCAAGAATGCTCTAAGTTCAGCACCATCTCTTCAGAGCTTTGACACTTCTTCATGTTCCATCTTAATTACTGACGCCAGTTCAAAGGGATTGGGTGCTGTACTTAAACAAGTGAAAGATGGTAAAGAGGTAACTATCATGTTTCTTTCCAGAGCACTTGTTGGTCCAGAGGTACGATACTCTGTGATCAAAAAAGAAGCACTGTGTATTTTTGGGCCATCAAAAAGTTGAAAAGTTTCTCTGGGGTAGCTTGTTTGTTGTCTCGTTCTGACCATAAACCTTTAAAGGATGTGTTTTGCAAAAATAGCCTAGATGCAGTTTCTTCCAGGATATGTAGGTGAGTGATCGCTCTACATACCTGGGGCAGAGAACAAAGTTGCGGACTGTCTTTCTCACCTGGTCTCCAAACAGAGTGGGGGTGTGCCTGCTGATCCAGAGGATTCATGAAAAGATGATGATTGCAAAGTGTGTGAAATCATGGAAGGAGTGATAACTGAGGTAGAATGGAAAGATACAATGAGAACTGATATGGTCATGAAAAAGGTATGTAAGCCGGTGACTGAAGGTTGGGCAGGCATTAGGAACTTGAGCGAAGAAGTCCGCAAGTTCTGGAATGTTCGGGATGAACTTTCAGTGAGCGGTGGTTTGCTGTGAAGGGGCACCAGACTCGTTCCTCTATCACTAGTTAGGATGAAAATCATTCATTTGGCTCATCAGGGACATCAAGGAATTTCGAAAATTAAGGAGAGGGTCCATTTACACTTCTGGTGGCCAGGTATTGATATCCTCGTGGAGCGTGTGATAAGGGATTGCATGGAGTGCAACGCCTGTGATAAGGTATACAAGACTAGGGTACAACCGATGGTCATACGTGAAACACCCACACGTTGTTGGCAAGATGTAGTCTTAGATCTTTTAGGGCCTGTGACTTACAAAGCTGGCCAGTCTTATGTCATCATGTTGATGGACATGCATTCAAGATGACCTGAAGCTAAAGTAACACAAAGTATAGAAACTAGAGACACTATTAAGTTCTTAGAAGACGTTTTTTGCAGAGAAGGTCTCCCCGAATCTCTTTTAACAGAGAATGGTGTCCAACTTGTTTCAAAAGAAATGGAGGAATTTTTGACTAGAAGGGGAACCAAGCACAAGCGCTGTTCTCTCTATCATCCCGAATGTAACGGAATGGTGGAGAGGTTCAACCGCATGCTAAAAGAGTCCATTCAGCTAGCTAAAGACCAAGGCAGGGACTGGAGATCTGGAATAGTTGAAAGAGTGATGGTTTACCGCCTAACTCCTCACTCTACTACGGGGAAAATTCCTTTTGAATTGTTTAGGGGTCGGACTCCCAACACTTTCATGTTTCAATTTTGGATGAGGGGAAACAGCGTGGACATTGAAGATCGTAAGGGTGTGCAATGGCGGGAAATTTAGGACCTCAAGTCAGTAAAGAGAAAAGAAAACTTTGACACTAGGCATGCTGTTTCTCACACAAATGTATGTGTGGGTGACAGTGTGAAAGTACGTTATCCCCAGAAGTCTGCTGGTGCAAAATTCTCACCGCCTTTTAAGGTGACGAAGCTGTTTCGTAATGCTGTGAAACTGGATGATGGGCGCATATGGAATTTGGGTAGGATTGCCCCCATGCGTTCTAGTAGTTGCACTAAACAAGATGCTCTTGCTGTTCCCTCCAAGGTTGCCTCTTTCTTACGCAGGAGCTCTCGCACATGTAAAGCTCCTGAGGCACTACGTGATTTTGTTTTAAACTAATTACTCTTTTAGGTTCTATGTTCTATAAGCTCCTCAGGCTCTATGTGAATTTGTTTACGTATGATTATGTTAATTTGTTCATATGTTTTGTTTTTAGGTAAAGGGGAAAGGTGTGTGGTAATTACCTAACATACTGTTAAATGTCTCCCAACCTTTTTACATGTAATGTAGAACACTTAGGCATTCTGGAGTGTTTATCCTAGAGACTCTGTGAAGAATTCCAGGAGTCAGTTGATGCTGGGGTGCCTTGTGGATAGGACGTTGCTGTTAATGAGAAGCTACAATAAAGAAGATATTTATCTACATCCATGGTGACTTTGTACTTCTTCACAGGAAGGCCCCCTCAAATAGAGTCAGAGTACAAACAACCAACACTGAGGCCTGATAACCTAGTCTACAATGTGGAGGGCAAACATCCAAGAGGATCTGACACACAACAGGATTCTGAACAGCCATTGTCATCAAAATCTGAAATGGCTGCATCTCTTCCGCCAGCGCACCTCAGGTTGGACAATGCCCAGCGCAAGGACCCCTGGCCCTCCTGCCACCTGCCGGTTCACTGCCAAGGAACTCCTGGACCTGGACCCCGGACGCCGAAACAACAGCTGCGTCTCCTCCTCCCCACTATCCACTAAAGAACTCTTCACCTGCAGACACTGCCACTTCTTCTGCGACACAACCTATGAAAGATCCTGCACTACTCCTGCCCACAAGACCACGAACGTCCTGCACCCACTCCAATGTATCCTGCTCAACACCAGCTCACTCTGCAAATATGCCACGGACATCTGGGACACCACCCTCTCCCTGAACGTTGCCTTCATCACCAAAACATGGCTCAACACCTCCTTGAACCCCGACATCACCACCACCACTCCCGAAGGCTAAAAGATGATACACAGAGACCGCACCAACAAACAAGGAGGAGACATCACCATCATCTTCAAGGAAACCATCGGATGCACCATCACCAACGATGACCCCATGCCTCTCATGAACACCTGAACTTCCTACTACAAACTGACGCAAAGACCATGATAAGAGGCACCCTCACCCACAGACACCCGGCACCCCGAGCAACATTCTGCGATGCCATCCCCAACCTCATCCCCCCCTAGCAATCGACTCTCACCACTATTTCCTCCTCAGAGTTTTATATAGCGCGAACTAGACCCGAGAAATCGGGTATCAGAGCGCTTTACATGAGCACCAGTTTCGTTACAGACGGACACATTCATTTTTATTAGGCAAGCGGAGATTAATTGATTTGTCCAGAATCACAGGATGTTTTAGCATCGGTGCCGAGACTCGAACCTGGTTCCCCAGCTTCGAGGTCGACCACTCTAGCCATAAGGCTACATCCTCTCGTAGCCTGAGATACTTGGACTGGGATTTCAAGTTAGAAGTGAATGAATGTTATACAGTGAGCAATCCCTGTGGGTGCCCATGTATGTATTTGAATAAATGGCATGATAATGGGCATTTTAGTTCACTGCAGGGAGACACTCGCCGAACCATAGTCTTCTGTCTTTGCTGCTGAAACCGAAGGCCTTTTGCCACCTGCTCTTCCTACACGAAAGATTATAGAATTCAGGGACACTGGAAACCCCATGAATTTGAGTCACATGCCTGTTCAGAGGGCTCTGCAAGGCATACATTTTTATCTCCACCATATAAATCCAAATCACACAATGACAAACGGGATATGCATGGTTGGCGCAAGCAGACAATTGCACCACAGGTGCCTAAATCGAACATTTCCATTGCCAGCTGGATGTTTGCACTACCAAGCCACAGTAAAGAGAATCCAGGGTTAAAAGGTTAAGGAATAGCTCCTGCTTTATTAACTTTTAGTAATAGGTTTTATTTATGCCAGAAGTAAAGTTGTGGCCAAAGTACTTTTGTGTACACTGGAAAGGAAGGGGTGGAATAAGACCCTAAAAATATATATTTTTAAATCCTTACAGTATATTACATGAGACATGCCGAAGAAAACGTCCGTAAAAAAGGGGGGTCTAACAAATCTATTGCAGGAACTACTATTATTAATCCTGCCCAGATTCTCCCAGATGAGGTTGTTGAGTTGAAAGGTTTTGGAGGCCACATCAGAGCGTCCATGTGGCAGAGGCTGCGGTGAGCTCACAGGCAACGAAGTTCAAGAAAATGATTATCGTTCAGCCTGACTTATCTAAGGCATTCATGAAGACCAACACTTCAGTTTTACTGCAGTGTGATTTCTCATTTGTAATCCCGCAATTTCGGGGGAGAACTAAGGGGCATATTATCTAGAGTTGGCGATAATTATCGCCGAGCGCGTTTATCGTGCTTTTCTTTATCGCCGGCTATCGCTGGAATATCTCGCCAAGCTAGCGCTGTATTACCAACGCTCAGCGATATGGCGATAAATATTCCAGCGATAGCGGGCAAATGGCCAAACATCGCCTAAAAAACAGCGATGTCCCTCCCAAAACGGCGATGATCTTGGTGATAAGGCCCTGTGGCCTTAACCCCATAATCCACCTCCCATGTTAGGTATGCCTAACACAGGAATTTAGCAGACGTTAAGGGGCATATTATCTAGAGTTGGCGATAATTATCGCCGAGCGCGCTTAGCGCGCTTTTCTTTATCGCCGGCTATCGCTGGAATATCTCGCCAAGCTAGCGCTGTATTACCAACGCTCAGCGCTATGGCGATAAATATTCCAGCGATAGCGGGCAAATGGCCAAACATCGCCTAAAAAACAGCGACGTCCCTCCCAAAACGGCAATGATCTTGGTGATAAGGCCCTGTGACCTTAACCCCATAATCCACCTCCCATGTTAGGTATGCCTAACACAGGAATTTAGCAGACGTTAAATTCCTGCGTTAGGCCAGAGGTAGCGCGATTATTATCATCGCTACCCCTCCTTGCTAATATCACGAAGCTGCCTTCGCGATATTTTTCCATGTTGTTTCTGTCAGCCACGCCTACTTTGCATCTCATTATTGATGCGTAGCGAGTGGTGACAGAAACGGGAGTTAAATCAAGGATACACGCGCTAGCGTGTCCTTGTTAATAATGCGTTAGAATTATCGCCGCTTTTCGGCCGAAAACGGCCGCTAAAGCGGCGATAATTCTCTTGATAATATGCCCCCAAATAATTGGCAAATATATTAACACTTCACAACTTTCTCCAAGCATTGGATTTTTGAAAGCTGTGAAAATAATGCAATAAAATTGAAGAAGTATATGCCCATATTTGTCTTTTCTATGACTTTTCTTTAAATCCGTGGGTTCTGTCTAGCATTCTGAGGAGCGTCATGTCAATAAAACTTCGATTACATTGAATAATCGCTCATTTGGTAGAGCAGTTGTTTTCATAAGCGACACATCAGTTTCATCTCTATTTGTTCAATACTTTTTAATACACGAAACCCCCAATTTACAGTCGGTTTTCAATGCAAAATCTGCCAAAAATCCTCTTAGAAATTGAAATTGCATTTGCATTGAGGGAACCGCAAATTTGGGGTTGCTCCTCTCCCTGGGAATTCTGCTTTGCTAACTCCGCAAGGTCTGCAACTGTTTACTCTGACAAGTAGAGGAAAAACAGTGAATAATTCAGTGTTAAACCCCTGTATCAAGAGCCGGAAATCTTTCATGATATTGCTGAATTACTTACCAAAAATTCATGCCGTGGAAACATGATAGAAACAAATGAAAGATGATAAAAAACAATCCGTCTCATGCAGGAAAATCCAACCAGCCATAGAAAGAGTGCACCTCTTCGTCTGAAACACATCATAGTTTAGTGCCAGCAAATATTTGAAAAAAATGCACTGCATGAAGCCATTTTCAAAAATGCCCGCTCTAATTTAACCATTGGTTGTCAATCTGCTGGTAAAATAGGCCAATTTGGATTTACCACTGATCCTCTGAGCTGGTAGACATGCATAAATATGGTGGACCTCTCTGCAAGCAAGAGGTGCAAAATCTGCCAGTGCTGGCATTTTTGTATCCACTGGCTGAACTCAAAAACATGCTCTCTATCTTGAATTGGTGGTGTTTTTTACAAAATCACAGAGTACTGCTTAAAGAAGCCCAGCGGGATGCAGAACGTAAGCTGTATAGAACTAAATTAATAAGAAGGGGTTAAGCGCAGGTCAGAGGGTAAAGTGCCAATGCCTGGCATGCCAGATCTTTCGGTTATACTTCTTTAAGGGGTCAGATCAAGTCAGATGTGTGACCCCGCAGGGATCCAAAGACGTTTGTAAGAACACCATGGACGGCTTGCAGAGATCGGCCCTGGTGAAAATTGAAGTCAAGCAGCGGGCTGCACCTCTCTTAATTCCTGTGAAATATGAAGGTGGGGTGCCTGGGCTTTCGGGTGCCAGGATCAACACTACCTACTCAGCAATATACAGCATTTATCTTGGTAATTTTTACTAGACAAATGTTCATAACTTAGTTGTGCCACCAATGGCTGGCTTAGCCCTACAAACGTTAAACACAGAATTAATGTACCAGTAAAAAGGGAAAAAACAACCGAAAAACAAAAGTGCCCACCTTCTCTGTTATAGGATAAACACCCACAACGCGAGATGTACCTTTGGGATGTGACTCCAGGATTGTCAGATGTCTAGTGGACAACCACACTCAGCCTCCCTCTTTAGAGACAGGTGCTTTGCTCTTATGGTGATCTGCCAAATGTTTATATTGTGTGTTAGCTTTCGACAGGTGTTGCTGAACTGCCCTCTGGATGGTACAAACCCTTTGGAGTAGGTGTATAACAGAGTGAACTTTGAAGGCTGAGAGTTTGCCTGGCCACATTTGTGGTTGAAATCCACATGAACAATAAATGGAGATCTACCCAGTGACAAATTCATGGAGAAATGCAAATTCTGCACTTGCAGTCCATGGGTACCAATCATTTCATGTTCTATCAAGAAACCTCTCAAATAATGCTCTATGGACTGATTTACTTGGTCTGTTTGTCCATACGCTTTGGGATGGTAGCTAATGGATTTAAAATGTTTATTTCCTAGTCTTTTCATCAGTTCTTTCCAAAATAGAGCAATAAACTGCATTCCTTTATCCTTAACTATGATCTCTGTTAGACCATGTAGCCAAAACTATGGGCCAAAAATATTGTATGCATTGTATATTTTATATAGCTTGAACCTAGCTAAAAGGCAGCACAGAGCTGTACATGGTCAAAGACAAGCATAAAAGTAACAAGTAGGGAGAGGAGGCTGGTATGTGAAAAATATAGTGTTCTTTAAAGAGGTGAGTTTCAACTCTTTCCTAAATTTGAGCAGTAGGGGGCGATCCTGATGGATATGGAGATGTTGTTCCAGATCCTGGGTGCATAGATGGAAAAGGCCGGCTGTCTTGTTTTGTTTCTCTTTTGCACACAATCAAACAAGTTCTACAGATGTCAGTAGCTTTTTAAGTGGGATGAAATGCTTCAGATTCTTGAAATAATCTACCATTAACAGTATTGTTGTATATCCATTGGACAAACGCAACTCTACAGTTAAGTCAATTGAGATCATATTCTAGAGTTGATGTGAAAGGGTTTGTAGCAAATCAGCAATAGGTGCACAAGAGGTTTTCCCATGCACACATACATAGAACATCTCTTGACGGTTTTTTGGATTGACACTTTTAGATGAGTACACGAAAAGTATCGCCTGATCAGTTCAAGCCATCTTTCTTTGCCCTAGATATCCGAATGCAAGAGAATTATTACAGCATCTCATTACTATCTGTTGTATCTCTTCCTTTGGTAGTTACAATGTTTCTCCTCAAAACAAGAAGTCTCTCTTGTAAGATCTGTGAATCAGGTCCTTCTATATCCACTGCTGAGCATTGATATTTTGTTATTTTCTTTTCACAGTATCAAAAACGTTTGAGAGTTCTTCTGTTCTGTTGTTTATCACTGCTAGAATACAAGGTGGTGTGGCAGGTGTCTCATCCCCTTCTGTCTGATGGTACAGCTCATCTGCTTCTCCTTGCCTATCTACTGGAATGTAGGTGACTAAGTAATTAAACTATGAGATAAAGAGAGTCCATTGAGCATGTCTGGCATTGGTACACTTTAAAGAACTGAGATACAACAAGCTCCTAATGTCTGTCCCTATAGTAATCTCACGAAGGATTCTTTCCAGCTACAATCTTTGATCTGTGCCAAGAGTCCTCTATCATAGATGGTGTAATTTCTTTCTGCTTCATGGAGATTGCGCAAAAATTATGCCACCAGATGCAGGGTTTGGGTCTTAGTACCATGTTGCAAAAGTACTTCTCCAATTGTATATGAGGATGCCTCAATTTTGACAAAAAATGGGAGATTTACATCAGGATGTCTCAATATGGGGGCTGAATTGAATGCTGTTTTTAATTTCTGGAATGCCTGCTCTTCCTCCTCTTTAATGCAGAATAATTAGCCTTTCTTGATAAGTTGAATTATGGAGGAAATGTCTTGTACCAATTGTCTGTAAAAAATGGCAAATCCCATTAATTGTTATATTTCTTTCTGTGTTTGTGGAACTTGCCATTACAATACTGCTTTCAATTTGGAGGAAGCCAAACTGACTCTTTGTCCTGATATTTCACAATCTAAAAGGATATTCTGGATAGCTCAAATAAATATTTTTCAATATTGGCATATGAGGATTGTTTTATCAGTCTAAATAGAATTTCTTAAATGTGAACACACATTTGTTACGGGGTATACCAGTATATCAAGATGTCATCTAGGTAAATCACATATAAAAATCCAGATCCCGAAAAATGTAGTTGACAAAATGTTGAAATGCTAAGGGGGTGTTACAAAGGCCAAATGGCATCTACAGATATTCAAAGTGGACATATTGTTTGTTAAAAGCCGACTTTCATTCGTCCCCTTCTCATATTCTAACCAGATTGTAAGCTGCTTGCAGATCAAGTCTGGTGAAAATTTTAGCAGTCTTGACCTGATCCAGCATGACTGAAATGAGAGCAAGTGGATGGTGGTTCCTGCTTGTAGTGGCATTTAGTTGTCTGTACTCCCCATTTGCTTTCGATACGAAAAAGATGGGAGCATCAGCAGGTGTCATAGAGTCCCTAATAAAGACTTTCTTCAGGTCTTCATTTAGGTATTGGCAAGAAATGTCATCATCCTTGACTATTAAAGAATATATAATCTTCCCTGATATGTTCCCCTGGGATTAACTCTGATGCAGAAGATGGGTGTCTGCTTTTTTGCTAAAGGCATCCTTAAACTCTCTTTTTTAAGGCTCTGGAATTAAATTGTCTTCTGCACGTATTTCCGTTTTAGATTCTGGAGTAGGTTTTTGCAAAACAATACTGGATAATGTTTGAGTATTGTCCTTGGATGGAGGTTGAAAGCAATGTTCTCAGCAGTATCTTGAGGAAAATGTAATAGATGGACTTTCTCAGTTGAATTTGGGATTATGATGTCAGAGACAGGTCTTTCAGAGGATGATGTAAAAGGATGGAGCATCAATAATGCCAAAATTGATCTGTTCCATATGGCCATTTCGAGTTGCTTAACAATGATTTTGTTTCTGTTCAGATGGCTTTGGAGGAGAAGTGGGTGTCCAACAATGCATTGAATCTCCTTTATGGTCTCCCTCTAGTTAACAAGAATCCATATTTCAGCCTGGCACATGTGATCCATGAAGAATTCCAAAGCTTTAGAATCTACAAACACCATGACAATGATCGCATCACCAGGGGTAGTGAACAGAATTTGTAAAAGATAATGAGCATTATCGGCAACAGACAGTTGAGTAATAATTCTACTCCCCTCTGTTCCGTAGTCAACGTTGGCCCGGTCTATTTCCTATCAACTGCGGGAAAGACCAAATTAAATGGCCCATATTTGTATAATAAAGGGAGAGTCTTGCCTTTCTCATCCCTTCTCTTTCTTCTGCTGTAAGGATTTCCATGCTCCTCCGATCTGCATCAGCTCTTATTTATTAGTTTGTACTTCTGTAGCTTCAGATAACCTAGGAGACCAAGTATGATGAGAATAACTTTATATTTCTGCTTTGAAGGTCATTTGTTGGGCTCTGATTGTAGCATCAAGCCTATCAAAGCTGTAGACATACTAGGTCAATTCACCACCACGGCTCTTAATTCACCACCATGCCCCTGGTAAAACTCAACTGTGGCATCCTCCCCAGTCCATGCAACTTCAGAAACCAGCTGCTCAAACTGAGTATTATAGCTTACCAGTTCCATATTACTGTTTGCGGGCTAGTAAATTGGCAGGTGCTCCTTGAACAATGTGCCATTTTCCCAAAATTGCTTTAATTTGAGTAAGGAACTGATTTTTGTTTGAAAGCTGAAGACTTGATTTAATATTAAAACCGAGGTTCATTTTTGGGCTGGACTCTGCATGGGTCTGGAATGGCACTGAACGCCTCATTAGTAGGAGTATGAGGATTCTCTGCACCAGCTGTAATGAAGCAGGAAACTGCAGGTGAGTGTGGGGTATTGTTTGATGGAATAAAGCAGTAGTACAACCAAGTCTTAAGCTGGTTTT
Organism: Calotriton arnoldi; assembly: GCA_963921515.1. NCBI lineage: Eukaryota > Metazoa > Chordata > Amphibia > Caudata > Salamandridae > Calotriton > Calotriton arnoldi. The sequence goes on along the minus strand of CAWUFW010004588.1, from coordinate 1,207,907 downwards.
GATGGAGGATGTTGCTGTGACAAATCCCCACTAGGCCAGGATATCAAGAGGAGGATTCTATATAGCACTGCAAACCAGAACTGACAGGAGCTGAGGAAGCAGGCGAGAGAGAGAGAGAGGATACTAGAAGGTATTTCAGACAAACATGCTGACAAAAACAAAGAGGAAGGGAACCAAAGGACCAGATTAGCAGTCTAGTACTTGGGTATTTCCATTGCCCTATTCTCCAAAGTTTCCAACCCAGGCTTGCCATATGCCTGATTCCGTGTCTCCGATAAAAAGGAATTCTCACTAATGGGCCTTTATAGGAAGAGACGACATGGTCAGTTTATGTTCAAGTTAAAGTTAAACCTGCTTGCTTTATTCAGTATTATATATGGTGAAAAGGCAGCAGGCCTCTCATTTTATATTGTGAACAACTTGACAAAGCCTGCAAACTTAACATTTCCAAGTGCGTAGACTCTGCATCTGTAAAGTTACTACCGGCAACTTTCTCTTTGTGAATACCCAAAAGTAATAAACATAGGGGCATATTCTCAAGGAGCTATCGCCAAGTTATCAGCACTTTATCGCAGCCAAAGTCGCGCTAAATTTACCGCCCCATTCACAAGCTGGTGCTAACAGCCCATAACACCAGTTTTCCTGCGAAAGCAGTCGCAAAAAACATCGCCACAGATGACCCCGGCAACTAACGCTAATGAGATGCAGAGTAGGCGTTCCCGAGCAAAAACCTGCGACAACACCACACCTCAACATTCTCAACGAACAGCCACATCGGCGATAAGACCACAAAACAGGCGATAAGGCGCGTTAGCAGCAGGAAACTAACACCTGCTCTGACCTGGTGTAAAGTTGGACGACAAGCTGCACCATCAAAGGGAGCCCAGCCCAGAGCCACACAGGAAGAACAACAGATGCCATGGAGCCACTCACCATGCACCCCGGAGCCCCGAGGGGGCAACAACATCCACCGCCACCACCCCCAGGACCGCCACCCCCCAACGGACCCCCCCATCCCACCCCGGACCACCACAGAGGCAGCGCAGACAAAGACAGCAGACATACAGGAAATGCACCAGCCCTACAGACCGAACACCAGACAATGCCAATGCCCACTACAGGCCCAAAAGGACAACCATCCTCCGCATCCTGAACATCATTGCCCACAGGCTGACGGTACCAACACAGTGGACAACCAACATCCCTCCGCAGACAAAGCTGCTGGCTGTGCTGCACCTGTTGGCCCCTGGTATCCTCCCAAACAACAACCGCCCGAGTCGTAGGAGTCTCACAGCCAGCCCCATCCAAGTTCCTCACACCTGGCCTGGATGCCCTCACCAGCTAGGGACCCCAGCACCCATACGTCCCCCACAATGCGCAGGAACAGCTGGAGACCAAGCAAGGACTATACGCCATAGCCGGATCCCCGCACGTGTCGGGGGCAATCGACTGCACACTTGTCCCACTTGTGCCCCCTGCCAACACCGCACACAATACCCCAACAGAAAGCACACGCATCCCATCAACGTGCAGGCAATAGTGGACCACAGGGGACTCCTCACCAATGTCATAGCCAACTACCCAGGCAGTGTGCATGATCCCTTCATCTTCCGACAGTCCAACATCAACCAGCGCTTCCAGGATGGCACCTATAGAAATGCACTGCACGTTGGCAAGTACCAAATGAACACACCACACCTCAACTCCACAATCATGCAACTCACAACTCTGGCACTGCACACGTCACAAAATCACATACAACATGCCAAACAACATGCCCCCCCCCCAGACACGACAGCACAACTTACTGTGGCAACCTTGGTTAGCCATGTACATGAGCCATCAACGGCATGGCACCTCAGCCACCAATACCCGAATGTGGGGAGAGGTGGGAACCAGGCATGTGCGAAGGAGGCAAGTGACCCATGAATGAGAATGTACACAATGCCAAGTGTTGCGGAGATGTGCTGGACAGACTGCAGTATGCAGATCACAGACATAGCCATGTCTACATGCACTGCTGGTGTTTGGAGTGTAGTGGACAGTGGACGCAACCATGTCACCCCAGCCAGTGGGGAAGCCCGCGGAAATGTAGCTTGTGACGTCCCCCCCTGTAAGCGTGTGCTGAGTGGGCTGGCCCGGAGGACGCCAGGCCAGCGTAGGGGTGTGAATAAAAAGCACGTAGCCCTGGGCGTGGTTCTCTTCCGGAATGCCCAACGTGCCTGCCAGGGCGGCGCCTCCCACCCCGCCACGAGGCCGTCGCCGTCGCCATGAGCGGTGTGGCCTGCGATCCTGTGTGCCTGCTGCACCCCGGGCCACTGGTCCCCGAACCCGTCATGCCCGCCCCTGTGCAGCCAGGCCTCATTGCTCACCTGCCGACACCGGCGTGTGTCAAAGAGGGCCCACCACGTGCCGGCGCAAGCTCCAAGCCCGAAGCCCGTGACCTTGGCAGCCTCCTCAGACCATCACGGCCTCCGCGACACAGGCCCACATTACTCCTTTCTCGTTGACGTACTCCACCGCTGCCTCCGGCCTACACTACGGTCAAGAAGGTCACACATTTGGAACTGAGTCTTGATTATGCAATGGCACAGTACACACCTTATGGCTGAGTTTATATCACTGTACTCCCTTCGATGTGGTGCCACCAACTCTGTGCATAGCATTCGAACTACACCTGTCTGTGGTCCCTTGCTGACTACTGCCTTCGCCCCACACTGCGGTCGAGTGGGTCACACATCTGGAACTGAGTCTTGTTTTCTGCATGGCGGAGTTCATATCAATGTACGCAAGGAGACGAGTAAGAGGAAGACGCGGTTTAGTCCGGAGGAGCAAAGGACCATCGTTACGGAGGTGATCGAACACTGCCGACAACTGCTCTGGTGTCACTAACTCTGTGCATCGCAGGCCAACGACACATGGCTGTGGGCCCCTGCTGACCGCTGCCTCGGGCCCACACTGCAGTCAAGTAGGTCACACATTTGGAACTGAGTCTTGATTACACAATGGCTGAGTACACTCTTCATGGCTGAGTTTAACTCACTATACTCCCTTCGATGTGGTGACACGAAGTATGTGCTGGGCATCCCAACCTCACGTATCTGTGGGCCCTTGATGTCTACGCCTTCGGACTACACTGCGGTCCTGCAGGCCCCACACAAATCCATGCCAGTCCGTACCAGGCAGGACACGGCATCGTCGCTGGCAAAACACCCGCTCAGCTCAGTCGCTACTGCCTCGGTCAACCACGAGTCATCCCCACATGCCATTTCAACGCCGTGTGTCAGTGTTCCAGGAGGAGCCCGCTGAACAGCGGTTGGCCCGCGCTGGCCGCTGCCTGCGGACTACACATCGGTACATTGGGAACTCAGTCATGATTCATTTATGGCAGACCTGATATCATTGTACTGGCCTCGTCGCAGACTGCATCCCCTTCCAGCTCCGGGGCCACTAAGTCTGTTCCCCGACAACCATGGACACTTTCTTCTTGAGATTTGTTGCCGACTGAGTCCATGGACTGGGGCTTGTCTTCATCATCATGTCGGTGATACTGACTATGTGGCCAAAACGAGGCAGTGGCATTCCACTCCTCCTTTTGCTGCTTCCGGACGGCTCCTGCCCTCTGCATCATGCCCTGGAGGACACCTCCACTGTCCCCCGCAAACCTCCGCTACATTCACCTTCGACATCGACGAGGATCCGCTCACCTCGTGTGGCCCTATCTCACTGCACCGTAAGTCACCGTCCCGTGGCGGTGTGCCTGTGCCGGCCGCAGTGCATCCGGGGCCACTAACTCTGTGTAGCTCAAATCATGGCCCCAGTCTGGCGGCATGTTGGATGGCCTCTGGGTCGATGGCCTGGGGGTCATCAACGTCATGTGTCTGTGGCCCTGCGCTGTCCACGCATCCGCCCTCAACTGCGGTCCACCTGGGCTCACACATCAAATCGAGTCCTGACCTGCCCGGACGTCGCATCACCACAGCGTGCAGCGCCACCACCGCCAGGACCAACTCCAGACAACAGGTGCCAGAGTCGGAAGTGTCTTACTGCCAGACTTTCAGAGTAGCTCACACCAGTCATGGGTGCCATCATCAGATGATGCCCTGCTCAGCTCCTCGGGTGCCACTAACTCAGTGCACCACAAATCAAGGACCATTCTGCTTGCATTTAGGGTGAACACTGTACTCTCTCCGGCAACCACCATGGTGCTTCACAGTTGTTTCTGTTATGCTGATGTTTTATGTTTCTGCTTCAATTGTGATCTCTGTTCAAGTTGTTGCCAGCACCAACGACTCCCTGCGGGCTGGCTTACACTCACCCCACACACATCCAGCACATGCGTCACTGTACATGTGACCATGCCAATAAAGGTGTCCAGCGCACGTGCTCGTGGCCAGTTCAACGAACTATCTGAGTGTGTCCGTGTGCTCATGATGTATGCATTAGGGCCCCGGCCCCACAACCTTACATTGTGCCGTGTGCAGAGGACGCAGCCATGTCACTGCAGGCAGAGCGTGGGACATTGCACATGTAGCTTTGTCGTCCCCAACCCAATACGTAAGAGGAGTGAACTTGGCCGGCGTACGCCAGTCCGGCGTGGGGGTGTGGGTGATTATCACGTGGCTCTGGGTGTGGTTCAGTACTGGAAATGTGCAAAGGCATGTGTCCCTGTCTCAGTGTGGGTCTCCATTGGGGTGTGTAGGTGGTCCATGATGGGACTTTGACACCCACGTATGGGATCTAGTTCGTCTCCCATGAGGTAGTACCCCACCCGCACATGTTCGGCCAGCCCCTTCTGGCAGTCTGACAGCTGGCCTTGGAATGGGATGTGTGCTTAGGTGGGCTGCTGTGAGCCAGCCCGGGTGGTGGGTGCGTCCAGCTGTGTTGTCCGTGCAGGGGGTGGTGTGTCCTAGGTGCAGCGTGGCTCCCTGCTCCTGGAGCTCTATTGCCTGAGATGTCCATGGACTGTTGTAGGGCGTCGGTGTCGGAAGTGTGGAGGTCCTCTTCGGCATCACTGATGGGTTGTCTGGTCTGCTCTGCTGGAGGTGTTGTTTGTCCCTCTGCAATGTGAAGGGGAGATGCTTGTTGACATTGTGTTGGCATGTATGTTGATGCATTGTTCGGGTTTACATACAGACTGCATGACAATGTACATTGTGACTGTTTTGGATTGGCGGACTATTTGATGCGGGATAGTGGACAATTGGACTACATGACGTAGGTGATGTTGTACACGTACATTTTCATCTCACAGTTTCCTGCTATGTCCGATGTGATTGGCCATTTTCTACGCACAGGCGGAGCCAGTTGTGTCCTCTGTTCTGCAGTGTAAGTGTTGCACTGTGTCCCACATTGCCGTCCATGTGGATGTGCTGTGATTGCTATGTGTGTGTGCTGCATTGTGTGGGAGTCGCACCTGCTGCTGTGATTTTGCTGCCCCTTATCCCTTGGAGGCGGTGTGCCTTTGGCTTTTGTGCTTTTGAGGTGCTGTGATGTTGGCGACTGGGGTCATTTGTGCTCCTGGACGGATTTTGTTCTCTTGTGCATTGTTTGTCTGCAGATGTATTGTTGACGTCAGTGGTTGTTTGTGCACGTGGATGTGTCAGGGTGTGACCTGCTCCTTCCGGATGTAGTCCACACTCAGCCACCTCAGTCTCGTGGCGTGCACAGTGTCATGGTGATTGTACTCCGGCCATGCTGCTCGTCATGTGGTGTCACTTGCATTGTCAGTGTGGCTCTCGCATACGCATCTTTGCTGTGTTTCGCACTGGTGCATGTGTGTGTAGTGGAATTGGTGTTGTGTGGGGTGGGACCCTTTTCGGGCACATGGTGGACGGGGGCCTACTTGGTGTTTGTATGTGTGCTGCAGTGTGCCACGGGGATCAGGGACATGATCCAGGGTCGTTGTGGGTGTGCGGTGTGCTACACGTCGTTGTGCATGTGTGCCATTGTGCCCATCCCCCCAGTCCCTGTTAGTTACTCACCCTGTTGATGTTTTGTCAAGTCATGTCGAGCAGTGTCCAGACTCCTGACTCCTTGCACCATCTCCACCCTCATGGCTGTGTCCACCATTTGCTCCAGCTCCTCCTGTGGCGCAGGACTCCCACCTCCATTTGCCGTTGCTGCCTTCCGGGTGGCAGCGGGTTTCTGCTTGGTTTGGCTCTTGACTTCGTGCCAGCGCATCTTGGCCTCCTCGGCAGTCCGACTGCATTCACGATGGAATGCCATTTTTCCGTCTGTGTTGCCAATGACACAGTGGTAGAGACGGACAGTTGTTGTTAGTGCTCTGTCACCTCCGTGACGACGGTCAGGTTGTCATGCGGACTGTACCCCGTCTTCCTCTTCCTCTTCTCCTTGGCCTTCCCCGACCCCGAGGTTCCTTGCTGGTGGTCTGTGGGGCTTGTGGGGGTCGCGTTCACCTGGGCACTCGTTCCGGGTGCGTCCATGTTGCTACGCATTTTATTTTGTTTATGGTGTTTTTTTCTTGTTCGGCTTTTATGGTGCATTTTCCCGCCAGGCGCGTGGGAATTGCAGGCCTGTCGCTGGTTATCTCTGCTTTTTTTTCGAGGTTGGCCTCATCGCAACTTTATTCACGTTGGTGTTTCGCATTTTTTGGGCATTGCGTTGTTGTTTACGCGGTCATTTGGTGCGTTATCGTGGGACCATCGCATGGTGCCGCCAGGTTGAGAATGCTACGTTAACACGGCGTTGTTTTCCCGCGATGGACTGCGATGTGAGTAGTTGCGTTAAGCTAAACTTGCGGTGGTTATCACACATTCTTGAGAATATGCCCCATAGACTGAAGTCTAAGTTTACCTTTGTGATTTGGGTCCTTGGTGTTGACATACACAGACTTTATGTTCATGTCAATGTATACTTTGGGTCTGCCTAAAATATTTGATGGGTCTTTCTAAGTAAATGCCATATTGTCATGTTGATGTTCATGGTAAAGTTACTCATCTTATTATATTCATTTTCACAAGTGGTGACAAAGGCAGAAAGACTCTCATTTCATGTTGTGAATGACATGACAAAGTCTGTAGATGTAACCTTTTTAACTGTAAAAAAAACTCACATTTTCCATGAGGCCCATACAGCTCATATAGTATTGCTGTTTTTTTTAGGATTAAAGCCTACTGGTGCACACATTGTCACATGGTACCAGATAATGGAGCAGACTGCGGTCATAGGGTTAATTGCCTCTTGTAAAAATTTTTATGGGACATGATTTACAATCTGCTAGTCCTCTACATGAGGGGTTCCAATTTGAATTCCACCTGAAATCTTGTAAATGTACATCATTTTGAGTATATATTTTACTAGTGTGTAAACATTTCTTTATTGTGTGTTCTTTTTGTGTGTTTCTCGGTTTTGAGTTTTCAGCTCACAACACCTACCTGAATTAGCCTTGGACTGCTTTGCCTCACTATCCAGAGAGTTAAGTTTTACATTGGAAACTCTTTGACAAATGCACTAAGAATGGAGTTTGAATAGTAAACTCTCTGACAGATGCAAAAGCAAAGCATTTTTCAGTGAAAACTCTATGATAATTACAATGCTAAGAACTTCCCCATCTGACCTCTTTGATTAACACCATAGTGAGGGGAAATACACTCCTTAACACTAAGATTCCTCACACATATCTCTAGCTGAGGTGGGTCTTGAGAGGTTATACTTTCATTGCGTGCTTTTGTAATTTTATGCTTAGTAAAAACACTGTACATTGATTTATTAAGAATTATTGTGCACTTTATGGAGTTCTTTAATGCTTACTTAACCCCTTTACTTGTTTTAATTCATAGCTTTACTTTTTTTCCTTTAACTACGTTTTTGATATTAAATTCCTGAGACAACAAAATGGTAGTAACTCAGAATTTCCCTTAAACTTAGGGAATGTGTTGGTTCAG